>BFEA01000775.1:183672-229337 GCA_003427395.1 Chara braunii
TCCTTTATGGAAAGAGCTGGCCTGCTTGCCCTGCCTGGCTGCCCTGGCCTGGGCCCAGAAGCTTCCGGAAGGCCCCAAGAGGCTGCCTGTGTACAGCAGCTACTGGGCTGCTGGGCCTCGTTCGGTTGGGCGCCCAACTGTCTCTGTATGAGGCTGCGATTCACGCCCAGGGCCTGCATTCTTTGGAAAAGCCCAGAGGGCCGTGGAAATGTCTTTGCGGCCCGGCCTGAGTTTCTCTCAACCAACTGGCGCATCGCAACTGCCTGGACCCCAAATATGAAATTGACAGTAGGGGGCCTCTTGCGATATGTTAGGCCCGCCTTCACTTAGGGCGGGCACCTCCGCCTTCATTTAGGGCGGGCAATGCTGCAAACAAGGCCCCTTAGGTCTACCGAGGACCTTGATCCTCGCATTCCCTCCTCCTTTACTTCGTTAGTCCTCTGAGAAGTCTCTTACTCTGCAGGCATCTTCCCTTTTCGTTCTCTTTCATAGCCTGCAATCACTTGAGGTGCTGTTCTCATGAGTTCCTCTCGTGTGAACCAGCGATCTTCCTTGGGATCGAGGTGATGTCTGAAGCTCACACGATACTGCATTCTCGGTTTAGGAGGGCGCCCTGTGCGTGATGGTCGAGGAACAGGCATCATTTGATGCTCCACAATCTGATCGATGTCCACCTCGCCGTCCATGGTTGGGGGCAGCATTGATCTTCTTGAAGGAAACTGCTCCGTAGCAGCGAAAGGTGCCAACTTGGAAGCATGGAACACAGGGTAAGTGCGTAGGTGTGCAGGAATACGGATCACGTATGAAGGCCCATCTGGTTGATCCCCTACAATGTCCAAGATCTCCCAGGGCCCAAAATACTGTGGCATCAGTTTTCTGGATATACCCATCTCCTGACCTAGTTCAGATGACTTTACCCAGACTCTATCACCTACCTGAAAGTTAGAGGGCCGTCTATGCTTATTCTCAGATGCAATCATAGCATCCTGAGACTTCCTAATATGTTCAACGGCCTGCTGCAGCATCTGCTCATATTTGACAACAAAGTCTATGCTGCCAGGTGCTGCAGTGGGTTGTCTTTCTGGTAGCAGAAAGTCAAGTGCAGTTTTGGGCTTCCAACCAAGATGTAACTGGTTGGGAGTCATACCGGTAGTACTGTGCACAGCATTGTTATACAGGCTGGCGACGAGTGGTAACTTCTCGTCCCAGTCATCCTGACTTGGCTTAATATAGTTCCGAAGCAGGTGCTGTAGTACCCGGTTCATCTGTTCTGCCTGGCCATTTGACTTAGGGTGGTTCCTTGAGGTCATTTGGAGTTTTGTGCCCATCCGTTCAGCGGTCGACTGCCACAGTTCACTTGTGAATCTCACATCCCTATCACTAACGATAGATGTAGGCAAACCGAAATCACGTACCCAATTATCCATAAACAGTTTGATGACTTGGTCAGTTTTAGCACTTTCAGGCATAGCGATTAGTCTGGCATACTTAGAAAAACGATCCACTATAACAAAGATGTGTCTCTTTCCAGATCTGCTGGTCACAAGGGTGTCCATAAAATCCATAGACACACTTTGACCTGGTCCTTCAGGAATCGGCAAGGGCTTGATCAGCCCAAGCGGTGCCTGAGTCCTTGGTTTGTCCCTTTGACAAACCTGGCAGGTTTCAACATAGTGTTTTGCATCTAACATCATAGAGGGCCACCAGAATCTCTGTACTAAGTTCGCTGATGTCTTCTTGTATCCAAAATGACCAGTTGCATCATGGCATTGTCCTAAAAATCAACTACGCAAAGACTCACTATTGGGAACACACAGCCTTTTATTCCCTGCCTTTTCAAGAAACAGCAAGCCGTCTACCATCGCAAATTTGTCCAAAGTCTTTTTAACCTTTGCCTTGAATCTACGGATGATCTCAGACATGACTGGATCTTGCTGATAGGCGTCCACCAATGATCGAGTCAAATCGCTAGATATGCCAAACTCAGTCACTAGTGCGCCCTGATAATCCGCCCGGCAAGATAACGCATCAGCCACTTTGTTGTACTCTCCCTTGATTGGATCAAGTTGATAGTCATACATGTCTATCACTTGAATCCATCGCTTCAATGCGTCAGAGAGTACTGGTTGTGTCTTAATCTAGCGCAAGGTCTCATGGTCAGATCTCACATAGAAGAATCTGCCAAGGAGATAGTGTCTCCAATGTACCAGCGCTCTGTACAGGGCATAGAGCTCACGCTCATAAGTGGACTTAGCTAGTTTTTGAGATGGCATCTTTTTGCTCATGTACTCGATAGGTCTCAACTTGGGCCCCTCCTTTTGCGCAAGGACCGCGCCTATGCCATATTAGCTGGCGTCTGTGGTCACGACAAATGGCTTGTCAGGATCAGGAAGTTTAAGAACCTCATAGTGTGTCAGGGCGTACTTCAGTTTCCTAAAGGCCGCCTCACACTCTTCAGTCCACTCCCAAGGGGTGTCCATACGAGTTAGATCTATCAATGGGGAAGCTATAGTACTATAGTTCTTCACAAACGGACGATAGTAGCCCGTCATCCCCAAAAACGATCTGACCTCAGTAACAGTCTGAGGTCTGGGCCAGTCACGTATGCTGGCCACCTTAGCATCATCCGGCCTCAATCCATCTGCTGATATTTCATGACCCAAGTACAGGATCTTGGTGCGACCAAACTCGCGTTTCTCCAAGTTAACCTTGTATTGGTGCTGTCTTAGGAGACCTAGCACTGTTTTCAAGTGCTCAGCGTGCTCCTCTACAGTCCTACTAAAGAGGAGAATATCATCGAGGTACACGACGATAAACTTGTCCAAGTAGTCATGAAAAATCATGTTCATCGCGTGTTGGAACGTACCAGGTGCATTGCATAGTCCAAAGGGCATCACCACAAACTCGTACAGACCGTACCTGGTCTGAAATGCGGTTTTGTGCTGATCCTCAGGCCTAATGGCAATTTGATGGTATCCGGACTTCAGATCTATCTTGGTGAAGTACCGACATCCCTGCACTCTATCCAAGAGGTCGTCGATGCGGGGTCGGGGCTCCCCGTTCTTAATGGTGATGGCATTGAGGCCCTTATGGTCAATGCACATCCTCAAGGTACCTCCCTTCTTCGGTACGAATAGGACTGGAGCGCCGTAAGGGGAGTTACTAGGCCGAATCCATCCCTTCTCTGTGAGCTCCTTGAGCTGGCGGCGAAGCTCATCTAACTCCACAGGAGACATCCTATAGATTCGTCCTCTAGGCACCTTGCTACCTGGGACAACCTCTCTTGCATGGACAACCTCCCTTTCCACCACGCCTGTGGGCTCCTAAAAAAGGTCTGAATATTGTGCGACGACTGATTTTATCTCTAGGGGTGTTTTAACGGCCTCCCCTTTCTCAGAGACAAATACTAGATACATGCCCTCCTCGCGATTCTGCTTATAATAGTTATAGAAGGATGATGCACACATGCACCCGTAGTTTTCTATTAGACTGCTAGCTTTGAACTTTTGCAATCTAACAGATCTACCGTTGGGCAATTTGTGAATCAATACCTTTCTATCCCAGTCAAACTGCGGTTGCGCGACCTCGAGGTAGTACATACCTAGGAGCATATCGAAGGGCAGTTCGTCGCTAACCAGGAAGGAGATTTTATAGCTCACTTCCTCTCCTCCATAGGAGAAGGTACAAACTACGTCCTTGACATAGTCTTTTACCAACATTGGTGCTTGTTGGCCAGCGTAGAAGCTACAATTCTGCAAAGCCGCTGCACTTGGTCCCCTAAGCGCAGTCTATCCACACAAGCACGACTGATGAAATTTCGCGTAGAGCCTATGTCTGCGAAGGCGCCCACTTTTGGGCCACCTACATCAACTTCTACCACAAAATGTTCATCCTTTGGACCTCTACTTATCGTCGCCCAAGAGTCCCTGGGGTCCTTCCCTGACCACTCAGTCTCTAACTCCTCTAGGGCCTCAGACACATCTCTCGAACAGAGCGTCGGTGGGTCTGAATGTGTCTGCGGGGCGATACGTGGGTCACTAGCCTTGGCCAACGCCTGAAGTGGGGAAGGCAACGTAACCACTTCAGCGCGAGTAAGAGCGGCTAACACTCCTACTGGCCCGAGGAGTTTTTTGAAGTGCTCGCAGAAGCACTGCCAGGGTTCGAAGATAAGCCCACCACTATTGGTGAGGCTACCCTCGTCAAGACTTTCTTGCCTCGACACGTTCTAGGTGGCCATAGTTGCCACAGTTCATGCACATGGCCCTAGCAACTCGGTCTCTCCACACCTCGTACTCTAAACCAAGCTTCACCCAGGCAGGTGTGCCTTGGTCGCCCTGACCCGTGGACCGTACTACCTTCTTTTTCTCGGTCCCCCTAGCCTTTTCCTTAATGGGTGCCACGACTCCCCCATCCGAAGTCTCACTAGCCCCATCATGCTCTGTCTCCTCCCCAAGGTCTGGGAAGTTGTCAATTTATGTCGCCTGACCATCATGATCGACGAACATTAGTTGACCTTTCTTTTTCCATTCCTGGGGTAGTCTCTTCTCCCTACCATCGCCCTGACTCTAATGCGCAGACCCCAACTTTGCCTCTATGTCCAGAGCTTTCTTACTAAAAGAAGCGAAGGTGTGCTGTTCAACATAGGCCTCATCAACCAGCTTGGTCCTTACCTTTGCAGGTAGGCACCTTAGGTAATCCGCCAGGAGAACCTGCTGGTCAAAACGCACACCAGGTACCACGAGTAAGCATTCTACGGTGTTTGTCAGCTTTCTAACATTTTTTGTACCTTCTGGCACAAAGACTGTTGATAGCATCGGTGGCCTTTTGAGCCCCTTGTGGGTCATGCCACCTGTTGTAGACGGACCGTAAGAATTGTTCCATGTCTGGGCCCTGGCCCAGGCATCGAAATCCTGACCGTAGCCCTGTTGCTGCACTAGGCCATTCAACCAGCGGGCTGCTGACCCCTCTGGAAAGGAGGCAGCCACAACAACTTCTTGCTCTGGCCTGGTGAGCTTGTGCCTCACGTAAGTAGGCACAGTCCTCACCCAGGTGTCTAAGTCCTCATCCTTCTTCCTATCGCCAGAGAAGGGCTTAGGACTCATCAAGGGTATCTTGGGCATCCATTGCATAGGCTGCATGGGCTGCATGGGCCCAGGAGCCTGCTGCAGCGGCTGCATAGCCACTGAAACAGCCTGCTGCACGCTAACCTGGGCCTGGCTTGACAGTGGGACTGTAGTAACCACTGTCGTAGATGGTACGGCTGAGACTCTATGAGCCGGACCACTAGTTGCTACTAAACCACCTGGAGGGGGTATGCCAAACATAGGAGAGAAAGTTGGCCCTGTGAGTTGTGGCATCGATGAAGGACCCGCACCTGCAGGGGGAACTACAACAAACTGTGGCTGCCTCATCATTGTACGAGGAGCCCGAAGTTCGGCCAGGTTTTGTTTCTGGCCTGCAACCAATTCGGCCAGCAATTCCTGTTGGACATTCTGCGCTTCTGCCACCGATAGTAAAGCATTACACAGCACACGAACAACAGGGTCTAATGCCGCCTCATCTAGTCCTTCCAGTCTGCCTAGCTCCTCTCTTCTACTACCTAACCTAGCTTTTCTTAGGATTGCTTTCCTTCTTCTCTCTGCTGCCTCATCCAATTGCCGTTGTAGCTCATCCTGAAGTTCTTCTGCTTGCCGGATTTCTAAATCCTCCGGCGTGAGTTGAGTCTGCTGGCTGACTCGCAAGCTAGCAGTCTGACTAATGGACCCGTGAGAACCACTCTGACTGACTCCTGACGAAGTGGACTATGTAGAGGTTTGCGACATAGATGAGGTAGCCATGGTTGCGCCGGTGCTAGCTGAAACTCTAGTCCTGGCACGATCCTCAGCTGCCCTCGCTCTTCTTGCCGCTGCTCTCTCTCTAGCCTCTCTCCGCAATCTTCTCTCGTCTCCTGGACCTAACTCCAAGAATGTCAAGGGTCGACTACGAGCAGTCCCACGAGTAGTCCTACGGTCGTCCACTAACAACTCCTCGCTAGTGCTTGCATCACTCATGAGCCACAGTGTGTGTGATCTAAACTAGAATCCACACTGAATCCTACCTTAGCCTGACACACAACCGAGTATACTACACAACTGATTTCGGTCGGCCTGAACAGAAACAGTTAGGTGATGTAACAACTAATGTCATATCCTACAGGAAATATTATATCTATTTTTAGATTACCCTAGAACAAATTGCAATACAACAAAGATCTAATCTGTCTGTAGCTGTCTGTCAGTTGTTAGTCAAGTCCGTAACAACTAGATAATAAAAATAAAAATAATATCTCCTGTTGGAGATGTATGCTTGATGGCAGATTGTCTGTTTGATTGCCACTGTGAACAGTCACCGGAATCCCCCCTCCCCCTATATCCTTCTTGAGTGGTCACTTTGTGTCAACGTCCTGAGCATCTGGTTGAGCAGCGAGCCTAAAGGTGTGCAATCCGGCCCACCCCTGTGCCCCAAGTCAACGCCGAACCTGCCAGCCCCTGCACTTTATTTACCCTCACATGCAACGAGCCTTACACCCGGTTGATCTGGCTGATCAGGATGGATTTAAGGAGAGCCCCCATCTCCTCAGGAATTATTTAACGTCGCAGACAGGACGACGATGACAGCCAGATTCAATTCCGAGTCCCCAACCAGAAATGTTTAAAGACGGTCTGGTAAGCGTCTATCAAAGGGCTGGCATGACCTGCATGACCTCTATTGCGCAAGCAGCAGAACCAAGGACTTGCGGCAAAGCATGCGTGTACGAGTCCCAGCGGGTTGGCATGGTGACCGTGACCCGAGTGCTTCGTCCAGGGCCCTTCACAGGCTTCACCCGTGTCCCACCAGCTTGCTGCCCAGGAAGAATGTCAACTCTCAAGGTTGAGCGCTCACGACACCTCACATTGAAAGGACTCTCAAGACAGAACTCACTTCCTCACGGTAAGAAGTAACGAAGAGGGTAGATAAGGAAGAGAGCAACGTACTTCATAAATGCTGCCCCCAACCACAGATTTCTCACCGGCAACCTGATGTGCAATTATGATGACCGGTCTTTGCCTTGGCACAACCAACAGCAGAATGCGGTTCCACCACGGCTTAATATGCCACATCAGCGAGCTCTCATCATCCAGCATACACCCCGTATGTCACCACATAGCTCCCTGGCGTGCCCACACTACCCTGGGCCACCTAATGTTCAACGCCAGTGCCTTATCACTGCCCCACACCTCATGCGAAGCACCAATAGCTATTGCGAAGAACTAATGAAGCGCAATATGAACCAGCTCTGATACCAAATTGCAAGGAAAATAAGCAACAGCGAGATGACAAATCCAGATCACACCATCACATTAAAAGCCAGATAGTCACACTGTGTCCAGAGAGCAGCATTGCACCAATAATACACCAATGGAGGTTCGTAGTACTGAAAACCAATGTCATGGAGAGCTTTCTCTCTCCTTCAGCAACACAAGAGTCCAGTCCCTTCACACTCCTACTTGGCGCTCAGCGCCCAGCCTACTCCTACACAACGACGATCAGCCTAATAATAGACAATGCAACTGTTGACATCACCGGCAACCCGAAGTACTTGAAGATGTCGCCCATATGCTGACCATCACCAATACAAGKTAAGTGCCCTCACATCATCATCATCATCATCCTTTGCCCTTCCCTRRCTTAACACCCACACCTGTCCTCTCTTGCACCCGAAGACCACCCCTGYGCCTCACTGTGTATCCAAGCCGAGCCCRCTRTGGAGGCTGGCTATGGCGCTGCCCTCARCAGCKCCCTGCTCCCACACACGACCGCACRTGYGCAGCCTCTTGCTCCAATGYCGGCAGCCAGCCCGCGAGCAATCGYTCCAGCAGCGCTGCMGYCAGCCAGCAAGTGACCGAATGCRGCTGCCAGCGGAGAGCTCTTTCCTTTATGGAAAGAGCTGGCCTGCTTGCCCTGCCTGGCTGCCCTGGCCTGGGCCCAGAAGCTTCCGGAAGGCCCCAAGAGGCTGCCTGTGTACANTCCTTTATGGAAAGAGCTGGCCTGCTTGCCCTGCCTGGCTGCCCTGGCCTGGGCCCAGAAGCTTCCGGAAGGCCCCAAGAGGCTGCCTGTGTACAACAGCTACTGGGCTGCTGGGCCTCGTTCGGTTGGGCGCACAACTGTCTCTATATGAGGCTGTGATTCACGCCCAGGGCCTGCATTCTTTGGAAAAGCCCAGAGGGCCGTGGAAATGTCTTTGTGGCCCGGCCTGAGTTTCTCTCAACCAACTGGCGCGTCGCAACTGCCTGGACCCCAAATATGAAATTGACAGTAGGGGGCCTCTTGCGATATGTCAGGCCCGCCTTCACTTGGGGCGGCACCTCCGCCTTCACTTGGGGCGGGCAATGCTGCAAACAGGGCCCCTTAGGCCTACCGAGGACCTTGATCCTCGCAATACATAGGATTAATCATTTCTTTCTCAGCATTTCTTCTTCGAAATTTGAAAACAAATTTAATTCATTCTTTTTCGAAATTTTGTAATTCAAAAATATTTTAGAATTAATGTAACTCTTTTTCGACATTTCTTTTTCAACATTTGTACTTATTTTTTTTTTCAAAATTTTTGAAAATAGATTAGAATTAATTAAATTCTTTTTCGATATTTCTTTTGGAAATTCAAAAATAATCATAATTAATTATTTTCCCACTATTTTAATTCACAATTTTTTTTCGCAATTTTTGTGGAAATTCGAAACTCTTTTTTTTTTTTTTTCCCTTTTTTGAATTCAAACATAATTTTAAAATTAGAAGATACACCATGATCAATTAATTCCTTTCCACAATTCTTTTTCGAAATTCTCTTTCGAAACTCTTTTTACAAATCAGAAGTACTTTTCTTTTAAAAATGTTATTCTAAACTCCTCAATTAATTTTGACTAAATTCAATTAATTCACGACTGAATTAATCTTTTTATTCGAAATTAATTATCCTTTTTTTGAAATGTCGACATTTTCCTTTCAAAAAATTCCTGCCAAATATTTTAAAATTTCCTCTTCCTAATTCTTTTCAAAAAAAAAATTCCCCGTAATTCGAAAATGTTTTCTTTCGAAATTTCATGCTTTCTTGTATCGCGTCACCACGCTCGAGGGAAACACCCCCGCCATCACGGTCGTCACCACGACCACACCCCCCTCCTCCACACCCCAAACCACCCCCTCCTCCGGACAAGCCTTCGCTTCAACCTCCACATCAACATCACCGCCATCTTCATCCACCACTACCTCCACCGTGGCCACTCCACCTCCCCTCTCGCCCAAGGCCACAACCCCCGCCGTCACACAGCCATCAACCATCTCCCCCCAATCAAAACCCCTCTTATCCACCTCCACTGTCACCTCAAGTATCCCCAACTACACTCAGATTATCCCACACGCTGTGTATCTCGCTCCCCCACTACTTCCCCCAAATGCACTCATCCCCACCAACCCCACCAATGATTTCACCCTGGTCGACTCCCCCACCCCCACCCTTGATTTCAACACCCTTGCCTCCATTAACCCCCATCATTCCGCGTCAAYGAAATCCCCACCTTCTCGGGCCAACCCCATGAGGATGTCCTYCTCTTTCTCACCAAACTCCAACAAGCCTTCTCCCTCCACGGCATCCCCGTCATCCACTGGCTCCCCATCGCTGGCGGCCGACTTCTGGACAACGCGGCTCGCTGGTGGTACACCGAAATGTCTAATCGCCACCACTCCGGTCTCCGGCCTCACACCTTCCTTGAGTGGGCCACCCTCATCACCTCCACCTTCCGCCCACAGAAAACGGTCGACGACTATATCGACCAATTCTGCCGGCTCCAACAAAACGGCCCAACCGACCCCTCACTTCGCCAACATATCCCCATTGATGTCGTCAACGACTTCGCCTTCATCTCCCGCGTTAAGCGCGTATGCCGCAAAGACCTAGCGGCCGCCCTGGTCCACGAGCCCCCCATGACCCTCGCCGACCTCCTCACTCGTACCCTCCAACTCGATCGCATCCTCTCCCCCTACAAGACCGCACTTACATCGGCCCCTTCCCGCCCTCGCTTCTTCCACAACATCGCCTCCGAGGACACCACCTCCACCACCTCCTCGGACGAGTTCACTACACCGGACCCCGATGCATCTTCCGATTCACTCGATTCTTCATCCCTCTCTTCCGAGGAACTCAATGTCGTCCAATTCATGAGGATGGAATGCAAAGATCGCAGCTCTCGACCACCTTCATCTACTCCACCCTCCCGCCTCAAGGAACTCACCCCCGAGGAGCGCACCTACCTCCAAGCAAAAGGGGGTTGCTTCCATTGTCATCAATTGGGGCACCAACAAACCAATTGCCCCAACGCCGCACAATTCACCCGCCAGTCCACCTCCACTCGACCTGCAACTTCCGCATCACCGCCCTCGGCAAGCGCGGGTCCCTCCTCATCATGAACACAGTCCCCAGGACATTGACCCGGCATCGACACCGCGTCTGGCGGCCCACCCATCGGCGACGTCCTCCGTCCCACCGATGGCTCATTTGGCATCTGCCAACCCCTCCTCTGGTGATGCACATCCCACCGGACAATATCCGGGCGTCGCAGTCTACTCCGCCTGCCCCCCTCCCGATGATGTCCCCTATTCCATCGGATGAACCCTCCACTGCCACGTGTTCTTCCACCCTCCTCCCTAACCCATCTGCCACCACTTTCACAGATCTTGTTGAGGAACGAGCCCGACATGATCGGCTCATTAGGCTAGGCCTCGAGCAACGCCGCCTCAACACTATGATCTCCTCTGCTTGTGCCGGATCCGCACAGTTCCAACTCAAGTTCGTTCCCGTTTCCCTCGGTGCATCGACGGTGAAGTTCCGGGCCCTCCTTGATATTGGCGCCACCGACAACTTCATCACCAATGACTGTGTCCACAAAGTCGGCTTACCTTCCACCGGCTATGACTCCCCGATCATTATCCGCCTAGGGGATAAGGACTCAACCGTCGTCGTCGATCGCACAGTCCCCGAGACCACCATGACTGTCGGCCCCCTTCGCAGTCAGGTCTCCTTCGATGTCATGCACCTTATGTGCGACATCGTCCTAGGGACCCCGTGGCTTGACCGCTACATGCCCTACTCATTCCACCCCTCCTTTGTCCACCTCACCAAACCTCCCGACTCTCCCGTTGACATCCCTTACCTTCTTCCCCCTTCCACCCCACCCCTCGTCTCCCCACATCAATTCCCATGACCCACGTTCAACTTCTTCCCTCATTACATCGCTGCTACACCCAAGGTTACCTCTCTTGCCCAGACTTCGCTTCCCTTTACTACCAACTCCGCAACCTTAACTCAGTCCCTGACTACTCTCTCCATGACAATCTACTCTACATTGAAACCAAGGGCGCTCGCCGACTCTGCATCCCTGACGCACGTGGTCTTCGTACCCAGCTCTTGGCCGAGCACCACGACGCCAAGACCGCTGGCCACCTCGGTTTCCAGAAAACCTTCGACACCATCTCCCGCTACTTCCATTGGCCTTCTCTACTCGCCGACGTCAAAGCATACATCCGCTCGTGCCCCACTTGTCAGGCCGTTAATCCCTCGAACCGGGCCAAGCCCGACAAGCTCCAATCACTGCCCATCCCTACCCACCGGTGGCAGTCCATCTCCATGGACTTCGTGTGCGGCCTCCCCAAGACCGACCGTGGGCATGATTGCATCTACGTCATTGTTTGTCGTCTGACCAAACACGCCCTCTTCATTCTTTGTACCACATTGCACAATGCCAAAGACATCTCCATACTCTTCTTCGATCATGTCGCTCGCCACGATGGTCTTCCCGAGAACATTATCAGTGACCGCGATCCCCGCTTCCTATCACAGTTTTGGAAACACCTCTTCCAAGCCTACGGAACCACGCTCAAGTATAACACTGCATTCCACCCCCAGACCGATGGCCAGACAGAGAAGATGAACGATACTCTCCAAAGAATTATGCGGAAGTATTGTCATCCACACCAACATGACTGGGATCAATTGCTCACAGCCGCCGAGATTGCTTACGACAACGCTGTCTGCCCCTCCACTGGTATGTCCCCTTTCTACCTCGACCTTGGCTACCATCCCCGCTTGCCCTCTGATTTCTTGCTTCCCTCGCAGCTCAGCCCCTCCACCCSTTGCCCCTCTCTCAATGAATGGGTAGSAACAATGAACARACTCCTCARAGAAGCAACCGAAGCCCTWGAAAGAACACAAGAACAACAAGCCAACAAGACTAACAAACACAGACGTGACGTGTCATTCAAAGTAGGGGACAAAGTCTGGCTTTCTGCCAAACGCTTTGAACCCGAACAAGAAACTCTCGAACAAGTGGCTCGGTCCCTTCCCCATCATTGAACAAACCTCTCCCATGAATTACAAACTTCAGCTTCCACCTGACATGCGTCGCGTCCACCCAGTCTTCCACGTAGAATACCTCAAGGAATACCACGAATCCCCGCCCCAGTTCGCTGACCGCCCTTATCCTAGACCTCCACCAATCATGCTTCCAACAGGCCCAAAATTCATAGTCGTGTCAATCATAGGACGAAGAACAACTCAAAGTATCAGATCACCCGGAACCAATCACTGAATACAAAGTAAAATGGACCGGATACCCTGATGAAGAATCAACATGGGAACCCCTTGATAATCTCAAGAATGCCATGAAACTTGTTCGTGCCTATGATGGTGCCTACCCTGTATCCTAGCTATATCCTGGCATAAACCCTAAACCCTCGCTTAAAACCCTGCTACAACCTCACAACCCTGCTCTACACACACGCTTCAACCCAGCCCACCCTCCCCTCGACCCTGATTCCTGATGTCTGATCTGCCATTGCCCTCGCCTAGCCTTGTCCCATTTGTCCTCTCCACTACCTTGTCTCCCTTGTTCAATGCTTGTGGACCTGCGTGACGACGGCGATAAAGGATCTAATGGCAAACACACGAGGACGATGGCCTGCTGCCTCACTGATCATGGAGATTATACAGCTGGTTTGGCCACCATGCTGTTTCATCGGCCGGCATCCCGACTAGCGGACTTACTGGAGCAGCAACCTGTGACATGGATCTTTGCATCAGTCTGCGACTTCCTTGCTTCCAGATCAGACCTCATTGCAGTTCGTGTACCGGACGCACTCTAGCACTTGGACTTTGGACATGTGAACCACTGCTACGCTTCTTGGACTTCTACCTGCCGCAGCCGCTGAAGACCGCTTCTGCCACCTACTCCAAGACCTGATCACGACCGCTGCAGATCCCCTTTCAAGACACTTGGACACTTTGTTCCTACATGAGACTTTGCTTCCCATTCCTTCGGACATTTCATTTTTCCTGACAACCCTGCAGAACATCATTAGAAAATCCCTGTTCCGCTAACCATCGTTTCCCTTACCCACTAGAACATCAATAGAAATTCCCTGTTTCCCTGACCATTGTTCCCCTTACCCACTAGAACATCAATAGAAATCCCCTGTTTCCCTGACCATTGTTCCCCTTAYCCACTAGAACATCAATAGAAATTCCCTGTTTTCCTGGACATTGTTTCCCCTTACCCAGTAGAACATCAATAGAAATCCCCTGTTCCCTGAACATTTCTTAGCTTCCCCCTGTAGACCTACCCAGTTACATCATACCTTCACCTGTGCAGAACATCTGACAGAATACCCTGTGACTTGCATCACTCCCCTTCTCCTTTTCTGACCAGTAATCGGCCCCGTCCCGTCCTTCACAGTTCCTTTTTGTTTCCTTAGGTTTTTGGCAGCCGGGACGTTGCCTTTCAGAGGGAGGGGATAGTGTTACGGACTCCGCCAGGGCTCGATCCCTGGTCTACTTTTTGCTGTTTCTGCTGCATCCCGTTTTTGGCCTGGCGCCCTTTTTCCAAACCCCTCCTTTGGTACCGTCGGATTTTGGACAACTGGCGCCATGCTGCAATTCGGGCGCCACTTTCAAATGCCGCATTTTTCATTTCTGCCCTCGGGGCTTTTGCAGAAACGCCCCTTGTACCGTACGTGTCACCGGTACTTATACCGGCTCCCCGTGCGGTACGGGAACCAGTCTCGTACCAGTTTTCCGCTGCTGTACTCGTACTCAGTGTAACTTGCTGTTTCGACATTCGGAATCCAAGACTTCGACTTTGTGCCTTGCCACTGTGTCTGCGTCCGACCCTCAGTCTGAGTCAGTCGTGTCGAGTGAGTGAGTGTGTGTGTGTGCTCTCACTCTCTCCCACTCTCTCTCCTCTCCCTCGGCTCACCCTCAGCCTCACGCCCGTCACACCTGTGCTTTTTTGTAGCTCATTAGGCTGGCTCCTCCGGCAGCTGGTGAGTGCGCCGCGCTGTGTGTGAGGCGGGTGCTTGTCGATGGACTTGCCGAGTCGCATTTTTCTGGTTAGTGTTTTAGGACATAATATGTGCGGTTTGTGTTTGTGCATGCCATGTGTAGGTCGTAAGGGGAGTGAATCCAGGACCAGAGGCTAGGGCAAGGTTTACTTACGGGGGGTGAGTTCAGGGCCGGTGTGAGGGGTATCATATGGGTGTTTTTCTTGTGTGTGAGATCCGTAGGAAGTTTATCTGTATCGGTTTTTACTGCTAAAGGCCAGGGTTCATGTGGGGGCCACGGGGGATACGATCCTATGTTCCTAGGTGTGCATATTCATTCCCTTCTTTTATTTTGTGAAGGATATAATGATATATGCATATACGCATAGATGATAGACCTATATATATTTGTTTATTCTATTCATGTATGAGTGTATGTGTGGTTTATTTGTTCATGAATTGCCTTTTAGTTAAAATTGAAATATTTTGCTGGCGTGACGAAATTGAGTTTTTTATTTTCAGCGATTTGGGCCAGATTTTGAAGTTTCCGCAAGATGGTATGTATGTCCACAGACGCCGTACCTTTGGAGGTAAGGCGTCCTAAGGATGCCGTACCTTCATCTTACATGCTCTCAATTGATTGTTTGAGTGTTTTGGATGTATCTGGTCGCTTATACGACCAGATTAGCATATTGCAAGGAATATGAGTGTGAGCAATATACATAAAACCAAGTTGCGAAATCGCACAGCTGAGCAAGTAGTAGTATCCCGAGTAGAGAGTACAAATGCACCGAGAAAACCATCCATAAAGAGCAATACAATTAAGTATTGAGCCAATGTCCAAGCCCGTAGGCCACACCAACACAGTATCCAGAGTCGCTCTCTCTGTCTGGCGCACAGCGCCCAGCCTACTGTACCATACTATCCTACACTACAGCTGGTTCACACAACAGGATCACTTCGGCTCACGAAGACCAATGTACATGACTGTCCACACCATCGGCGACCTCTCTTCATGTACCAGGTACGTATCTCGTCACCCTCAATCAGACCTTGATTACCCCACACAGCGCCTCACTCCCTTAAGACCACCCGATCATCCGCTGTACCCCCTGGCGCCAAGCAGCCCGGCTATGGCCACCTGCGCCCCGCTGCCCTGCAGCGCCCCACTTCACCTCTCGCGCCCCGTCAGCGCCCTTGGCAGCAGTGCAGCATCAAGCGAGAGCGCAGCAGCACTTCCACATTGCCAGCGCTGGCCAGAATGCCTGGCCTGGGCTGTCTCACTTCCTTTATGGAAGTGGCAGCCTGCTGCATGCTGCGTGTGGCCTGGCTGGAAGCTTCCAGAAGCTTCCGGTTGGGCATCAGACCCTGTGCCCAGGCCGAGACTTACAGTTGAGGGCCTGGGCCCTTTACAGTTGGGCGCGGCCTGAGTCTCAGGACTTGGGCTGTTAGCTGCATCTGCGCAGGGCCCCCAGGTAGGTGCAGCGGCTGTACTGCTTTTCCAAAGGCCGACGGCCTGCTTCTCAATGTATCGGCCCTGCTTTGGTGTATAGGTGCCCAGGCACAACTTTCGAGGCCTGGGCCAACTGTATGGTGTAGTGAGGCTCGCGCGTTCACTCAACCAACTGACGCGCTGCAAGAGCCTGAATACCCACATATGGAAATGTCGAATTTGGCCTGTGACGAATATTCAGGCCCGCCTTCACTTAGGGCGGGCACTTGGCTTGCTGGGGCCTTGGCCCAGAACAATGTGATGTCTGATAGGGCCACTTGAGGGCTTGTTCTTCACAATATGCTCATTGGAGGATGATTAAACCACAATACCCTTCCATTGTCACATGCTGTGGTCAGTTCACTCATCGGAGTTGTGCTGGTGGTTTAAGGGACAGGTTTCTGTGAGGTGCCTTCAGTGTTTTTGATTGAACTCCTTTCAAGGAAATACATGACCACGTGAGCAAAAAGTTGACAGTGTAGAACCTGATGGTGTTTCATCTTTCCAAGTCCGCAGTCAAATAGCATGTGGGTTGCATGTAGTCCCCAGTTGCAGTTAGTATCCAGGTTTTGATTGGTGTGGAGGATGGACTTGTGCTGTAGGATGCGATAGTGGTTCAACTTGTGTATGTAAGGGGTTCGTCTCCTAACCTGCCAATGCTAACCTATTAAGTGGCACTGACACATTCTCTGATTGACTGGAACTTCTGCAGGTATTCACAGCCCTATTTGCACTTTACAACAAGGTGCACATGAGCTGCATTTGCGAGCCTACCTGGTCAGACAATGGGGTGCTGATGTCAGACCTGACAATCGTGAGTGCATCCGTCCGGAACCTTCTCGCAGTGAGGTATGTATATGGTAGGCTGTGAAGTGCTTTGGAACCTTAGACTGTATTTAATGTGGTTCCACATCAGGCACATCTCAAAATAAAGCTTCAAGAACGTGGTGGCACCAAAGTGAGCACACTGCAGGAAGGAAGTAATGCTTGACATGCCTATGCATTGGTAAGAGTGCAATGACTTGCTGATTTGACTGCTGTGTTCTGACTGCCAGGCTGTATAGTACAGCTAGGGTTAGATTTGCAATTTTTGTTTTCTCTGAGGAGTAACCACAATTTCAGTCTTTAGGAAATTAGTGAGGGGCATATCTGTAAATTTGCCATTTGGGAAATTTACAGTCATACCCTAACTCGAATTTCCTATACTATCCTAACTGCGAATAGCAGACCCGTGCCATCACGAGAATAGACAGGCCTACGGGCCTACGCTGACAGACTGGTCCTATAGCCTATAGCCGGGTAGGAAGAGTCCCTAGAGGCCGGAACTGAAACGGTACCGGTCAGTCCAGTCCTGAGTCTAGGTTAGTTTATTAATAGGACGGAGGTAGTGTAGCGATGGATTTTTGGCATTTCATTTCGTCGGTGACGCATGAGTTGAGCCAAGGAAGCAAGGAAGGTGACAATTGACTCTGGGCGGCATCCTGAGTCCCTCGTCAGGGAAGACAGCCATAGCCAGACCTCTGGGGCCCGCCATAGCTGGAGCGCCCTCCGCACACTCAACCCGGAGGGTGCTTGTGATCGTCTGGGCTATCAGGAGGCTCTACATAGCTGTGTGGGGATGGACCGCTGCTGCTGCTACTTCTCCAGAGTTCGCTGTGTGGCAAAGACAGTGGAGCTGCAGCCATAGCTGCAGCTTTGGACGTCAAAGACCCTTCATCTTCATCAGGAACTGGAGTGCTGGTCTCCTTCTTCATCATTCTGGTTGGCGCAGGCCTCTGGGAGGCGGTTTCAGTATAGCGCTGCTAACAGAGTGTAGGAGTTGGGGGTGGAGTGCGGGTTTCAGTGGTGGGGAAACACTGGGAGAGAACTCTGTAACGTTCAGTGTTGATATTGGCTCAAACTTGGTTACGTTCTGTTGTGATCCTCGAAGTGTCTTCTTATGACTGGTTGTTGGGAGTATCGTCAGAGAGGGAAACACTGTGTGTTGTCGTCACACTCTGTGCACAATTGCTTTCTGCTGTTTACTCTGTCTGTGGGCAGTGTGTACTCTGTCTCCTCTCCCCTTCTTCTTATGCGTGTATGGGCATGTGTGAGATTGTCTGAGTGTGAGTGTTGACTAAAATCGATAGACAACCAAATTCATAACAAGAGCATGAAGTAATGGAACTATATATGCATGTTACGAATTTGTTAAGAGTGGACTTTTTAAATGTTCCAAATAGAAATCCACTCAAAATAAAGTCCAAGTAATTAGCACATTATACACTTCTACAGCTCATGGTAAAAGGGCCTTTACCCGATTCAGCCCCTGTTCGAAGAAAGCAGCATAGAGGGGTACCTCGCCCAGAGCCCAATTCGTGAAAGCAGATCAAAAGTCATGTTCTCTGAGCCAAAGGTCACATCCTAACTAAAGCAAAAGACATTGTCAAAGGTCACGGTTGTGCCCCTGGACGAACAGTTGCAATATCTAAGTATTTGGGTCACATCTGTTCATCTAGGGGATGTACCACTCATGTCTATTCCTACACAGATGTGTCTGTACGTGCAGTCAAATGTGTCTGTTCATGCAGTCAAGGTGTCTGTTCGTGCAAAAGATGTGTCTGTCTAAAAGAAAGATAAAGAGTTCAGTCCTAGTTCAGATTCAAGTCAACAAGGAAGTCTAGATTCAGATTAGGAGTCCGAAATCAAGGCCTGGAGGCCGCAGCAGCAGTGACCCTTGAAGGAAAAAGGTCTGGGACACATACACAGAGGCTGGGACTGGGAAAGGACCGAAGACAGACAGGATTCAGCCCTCGTTTGAGGAGGCCAGCACTATAAGAAACGAGGCTGCCTCCTCCCACGACAGATTTTCCACTGGCATTAATGCGTGGAAGTGCTGCGGCACTTGTGCGCTAGCTGGGAGGACAGGCGCTGGCTGAAGTAGAGCTGCGCCAGGAAGAAGGGAGGCTGGGCGCTGGCTGCAGGGAAGCCATAGCTGCGCCGGCCATGTTAGTAGTAGAGGGTTAGTAAGTAGACAGCAGTGAGTGACATTCAAAGTAGATCTTCGTAGGTGAGAGTATACATGCAGAGTGAAGAGAGGGAACCAAGACATAGCTCTAGAGAGAGAGAGAGAGAAGACAGGGAGTAGTCTGGATATGGTGGATACTTACCTGTTGCGCCACACTTGAGATCTGAAGGAGGACGCTGGTAGATGCCAGGTCCCATGCTGTAGATGAGGAAGACTTACCTCTTGTTGGCGCTGATCTCTGGAACTCGTGATACACGTTGTATTCAATGACATTGATAATATAAGCTGCGCTACTGGTTCTCATCTCATCTCTATCTGGTTTTGTGTGAGACTATTTTGCACGTGTGATGACATTTATGCATGCAATGTGATGTTCTCAAGCAAGTTGGGAGCAAGTGAGGTTCCTTGCAATTCTGGTATCGGAGCAGATACTTGTTGTGCTCACTGCGCTGGCATGAGTAAGGCTGGCGAGAAGAAGGAGAGACCGCCGGCTTGTTGATTGTGCTGGCGATGGTGGGAGAGATGGTGGATAGGGATATGGGAGAAGAGTAGGCCGAAGTGGAAGGGGCAGAAGGTTACTTACCTGGAGCTTGGAGTGCGGAGCGACGAGGAGCCTTCATCAACGATCGCTGCCAAAGAGAGAAGCACCCCTTTCCCCTTACCTGGCTGTATGTGTGTGTGTTCTTCTTCTCCTTATCCTCTCTGGGGTCGCTGCTGCTACTGTCAAATCGGGTCACAGGGTCTAGAGTCTGGACGTTTGAAGTCAAAGGAACTTGTCCTCTTGGAGTTAGAGTGATCAGAGGATCGGAGTCCTTCTCTTCTCCAACCCTCTAGTCTGGAGTTTGCGCTATAGTTAAAATAGGAGTACAGCAGTTGCCACATCAGATACAAGTAAGATACCGAGTGTAGTCAAACTGGGTAAGGATAAGTGCGATGGAACCAAGACCCAGATATCTGATTAAGTGACTACCCTGCGCAAGAGAACAACAGACAGGGTTAGCATAAAGGAAGTGAAACAGTTCCAACCAGCCAGTGAACCGCAGAAGGTATCAAGCGGACTTAGACCCATAGCATTGTTTTGATCAGTTCGACATTGGATCCGAAGGCAAGCAGCAAGAAAAAAAAAAAAAGAGAGAGAAAGGTATATTATTGTATTTGAGTTTGAAATTCGTTATTGAGACAGTGACACCCAGAAGTCAAAAAAAAAACAAAAAAAAAACAGATAAAGCAAATTCCATCCATCCACACTTGTAGTGGTGTGAAGACCAGTTGGGAGGCCTACCTGGTGGGACCTGCGAAGGACCTCCTGTGCTAAGTCCCATCATGGTGGACGATTTTCCCATGCAGGGCTTGATTGCCCTGTCTGTGCTGTTGGGTCCATTGTTCCGAATGATGTTTCCCCTGGGCTTCGGGAGAGTGAGCACCTCCCGTATGATGACGATGAGATCAGGAACAGTGAAGCCAGGGCCCACACCGGCTGAGCAGGCTGAGATTGACCGCCGGCTGGCAGAAAAGAAGAAGGAAAGAGAAGAAAGAAAGAAAAAGAAAGAAGAAGAACTAAAGAAAAAGGCCCAGCTAGAAGAAGAAGAGTTAAAGAAGAAGTTGAAAGAGAAGCTGGAGCAGGAACTAAAGGAAGAATTGCAGAGTATTGAAGAAGAAGAAGAAGAAGAGGTTGAAGGAGGAGAAAGACTTGTCCGACGACATGCAGAAAGAGGCGAACCCAGCCAAACAGCGGGGGAACTGAAAGTTGAACCGCTGGACTGGTATGACCGATACGCCTACTCCACTGACAAACCAGAGGAAATGGAGGAAGAAAGAGATATATTCGTTGCGAAATTGGCGACTGTGACAGACCAAAGGGAGAGAGAACTCATGCTTGAAGAAAAACGCACTGAGCTGCACAGCAAGATGTTAGCAGCAAAGCGTAAAGAGCTTGATGATAGAAAGAAGTTACAGGCAGAGGGGGCAAGACTGCACAGCGAGCTGCAGGCACAAAAAGAAAAACAAGCAGCCACCGAAGAAAAACTTGCCCTCTTGACTGACACAGTCCTCCATACTAAGCAAGAAGTCGCCGCAATCAACCGAACCCTGCAAAAACTTGAAAGTAGTCAACATGAGTTTGAAAATGTCTGGAACACCTTTCTGCAGAAGTCCGCCAAAGACGTAGATCTGCATATTCAATCCTACATAAAGAAACTGGATGATCACATCACCCAAACCTTCACTCCGGCTGTGATCGAAAGTATAATACAGGGCAGCGGCGGAGGAGGAGGCGGTGATGGGGACGAGGATGGAGGCTATGGAGATAGGAAAGGAAAAGGAATACGGCGAGAAGAAGGAAAATTAAAGTTAAAATTCCATGGACCTACACAGGCAAGAAGGAAGAAAGCTTGCTACATTGGATGGTGGCAGTAGAGTCCTATGTCTATGGACAACGGATTCCATATTGGGATCGAGTCCTAATGGCCACTTCGTGTATGGCTGACGACGCAATGAGCTTTGCCATTTCATTACAAAAGGAAGCGGGATGTAGTTCAATGGTGGAATACTCCCAACAAACCCGTATTGAAGAATTTCTCAAAGCCGTCAGGGAGAGTTTCGAGGACAAAAACTTAGCCCGAAGAACAGAAATGCTAATCCTGAACCTTCCCGATAGAAAGTGGAAAAGTACGTCTGCGCTTAAAGCAACCATGGATGAGTTGTTGCAATGCACTGAACATGGATTGACCCCGGCTCAAGTCTTGAATAGCTTTGCACGTGCCCTACCGGACCCCGTCCGAACTCAATTATATCCCCGTACCAAAGAGGAGGGGATGACCTATGAGAAATTCAGCAAGATAGCATTAGATCATGCTGGTTTCTTGGTTGAGGCCAACTATTGCCATTACTGGAAAGATCTGCAGGTGGGAAGAAAATGGCAAAACCGCACTATCTCAGGGTCAATACCTGGGAAGGACAACCTCCTTCTGACCTTGGAAGAAGGAGGTGTCGAATCACTCTCTTGGGACCAAATAGACTATCGTTTCGAGGAAGGACCCAACGGAGTGGTAGCTCAGGAGGGGAGCTACGCAGTCGTTGCAGCCTGCGGGGGAGGGCGACAAGGAAGAGGACGTGGCCGAGGAAGAGGAGGCCGCGGACGTGGTGGAAGAGGACCCGGAACCCAGAGGGGTGGTGGTGAAGGTAGCTACTACGTGGGAGGAAGGGGCAATGGTCCCTCGCAAGGTGGCCGTGGTTACAATTCCGCCTGGGGAAGAGGCAGAGGCACTTGGTACAACAAATGGAATAAGCCATACCCACCACATCCAGGTCTGCCCGAAGGGGAACCTTGGAAGAAATTGGGAATCACAGAGAAGGTGTGGCAAGAAAGAAAAGTTGCCAACCAGTGCCTAAAGTGTGGGGACCCCGACCACATTGTCCCTTATTGCCCCGACTATAGGATGGCGAAAGGGAACAGCCAGTAGAGGTCTCAATTGCCTCTACCGGGACTTCGGGTGTTGAAAAACAGAAAACCTCCCATTCGAAGGTCCCACTGGCAGAAACTGAAGAGGAAGACAGTCCCCATCTAGTACACTGTCCAGAGGTGGCAAGCGTATGCATCTCTCTAGATGGATCCCTCGCTGGCGTGGGTGATGAGTTGGCCGCTCGTCGCCAAGCCTGGACTGAGATGGAACGACAAAGAGGACAGTTAATAGTTGCAGATCTTGAAATTAATAACGTAAGAGTAGGAGGAATGATAGATACTGGTTCCACACGCAGCTATGTAAGTAAGAAAGGTTTGCAAAAGTTGCGACTCGGGCTGAAGGTTAAGCAATTAGATGAGCCCGTAACAAGTAAGTTAACTAACAGTACAGTAACAGTAATGGATAAGTGTGTTGAAGGGGTCAAGGTATACTTCCGGCTCGAAGAAGAGGGGAAGGTGGAACGTGTTCTCCACTCTCTGACTCTCTTGGTGGAAGATAATCTTCCTGTTGACATTCTGCTAGGCATGGATTGGGGTGAAGCTGCTAATGCGGATATAAAGATGCGGGACCATGAGTGTTGGCTCCCTAGTCCGCAAGGTGGAAAGAAGAAGATCCGCCTCTTTCATGAATCAGGTAAGGAAAGCAGCTTAGCTAATTGTTGTATGAGTGCCCCTGCGTTCGCCCGTCATGTGAAAAAGGTTAATCTGTATGATCAAGTTTTCGTTGCATATGTGCGCCCAGTGAAAGAGGGTGAAGCGAAAGAAGAGGCGAAATCCTCTGAAATTGAAAAGATCTTGAAAGAGTTCGCAGACGTGGCTGAGTCCCCAAGCGGTGTGGTAGAACGACCAATCAAACATCGCATTGAAATCCTACCAGGAAGTTCAATTCCTAAGGGACCTATCTATAGGATGTCACCAAAAGAATTGGATGAACTGCGAACCCAACTTGACGAACTGCTGGCAAACGGGTGGATAAGACCTAGCTCCTCGCCCTATGGTGCGCCTGTGTTATTTGTACCAAAGAAAGATGGCGGGGTACGTATGTGTATAGACTATAGAAGGCTAAATGATATAACTGTTAAAAATGCTGAGCCATTACCAAGAATAGACGATTTGTTGGATCGAGTGCAAGGTAGCAAGTACTTCACTAAGATTGACCTGAAGTCGGCTACCATCAGATTGAGGTAGAGCGAGAAGACCAACACAAGACAGCCTTTCGAAAAAGGTACGCGCACCATAGGGCGAGGAGCTAGGTCACTTGAATGTTCTCGCAAGCATAAATAAGACCAGATTACATGAGGTGGTTCTTGCATTGGTTGAAGATCTTAAGGTGTCCATGTCCAAAGTGTGGTCGTATTGCCCATTTCCGAAGGCGGGATGACAGAAACATAAATGATTTAACGGTTGTTAGACCTAGGTGCGACAACACAACAAACCTGTATCCTTATAGAGATGCCGTTATTGATGAGCGTGATGCTTTCACAATGGAAGAAAGGAGGAGGTAGCTTCGTGGACAGGATGATGTAGGTGAATAGTGCGATTTGTGTTTGTCGTTAAATATGCAGTGAGTTGTATTGGAGTGAGAAAAGTAGAAGCGGCAGTACCTAGAGTGGGAGGGAGAACGAGGAGGTGGAGTGGGATGGCGGGAGGAACGGGTGGTTTCACTTTTTTTTCCATTTCATTAATGATGATGAAACTTGAAAGAGTTTTATGATAAGACGCTTGAATTTTGTATTTTCTCTCTCTTATTTAAGTCGTCTCTCCCTCTCTCTCATTTAAGTTCTCTCTCTCTCTCTCTCTCTTTGTTTTTTTCTCGACATTTCTCTTGTTGACAACTATTCATGAAATTGGAAGAAAATATTGTTGTTGTATACAAATAAAAGTTGCCTTAGTCGTTTGTTGGTATGTGATCTCGTGTTCTACGTGTTCATGGTTATGAAGATTATATTAATCTTTAGTAGCTAACATTTGTTAAATTTTATTTTTCAATATTGTATAATTTTTTGTGTTCATTCTTGTATTGTTCTACTTATTCTTGAAAAACAACCAGGTGAGTATCCCTCAAAATATAGACATGAGATAATATTCAAAAATGGTTAAGATGAGTATGATGGAGTTTGAAAAAAAAAACAAATGTAGGCATAAAGGTTTTGTGATGTTATAATGTAAATATAATGAATAATTAGAAAGGAAGAGTCTCGATAGTAAATAAAAAGACAACAATAAATGTAGGTTGTCTCCCAGTAAACGGTATCGAACGAAAGCAAAGCACGCTCGAGAATAAACAAGGTACGTATGACTGTTCTACATAGGGCGCTGAAAATACTAAGATGTGATAACCCGTCCAAACATGGACTGAAACACACAACTGATTTATGAGTTTTGCTCATAGAGACTGAATGCCTTACTGAGTTCCCGCCTGCTAAGTCTGTGTGTGTGTGCTTGCTGGACTGCATGTCTGTCTGAGTGCTGGTTGGCTTGTGTGCGTGTGACCGTGTCTGTCTGTGTGTTGGTTGGTATGAGTGTGTGTGTGTGGCCTGCCAGGGCACTTGTTCGTTCGTTGGGCCCTCAGGGCCGGTACTTACCTGTGGCCATGGCTTTGAAGGGTTGCAGCGGGGAAAACGCACTCAAGTAGCGGGTAGGCCGGTATCGCACCCGACAGGGGGGTAAATATGCAGGTACCGGAGGCCGAGCAGAAGAAGACAAAAGTGGCATTTTTAGAGGCCGGTAGTGTAGGCTAGGTCTAGCGGGTACCAGTTTGCGTCTAGGGCCTGTAGGGGCAATATCAGAGTCTGCAATGATGTTTCCTTCCAAAAGAGGAGGAGGTACCGGTTGCTTGGGAAGGCCAGCGGGTTGGAAGTCACCGCCCAAGAGGCAAAGCAGGCCGCTATATCTTCAGGCCGGGCGTCCTCTCTCTCTCTCCTCTCAAGTTCATTCATTTCTTTCTGCAATTGGATGGCATTGTACTTTCCGGTGGATGTGTATCTCGAAATTGGCCAGGGTCATAACATTGGTATCGGAGCGGATTCTACTTGCTGGTGAGAGTTGACTTGCTGCCCTAACCCTAACCTAAGTGGTTGAGGGCAACACTTAGGGTTAGGGTTGGTTGGTTGAGGGAAGTGGGGCATCATGTCTAAGGGAAGCTGCCCCCACCTGGTTAGGTCATGTGGGGTCAACATAGAACCTAACCAGGTTGCTTGAGAGTGAGATTAGGGTGGCGAGACATTTCGAGGAGACTTCATGCGGCGATTTGAGAGAGGCGACAGTGAGAGGCACTCGCACCTGGAATCTGATTCAAGGGAGACACTTGGCAACTTAAGGGCTGCCCTCAAGTAGGCGAGCTTGAGGGCCAGCGGCCACTCTGCATCAACGGACTGCAAGTTGCTACTTTGATCTTCAGCATCGACGGGGGATCCGACGTTGCACTTGGGTGTTGGAGTCAGACCCTCCTAGGAGATAGGACACTAGTGTAGGGGTAGCGTTAGAGGGGTCAGGAGGACCACATGAGAAGGGCGGTGAGTTCTCTTCATCTCGAAGCTCAAGGCCACTCAGGTAAGTGACGTGCACCTACGGGATGCCCATGTATGTGTGTATGGTATTGATAGTCCTGTTGGGGTACTCTGGGTTTCTTTTCCTACTCCTCTGTGGTCTTGATTGTGTGACTGAATGCATGTGATCTACCTACTCACCTGATGGTTGGAAAATGAAGTATCTTGATCTAAATGCCGAGTCTTTCTACAGTGCTTTGTCTTTTCATCTCTGAACGGTTGTAATCTGTAGGTTCTGCCAGAAGTTGAAATTTCGTTTTTCAGCGCAGAAGAGACTGAACTAAGTTCATGTGGAACTCCTCTTGGTTGGGACCTTGTTGAGACCTACGTGGGACCCTTGGGACCCAGTGGGACCGGGCCTAAACAAGAAGAGCCTCTGGACCCAAATCGGTTAGGCATTGACCTCTTGTCTTCTTGGCTGGGATACGAGTTCATTCTTCTTGTATTAGGACACCCACTGCCGATGGGATCTTGGCTGAGACGTTTCGCATGTCTTCAGATTGCACTGTCCGTGGCTTGACTCGCACCTTGTACACCACTCAATTCTCCATTGTTGCATTTAGTTACTCGTTGTCTGATTTGTTGTACGGTCACGGAGCTGGTCAGACTGGACTCGAGAGGACCTCGTATGCAGTCTGATCAGACTAGGTCGCTGGATCAGACCTCTCATTGAGTTTGTTTATTTCTTTTGATTCTGCTGCTCTCTACTTCCAAATGAAATGTCGCTCCGACTAGGAGTTCTATCTTCTCTTCTCTGAGCTTTCAAGTTTGTCTTTCTGAGTTCATTTCCGATGCCCGTGGAGACTCGTAATCAGAACGAAGAGAGGGAGAGGAGGGAGAGAGAAAAGGGAGAGAGGGAAAGTGACCGTCTAAAGTGGGCAAGGACTGGGAAAAGGAGTGTTCGTCCAAGTGAGAAGGGGAGTGAACCTCTTGAGAGTCTAATTGATTCTTTTGCTGACTGGCGACTCTCTGACCCACCTGTCCATACTGACAGTCCAAAAATGGCTCAGCTAACTTCAGTGCAATGGTGGGCCTTGTTAGATGCAGCCAATGATGCGGAAAAAACATATCTGCAAGCACTCCTAGATAGTGCAATCAAAAGGGAACAGGAGGCAGAGAAGGAGAGGAGGGAGACCTTGCTAAAAAGGCAAGTGGCTATCCTAGAGACTGTTCCCTCACTGACTGAAGAGCAGTGTGGGGAACAGTTGCAGTCCATACTCACAGCCCTTGTTCAAGTCAAGAATCTTGAGGATCATACCACTCAGATCGCTGAAGTCTTTGCAAAGTTGCAGACACTTCAAGATAATCTGACTAATATGACCCGCAAGTACCATGAATTGACAAAGGAGGTGACTGAGCTGCGAAGTGGCCAACCCTCTTCCTCTACCCCGTGGATCTGAAGCTGCGATTGAAACTACCTCTGCCCCTCTCACCGTATCTGCTTCTACCTTTTCTTCGAGTGTGATGGCAACCCCCTCGGGACCTGCGACAGGTGCAGATTCCGCTGCTGTTGTGATCAGCAGTGAGGCAGGGAATTCTGCAACTGCTGCAGCCCCAAGATGAGAACCAGTTGTTGCTGGTCCCAGCTACGCCGGTCCCTATGTGGACCGAAAGGCGGTACAAATGTCGTCTAAGTATGACAACAAGGAAGACATCGAGTCCTGGATCGGCTCCATGAGGACCTACTTTGAGATTTTGGGAACTCAACCTGAGACCCAGGCAGTGATCATGGGAATGAATGTCGAGCTGCTCGTACGGGGCTTCCTAGAAGTCCAAGCGACACGGGCTGGGTTCCAAAAGACTGCATTAGCCAAATGGCTTAGGACCACCCCGGTTGCCTCCCTCGAGGATTTCCTTATCTCACAATATCAGGATCCACATGCTGCGGCTAGGGCAAGAATCCAACTTGACAAAGTCAAGCGCAACAAGTGGACGGGCTCCATGAAAAGCCTGCAGACCTAACTAAGCAAGATGTTTGCTACACCTGGTTTGGGATTGACTGCTCAATCTTGCTTAGATATGGTTAAGGGCGCGGTTCCAACAAACTTCACTAATTGTTTGGGCAAGGACTACATTGCATACACTGACTGGCTTATCCTAATGAAGGACATCGTCGGTTTGGAGGCTATAGACCTCGTTAGCACGACAGGCAGCAAAAAGCCCATGGGCGGCAGACGGTTCAAGGGCAGCAGTCGTTTTGCTGTGCATGACCTGTTGAAGGCCGAAGAAGAAGCCGATGCGGATGACCCCACTCTTGGTGACGACCAAAAACAGGACTTCGATATAGCTTGTTCTTCAGCCCATGAGTCCGATGCAAATAAAGAAGAAGAATTTTTTTCTGCCTTTAAAAAGACTGCCAGCACCAAGGGACCGAATCGGAGTGTCGGGAAGAATTATGTCGAACTTCCTAAGGGAGTCAAGATCCCGCCTAAACCGGAGGACGCGTCTACTAAACCTGGGGTTGACCTCCAGATCACTGAGAATGACCGGCGGGGCAGACTCAAGAAAGGGGTTTGCCTGCACTACCAAAAACCAAACCATAAGGTTCAGGACTGTTATAGGCTGCAAGGAAACCAGAATCGGGCGTAGAGTCAGTTTCAGCAAACTCTACAACAGGGGAGTCTGGTTCTGTTGAAAATCAGCAGCCCTCCCTTAAAGCCCAACCATCTGCTGAAGACAAGGCTAAGGTAAGCAATGTTATGTATGACGAGCCTTGGGAGGAGTCTGGGGCAGTCGATTTTCACTACCACCTCATAAACCACCGCTATCTCCGTGTTCTGGTTGACTGTGGTGCTGCGACTAATTTCATGTCACCACACGGGATACGCAAGGTGGGCTTGGGGATGAAGCAAGTGGCCTTGCAAAACCCTTGTCGAACCCAAGTTGGCAACAAGGAAGTTGTATCTTCCACGCATGCAGTCAAAGGTGTGCGCACTACCTTTGACAAAGGCAAGACTGTCACCCACGCGTTGAACTTCTTTGCCCTTGGCGAGTGCCCCTTCGACGCTGTCCTTGGCTTGGGCTGGCTGCAGTCCCAATGCGAATGGACCAAGTGGAAGGAGTCACTCTTCATGGTCAACGATGCTCAGGGGAACGAGCTTCCTGTCCTCTTGGATGAGAAGCACGAATCCCCAGTGACCTTTTTGAATGTTATGCGGTTCTGCAAAAAGTGGCGCAAGCACAAGGAGGAAGAACAGTTGTATGTTGCCTTTGTTCGTCCTACCCATGTGCCATCTTCTTTTGCGGCTAATACCACTACTACTTCGATTAGTGATCCTACTTCTAGCACCTCTATCGCTCTACCCTCCGATGGTCCGAATGATTCTACTTCAGATTCAGTCGTCTCTATTCGCAACCTGCGACCGGATCTAGGCGACCCCTATGCTGATCCCCCACCCCCACCGGTCCCACCAGACATCCAAAACCTCCTCGACCAGTTTTTGGAAGTACTGGCCGAGCCACGTGGAGTCCCCACGCGATCGGTCCGACACACCATTGAGTTGGTTGAGGGTGTTGTTTCTCCAAAGGGCTGCGTGTACCGAATGGGACCCGACGGTCTAAACCACATCACAAGAAAGAACGCCTACCCTTTGCCCCGCATAGATGACCTGCTTGACGCCGCGGGCGGGTGCAAGGTCTTCTCCAAGATCGATCTCAAGTCTGGCTACCACCAGATTGAAGTTGATCCTGCGGACCAGCACAAGACTGCGTTCAAAACACGCGACGGRCTTTATGAGTTCACCGTAATGCCCTTAGGTCTCACGAACGCACCAGCCACTTTCCAAAGCCTCATGGACAAGGTCCTCCGCGAACAGATTGGCCGGTTTGTGGTAGTGTACCTGGATGATATTCTGATCTTCAACAAGTCCATGGAGGAACACCTCAAGCATCTTGAGGAGGTGCTCGCTATCCTCAAGAAGACGCAACTCCATCTCAACTTGGAGAAATCGGAGTTTGGGAAGGATAGCGTCATCTATCTTGGGCATCGGTTGTCTGCTGCAGGCCTAGAGCCTGAGGCAACCAAGATTGAGGTCATACGCGATTGGCCTCRGCCTRCGAACATTCGCGAATTGCRTTYTTTCCTTGGTCTCRCRTYGTATTATCGRAAGTTTGTACCCCGTTTTTCTATCATTGCTCGTCCATTGTCGCGACTAACCAGTAAAAATGTGCCTTATTCCTGGGATGCCGCGTGTACAAAAGTTTTTCAAGCTCTCAAGGAAGCCTTGGTAAGTTACCCAGTACTCCGTATTGCAGATCCCAAACTGACATTCGTAGTTACTACAGATGCAAGTCAGTATGGAATCGGTGCAGTGCTGCAACAAGATGATGGTGATGGCTTGCGGCCACTCCAGTACCACAACAAACGGATGCCCAGTGTAAAGGTAGCCACTTCCACCTACATGCGCGAACTCTATGCTTTGCGTATGGCGTTGGATCACTGGAAACATTATCTTTTGGGGCGCCGCTTCAAAGTCTTCTCAAATCATGAGACCTTGAAGTGGATAAAACAACAAACTACCCTGTCCCCTACCTTGCTTGCTTCGGTGGTTCCATGAGATTGACATCTTCGATTTTGAATTAAGACACAAAAAGGGCTGTTATAATCGAGTCGCTGACGCATTATCTCGCCGCCCTGAGTACATGACTTGCCTTGTGAAATCCTACGAACTCCGGAAGAAACTAAAGGAGGAGCTAATAAAGCAGACAGCTAGGGATCCGGAACTTAGTTCCATCCTTGAGCGGCTACGGGTTGATCCTAGTAGTCAGCTTGATTTCCACGAGTATGGAGGACTGATTTTTCATCGCTACGGGAACCACGACCGTTTGTGTGTGCCCAACCATGAGCCTCTCCGCACACACTTTTTGGATGTGGCTCATGGCCGGAGCGGACACTTCGGCATGGCAAAAACGTACACAAAATTGTTGAGATAGTTTGATTGGCCTGGCATGAAAGGGACTGCTGAAAAGTTTGTGGCTGAATGTCAAGTCTGTCAACGAATCAAACCATGCAGACAAAAGCCGATGGGGCTACTCACACCCCTACCCATTCCCGATGGTCCCGGGGAGTCTATCTCCATCGACTTCACCGACATGGGAAAGGTAAGTAAGAACGACTACTCACAAGTCATGGTGATTGTTGACCGATTCTCTAAGTTCCTCAATCTGATCCCTTTGCCACCTCAGGCCCAAACAGAACTAGTGATTCGTGAATTCCAACAGGAGTACATTTTGTAGTTCGGAACCCCGAAGACTCTTTTGAGCGATCGGGATCCGCACTTCATTAGTACTGATTGGAAGGACTTCACGTCTCAACTGGGGATCAAACTGTGTAGGACATCTGGCCGACACCCCGAAGCTAACGGTTTGGTTGAGGAGATCAACCAGACTGTGTTCCAACTACTTCGCGCTTTGATTATCCCGGATCAGGAAACTTGGGATGAAGAGTTGTATTCTGTTAAGGGGTTATACAACAACTCCGTCCACTCCGCCACCGGCATGGCACCCAACAGGCTGCATTACGGTTGGCAGATCCGGAATCCGCTCTCTTACCTATTCCATGAGCAGCCAGCTGGTTTAACACCTGGCAGGCCTGGCTTCAGAGCCAAGTATGATCGCTTGCTCAAAGTTGCCATTGCAGCTATGACCAAGCGACAACACGCCATGATCCATCATGCGAACAAGAAGCGCAGACCGTCAGATATTGAGGTAGGAAGCTATGTCTGGGTCAAGATGTCTGAATTCTCAGAAGAAGAGGGAGTCTCACGCAAACTCCTCCCTCTTTATGGGCCCTGGGAAGTTTTGGATGTGATTGGTGAAGATGACTTTGGCCCTTCGTACGTTGTACACGTGCCATCTCACCTGTGCACATATCCCGTGTTCCATGCATCTAAATTGTATCTCCACCGTGATGCCAAGACATTCGACTACCGCGAAGATATGATCCCTCGCGCAATCAAGGGCGGGCATGAGATAGATAGAATCAAACAACATGTAGGTAAGGGGAGAAACAGATAGTACCAGGTTCATTTTACGTATCACCCGTTAGACGATCTGTACTGGATCTCCAAACAGGAACTGCTACGCAGCGCACCGCGCGTTGTTAAAGCCTACGAGCGCCAAATCGCTGCTAACGCCGCACCAAAGATCTCAGCAAGGCTTACTGCGACAGACTATTCCAGGAATCTCTTTGCCTTGCTCGCCTACGATGCATTTGCTGAGGACTCATAATGAGTTACTCGCTCAAAGGGACCTCGCTCTTGACGGGGGGGGTAGTGTGATAACCCGTCCAAACGTGGACTGAAACACACAGCTGATTTCTGAGTTTTGCTCATAGACTGAATGCCCTACCGAGTTCCCGCCTGCTAAGTCTGTGTGTGTGTGCTTGCTGGACTGCATGTCTGTCTGAGTGCTGGTTGGCTTGCGTGCGTGTGGCTGTGCCTGTCTGTGTGCTGGTTGGTATGAGTGTGTGTGTGTGGCCCGCCAGGGCACTTGTTCGTTCGTTGGGCCCTCAGGGCCGGTACTTACCTGTGGCCGTGGCTTTGAAGGGTTGCAGCGGGGAAAAAGCACTAAAGTAGCGGGTAGGCCGGTACCGCACCCGGCAGGGGGGTCAATATGCAGGTACCGGAGGCCGAGCAGAAGAAGACAAAAGTGGCATTTTTAGAGGCCGGTAGTGTAGGCTAGGTCTAGCGGGTACCAGTCTGCGTCTAGGGCCTGTAGGGGCAATATCAGAGTCTGCAATGATGTTTCCTTCCAAAAGAGGAGGAGGTACCGGTTGCTTGGGAAGGCCAGCGGGTTGGAAGTCACCGCCCAAGAGGCAAAGCAGGCCGCTATATCTTCAGGCCGAGCGGAAGACCGGGCCTCTTTTTCGGTGTGCAAGTTTGGCAACACACTGGTGGAGCGCTGGCTGGAGCAGCGCTGCTGGGGAGGAAGGAGAAGGACATGAGGGAGGAAGAAGGAGGACGGAGGAAGGAAGGGGGAGGAGCACCAGGGGTACTTACCTGGCTATGGTGGCAGCCATCTTCATCACCTTGGTGGGCGCTGCAGCAAGGAGTCCCCAGCCGGGGAGAGCCACACCAAGAAGCTTCAAGGCAGGGTTGGGCATGGCGGCCTGAGCTAGAGCAGCCATAGCTGCTTTGGGTTGTCCTTTGGGCATCTGGGCAAGGCCTAGTAGTCCGCCATAGCCTCGGCCTATGAGAGTGAAGAGTGAGAGAGGCGGCCATGGCTATGGTGGACCTTGAGAGATACCTGCAGTAGAAGAGGGACTCGGACACTGATTATGGACCAGTCATTCAACATTGTATTATTATTTATTGTATGAATAAGGGAAGAGGGAGATCAGGAGGAGGAGGTTGTTGGGCGAATGAGAAAAGCCTTGTCATTGTCTTTGCTGGTGTACATCTTCTTCTTCTTCTTTCTTACTTCTTCTTCTTCTAATCCTCTCTCTCTCTCTCCTCTCAAGTTCATTCATTTCTTTTTGCAATTGGATGGCATTGTACTTTCCGGTGGATGTGTATCTCGAAATTGGCCAGGGTCATAACAAAGATGCTTATGTGAAGCAAATTAAGTGCTATTGAGAGGGTTGGGTCACACTATGTATTTCGAATGAATATTTGAGAAGGAACCAATCCGATAAGAAGGAATAAAGCTGAAAATAAACATAGCAGTTTTCTCAAGGCATCTGTGCTATCCTGAATGACCTCCTCTCACCTAACGCCGTTCCAAGAAGTCTTGTTCTCTATACCCCTTTGCTCCTATATCATCAAAGTCTTGTTAAAAAAAAAAAAAAATGAACTAACCCCTTATTTTCTTTGATTTTTTGTGCTTCTCATTGCAACTGCTTTCTTTGTGTTTCACGTCTTCTTTGTTTTTCTGTTTTGTTTTCCCTTTTGTGCTTGACACCAGGGTAACCGGCGTTCGGGATGGGCCGAACGCCCGAACCCGAACGCTCGAACATTCGGGACCCCTTGGGGATGCGTTCGGCCATTCAGGCCGAACGCGGGAAAAATAATAATAATAATAATAAAATCAAAAAAATCCGAAAAAAAAAAAAAAGTATGAAGAAGTTAGAAGAACAATAAAATAAACAACATTTACCTGAGCATTACATCCAAACTCCTTACCAAAAAAAAAAAAACAAAAAAAAAACTAATAAAAAAAATAAGGAAAAAAAAAAAAGAGAGATAAAATTAGTGAGTGAGCAAGCACGTTTTCGACATTGCCATCTTTGGTGATTTTTCATTTGTTTTTGACACAGCCAAATGCCCTGAAAATTTATAGATGTGTACTTCACATAATACAAAAATCACTAAAAAAAATTAAAAAAACAATATATTTTTTTAAGTCTTGTAATAAAGTGACAACAAAAAGTAAAAAATGAAAAAAAAACAAAACAATAAGTGGGCGAGCACGTTTTGACACTGGCATCTTTAGCGATTTTTAATTTTTATTTGGATTGGCAAAATGACTTCAAAATTTATAGGCGTGTACCTCACATGATAGAGACTTTAAAAAACAATTCAAAAAAAAAACTTATTTTTAGGCCCTGAATTAATTTTTAGCGGTGTCCGAACGCCGTCAGGTTCGGACCCTGAACCGGACCCCGAACGCCCGTACGTATGGAGGTCGGCCCGGGGACCTCCGTACGTACGGGCTGGTGACCATGCTTGACACTATATTACTCTTCTTCATATTATTACATTTATATATGAATGTTTTGTGGTGTATTCATTTTGTTCTGATTTTCTATATGCATCTTATTCCTCCTATCCGTCGTGACGTGCCCATGTACAAATACGCAAGTACGTGCCATATTAATATGGCAGAGGAGTCAGAGGACCAAGGTTCACATGACGGTTCAACCAATAGTAATCTATCCACCGTTGTAACCTTCTCTTCACATGCATATAGGTCCTTGCATGTTCTGTGGAAGCGTCGCAAACGCTATCGGCCTTTTGAAAGGGTTGTTAATGATCCTTTGGTGTCTTCGTCGATAGTATCAGAGTGTACTCGGTGTCCTTCCATTGTTCCAAGTCACGTCGGTTTGTCTTCGTTCGAGCGCCCCTCTTCCTCATCCAACATTGGATTGGGATTGCATATAGGTTCGGATGTTACTCCCTGTTGCTTTACGAGTGAGACATCGATGTCATCACAACACGAACACCGCAAACGAGGACGGCCACCTTCCCAAAGTCGTCAAACCCGGAGGTTTTTACTACATGCGGTAGGTGCTACAGGTGAGCCGAATGCTCGCAGGAGAGATAAACAACCGATGATAACTTAAGATGATGGTCCTGATTGTTCTATCGAAGAACAATGTAGTGATAGGTCTCTATCTTTTCAACAACCGATCTCATCGATGAATGATTTCACAAGCCCTGTGTTTTTCAAAAGAACGAGTCAAGGAAATATTAATGTTCGTACAGATCGCATCAGTTGTCATGAAAATCTCTCTATGACGTTGCAAAGTGAATGTCCACGTGAAATTTGTACGGATGTTGCAATAAATGAAGATTTTGTTCCGATGGTTGAAAGATCCGTTTTACTCGATAACTTTCCCTCGCACTCGGCACATGTGCATTGTCGACATTGACTGTCGATGTCCAACAAAAATGAGGGGAAAGTAACCTTTGTCTTCCCTTGACTGGTGTTCATGCAAATCCATTTTCTGCTACACGACCCAACCAAATTCGCCAATTACCTTGATTAGAAAGTTTGTTGGATTTCATAATCGATGGAGAACATGATTATTATGGAAACTGATTCGTTCAAGGCGCAACAGACGGTATCATATGTTGTTGGTTCGACGACTCCGTACCAATAAAGCCGTGTGTCGTTTAAAACTTGGATCATTGTCGTCGATACCTCGCCATGAGTCGTCGGACTATGATGAAAGTGCGATAATTGGTGAAAGTACTGTAGAGTTTGGTGGAGGAACGAAATAAGTCGATACAATGAATTTGAATGGATAATGTTCTACGTCGCGTATAATTTCAAAACGAAGGAAAATACAAGGAAGACGAGCAAACTTTCATGTTAAACGTATACGTACATTCAGAGTTGTGCTTAAAAATCATGAGAGGAAAAAAAATGTGCATGCTCATAAACATTTTGTGCGGGGTGTGAGGCGAAGTTTGTTCGCTATGAATATCCTTCGAGAGATTTGAGCAAGCGCCTCTGCGCAATCGAGGAGTGCATCTTTTCCTGTGAAGCAATTGCGGAATCATTCTTCTCGGGCGAGGCAGTCGTGGAGTCTATCATCGCAATCAGGCAATCGCAGAATCCATCCATGAGAAATCAAAATTCAATGAACAATTGTGAAGATAGTGAGTCGGATAGTCGCGAGGAAGAAATTAATGGTTCGGATGATGTTTCAGCTCCTGATCTTAATGCACTCCCATCGGCACCCGTGACAACAACGTATGAGGCGGTTGAGAACACCGTGGCGATTTTTGGGAATGCTAGCACTATTGAACCGTTCGGCATCGACGATCGAGAACTGTGTAAGCATTGTGGTGTTAAATTGTGGCATTATGGGAAAAAAATTGACAAAGATATGCTGCCGAAAAGGTGCAAAATGTTGACCTCTATGGGAATGACCTTGCGAAGGCTCCCCGTAGCATTAGATTCTTTCCCTTTTAACATCTTCAACATCCTATGGTCGATTCCTTTTAAACAATGCGAGGATAATTAATAACAGTTTATCTCTCGCATCCTCACTGTGGAAGCAACCGAGCGATGGTGTTCAAGGATTCCAAAGGTTCAATCTTTCATCGTGTCGGTGCATTGGTTGTGGGGAAAGAGGAGCGTCCTCAGTTTGCGCAACTTTACTTGCACGATCCCCAACGTTTGGACGATGCGATTGATCAAAGAGTAAACTTCCTTAACGTTAAAAGTTAAGGAAGTTCACTCTTTGATCAATGAATTTTAGACAGGTTTTGCCCGTTGTGAAACACGAATTGCGAGTGCAACAAATTAATGTGTCTATGAAAATGTCTCCTTTGTGAAAACTTTTTGAGGTTAATAGACTGACCGAAAATATGCGAATCTTAAGCTTAGGCAATGATGAAATGACACGAATGTATGCCCACTTTTTGAATCATGTAGGGAATGGTGACCATCCTCGTGTTGTTCCTATTGAACTTGTTGCCGTCTGATTGCCACGTGAGATTTGTATGGATAAATCGATTGATGAGTTGATTTGATTGACATTTGACGATGTGTCCAACCACGTGGGGGATGTCGAGTATTTCTCGTCTCGATTAATTTTAAGCCCTACTAATGGCGATGCCGACAGTTAACAACCTTGTTCTTGACGATTTCTCTGGGGAGGTGCGTGAGCTTTTCAGCGTTGATTATCCTGATTCGGATGATACGGGACTCGGTATTGAGTGATAATTTTTGAACTCTCTCAATGAATCAGACCTTCCAAGCCGCGCTTAAAAATTGGTGTGCTTAAAAATTGGTGCATCCGTGATGCTTTTGCGAAATTTGTCACCGAAGTAAGGACTTTGCAACGGTACAAGGCTGATTTGGAGAAGATCGTTAATGATGATTTGTTGTAAGTGACAATAACGCGCACAGGTAAGACAACATTGATCCCCAAGATTGATCTGACAAGCGATGGTGAGACCACTGAGTTCAAATGCTTCAGGATGCAATTTTCAGTCTGTCTTGCTTTTGCTGTAATGATTAACAAGTCGCAAGGAAAAACCGTATTGCGTGCGGGGTTTTGGCTACGCAAGCCGTTTTTTGTGCATGGCCAACTGTACGTTGCTTTGTCACGTGTTGACCATCCCAACAACATATGTGTTGAGTTGCCTGATAAGAATTTTTTGACGAAGAATATTGTGTATCATGAACTTTTTGGATGAGTTGTTTTTTTTCAGCATTATGTTTTCTTTTCTTTTTTTGTCGAGCCTTGGCATTCCGATTAATTTCATCCTATTATTTATTCACAGGTGACTCCCGAATGCGCCATAACTACGACACTCGTGTTAATAGTAAAAAAGGGAAAGCGATGGGAACCAACAATACCACTCAATATGATTTAAATGTTACGTCAAAAGTTGGAGCGGATTATTAGAGAGGTCGAAGAAAAGTGGAAATGATGAGAGGTCGATGAATCTTGGAAGTGAACATGCTCGGGACGATCATGCTATTCTTGGTGAAGTTGAACGTGGATGTTCGTAAGTGAATACCCTTGCTGATGCTGAGAACATGACTATGGAGGGGGGTGGCGATGATTGTCGTGCTGAATGGGATGGTTCACGTAGAGGTGTGTCGGGTAGGCCTAATAACCCTACATTTCCCGATGACGAAGATGATAACGTTACGGGTGATTCGAAGGAAGACTGTTGAATCTACGTTCAAAAGAAGAAGGAGCCGTGTTGTGGAAACTAATCTTTTGGGTTCCTCTGAAATGCTTGAGCCTACCTTTGCTGATAATCAGGTGGGACGACAACCTGTTATTGATGAAACCGGAACTTAGACTGTGAGAGCGCTGAATGCGCTCTCTGGCGATGCACTTGCATCTCTTCCATTTTGTGGACGGGTCGCTGGACGTGCACGTGCACGTGTTTGTGATTCGTGTTCGCAATCTCAACGCAGTGGACGCGAAAGAGATGTTTGAGCCACATCACAACCACAAAATCCTTCAGGGATTATTTTGGTGTCTGATGATAACAATGCACCCACAATCCGCACTCTCAATCCGCACGCTTACCTTGCTAGATGGTTTGACAATGCGAAGAAGGTTGGCATGCAAAATGTTTTGACTGAGGTGCTTTTTGAAATGTTTGTCAAAAGTGCAACAGTCGTAAAAGATGGACGAATATGGGAAAACTTCCTCGACTGGAAAAGAAACAAACTCACTTATGTGATTGCTGATGGGAAAACTTCCTTGATCGAGGGCCACCACAACAGTGACGTCAACCTTTCTCGACTCACTGCTGTTAGTACCTCCGCCCTCGGCCTCATGAAGGGGTAACTTTTCCATGGTGTCGTCATCAAAGATGACAAGCATGTGGTCCTGTCACTTTTGTTGCCACAAGATATGCTTACTGTACCCGCCAACCGGACCACTCTTCACAACAGACGCATACTTCCCTTTTACCTGACGGTCATTTGCTACCTTTGGAGCGCGAGATCACAAAACTGCCTGTAGTTATACTTACCGGATTTGGCCTCAACCACGAGATGCCCTCGGATGGGTTATGGCAAAGCTCACGAGAAGATATAAAGGACTTGATTATCCTGCAGGTTCAGACCTAGCACCTGCAACAACCGATCAACTTCACGAGACAGTGCATCCACAATTGTCCAACGCTTTTGGCCAATAGTAGTGAACTCGTCGAAGGCCTTATTGGTCGTCGTCTTGTCCAGGAATCTCTCCTTAATCTTCTGGAGGAATTCTCGGAGGGTCAATGTTTTGGCCCACTCTCCTATGTCTTCGAAGCCAGCAGCGTAGCCTCATACAATACCCATTCCTTGGCTATCTCACCTAAACATGACGTAGTGAAAGCCACGTGACTTTCAAGCTCAACCGGTGCAGTCCCACAATATGTCTGAATTTCCTCAATCCAAAGCAATAGATGCTCACCTCGCTTTCCATTATAGGTAAATGGGAGTTTCATTGTTACCTTTTCTTTTCTTTTTGGCACCTCAACTTCTTTGGCCGGTTCTTTTGTAGCGGGTTCTTCTTTCTTTTCTACCGGTTTCTCAATTACTTTCTTTGAACTTTCGGGTGTTTCCGGCGTCACTCGTTTCATTGCATCTTTCATGAGCTTTTCCCAGGGTTCTTTCTTTTCTTCCCCCTTAGCCTCCTCTTCAAGCACCACCTTGTCTTTCCCTTTAATCAGTCTAGTCATTGTCGTTATTGCGGCGGTGTTACTGTCAATCTTCATCTCAAGGTGGGTGAGGTAAGCCATCATCGTGTGCAAAACGGATGCAAGGTCGGATTCTGTTCCCTCAATATGAAACTTCTGTTTGCTTTCATCCTTTTTTTTTTTCTTGCTGTTCTTTTTCCTTTTTCCTTGTCTGACATTTTTCCATCTTTCTTCTTTCCGCCTTCAATGTTTCTTTCTATTGCTTGATGTTCTACAGCATGACCTCTTCAAACAACTCTGGTTCTTTCTTCTCTCCGCTTCTTTCGCCCTCCTCTTCTTTTCTTTTGGCCCCGCTATTGGTTATTTTCGTCAGTTGATCGATCACAAATTTATCCAGAGCCTGTCGACTCTAAATAATGGTCTGTTGTACATAAGTATTGGCTCCCATCATTGGAACAACCGTGTCAACCGACTCTAGTTCGGTTTCTGCTGCTCGCAGATCGACCTAGTTGCGCCTGTACTGTTCAACATCGGCTCCAGCATCATGTAAATCGGCGATCAACTGATGAAGACGGCCCAGCATCTCCTGCCATCTATTTGCAATTTGGCCATGGGTTCTCACTTCAGCACTTTCTTCATCAGCGAAGAAAGTGAAGGAGACAGGGAAGAAGAAGAGAGGGATGAAGTGAGTCAAGACAGAAAGACGCAAAGAATTCCAGAAGAAAGACATTTTCAAAATGTATGTCTGCCACACAATAAATAATTACAAAACAATAATAAACTCCATGGCCACACCCGTTTCAGTCTACTTCAGCAAGAAATAACAACGAAAAGTAAATAAGAAATAAATTTCAATTATTGTCTAGTTCTAACTTCTGTTGTCTGTCCTGTGTGTGATGACGTCCTAACGAGAGTGCACAGGTACCGCAACCACGGCCAGTGTGATGAAGACACAACAACACAGGTGAGTATGCACAACAACCACATAACAGCCAAGACAAGTAAGTAAGTCTCGTTCTAACTTTGTTGTCTGTCCTATGTGTGATGACGCTCTAACGAGAGTGCACAGGTACCGCAGCCACGGCCAGTGTGATGAAGACACAACAACGCAGGTGAGTATGCATGGCAACCACAGAACAACCATAACAAGTAAGTCAGCCAGCATAATCAACAACAATCAATTGTCAGCATTCTTTTCTCTACGGTTGTATCATCTGCAGAAAGACACAAGGGCCGACACGTGGCACTACAGCAAATCGTGAAGCTGTACCGCCTGCCAGCGCACAAGTGCAAGTATCAACACCTCACCCACGGCAGTGTGCAAAGCATGCCACGTGTCACCCCTGGAATGCTAACGCGGCACATGTGCCACGTCAGCGTCAAGAGCCAGCACGGCCTTCAGGTGGGATGCCACGTCAGCAATGCCCGCACTGCCAACTCATCCACCACTGGTATGCCATGTCAGATCGAAGTAGTACCGCTGGACTGTGGAGCGCCAAGTCAGCAGGTAAGTCACGACACAGGTACGTGCCACATCAGACAATGCCCTGCCAATCCTAGGATGCCACGTCAGCACCCCTGCGTTATGCCACGTAGGCAGCGCGCCACATCAGCAACCTCGGTACCCACTCTCTTTCTCACCAGCGCCACGTCAGCCTGCAGCCAACAATGCTCTCGCCGGTATCTTGCCAGGTCAGCAACAAAGCACCACGTATGCAATGTCGCCGTCTTCACGGTGTCCACGTCATCATCTTCAAGGGAACGTGCACGCGCGTGTAAAAGTCAATGTCTAGACTCGCGATATTAATCGCATGCATTAATAAACGTGTTTCTCTCCTATCACGCGTGGCACCTCCCACTTACCTGGGCGCCACGTGGCGCCTGACAGCAGACCGCAGCGAAGAAGGTATGCTCCGATACCAAATTGTAATGAACCCAGTCTGGAAGATACTCGTCGGATGTCGAAATACACGAAATCCCAGTTCTGATTAATGTCTCCAAATAAACATGAATGTGATCTCTGATACAATGTCTCGTTTCCAATAGACGAAGAGAGTGGAGGGGAAATAGACAGAGTAGAAGGTGGAAGAGATAGTAACCATCAATGACCTCAACGAGAGTAGCCCAGCAGTTCCCACTCCTTCTCTGGGCTTCCCTTCTCCTCCATGTCAACAATACAGTATCCAGTAACGAGCCTGACAGATCCTGATCACATCGAAGTGCCACGAGGCACAGTTCTCTCGTGAAGACGTTGAAGACGTTCAGCAGTGCACAGTATCGACATCAACAGCAGCTAAGTGTCCCGCTCCCTCTCAGTCATCCACAAATCCCGATCTCCCTCCTTGTCGCGCCCAAATCAGCAATGTAGACAGTGTGGCAAATGCGACATCAGCAATGAGGACAGAGTGGCATGCGCCACATCAGCAATGTCGAAGACAGCGTGGCCTTGCGCCACGGCAGCATAGGCTGGTGCCAATGCAGGAAAGCGCCAGCATGCAGCAGCAGCCTCGCTTCGTCGTCCACAGTGCCAGCGTCCAGCCAGCGTCCAGCCAGCGTCAAGCCAGCGTCCAGCTAGTGTCAAGCCAGCGTCACAGCAGCATAGCAAGACTGAATGTTGACTCCCTGGGGGCCAGGACTTATGTAATGTTTGACAAGGCTGACCGGTCTCAGGTCTCCCACCCACGGTGGCTCAGATTGACTCACAGCCGAGGGCCTGGATTGCGTACAGTTGCAGACTTCCACTTGGTCCTGATGCTGTCTTGGTACCTGCATATGAACAAGTGTGTGTGTTTGACCGGCGGCCTGGACTGGGTACATGCAGACTTTGACTCTTGGGCCGCTGGGCAGTTGACCAAAGTCAACTGTCGGGCGCACAGGCCCTGGGCCAGCAAAGGGGATTTTCCTCCCCTGGCCTTTGTGGCCTCAGACCGGGGTTGCTGCCTGTGTGTGGCCTGAGGGCCACTTCAAGGCATATCAAACGGGGTATTGCAACAAAATGAATCTCCCGCTAAAACATGGGAAGATACTCCGCTGCTGAAAAGGCAAAACAAACGCAAATGCTATGAACCGCACAGTTCATAACCAATGAGTTTCACACATAGACATGCATCAAATACAAGTGAGATGACATGAATTCGCACACTGGATGCCAGAGAGTAGAAAACCAGATAGCGCAGATGATCACTTCCAGCGAATTATCACAAGAGCAGTAAGAGTTCAAGTCACCAGCGCTCATCGGCGCTTACAAAGGTAACCAGTAACCAGCATCCGCTCGCAGGTAAGTATCTCCTTCCAGCTGTTCTTCTCTGTCTTTCCTCTCTCTCTCTCTCTCTGGTCTTCTCTCTAGCTATGTCTTCACTGTGTCTTCTCTCCCTACATGCATGCACACTCACTAACTATTACTCAAGGATCTACTCTGGATGCATCCACTGCTAGTCCTACTAACGACCACTACTAGCACGAACACTCTATACTGGCGCAGCTATGGCTGCCTTCTCCCTGCCAGCGCTAACTCTCATTTGGCGCAGCACCCTGGCTCAGCGGTCTGCTCCTCCCAATAGCGCACAAGTGCACCAGCACTTCCGCACTTCATGCGAATGAGCAATCTGCCTCATGAGGAGGCTGGCCAGTCCTTATATTGTCTTGGACTGAGCTTCAACTCGTCCCAGCCTCTGCTTCTTGGGGCTTGACTCGGTTCTGGTCCCACATCCCCACGGCCTGTTTGATTCAGAATGTCAGGCCTGGTACTGTTCCCGAATTTTCATTGGTGTCCTGCTGCTTGGGCCTTTGAGCCACGACTTTTCGATTGTGGCACATGACTTTTGACTGGGGTTTGTGACTACTGCCTCTGGGACACGACTCTTGCCTGTGTCCTTCGCCTGTGGGTCGTGACTTTCTAATATGACTTTTCAATGTTTTCATTATGAGACATGATATTTTGCCCCTGTGATGTGACTAAAAGGGCCTTTACGAATTAGACCCCAGATGAATACCCCAACAGCGAGGGGCCCTGTCGGCCAGAACTTAAATTCGCGAGCAGCAACCCAAAAGACAAAGTTCCTGAGGCAAATGTCGCATCCATAATGAAATGAAAAGTCGTTTTGAACAGTCACAAACAGGTCCTGCATGAACAGGTATCGGACACAGTTTTCAAGACTGAGTTAGGGTCATGTCTCCTCGATGGAAAGTCATGTCTGTTCGGCAATGAGTCAAAGGCCACAGTCCCAGTCCAGTCGTAATCCCACGAGTCAGTCCTGATCCAGACCAGGAGTCCAAAAGACAGGCCCGATGGCCCAAAGCAGCAGCAGACCATGGGAAAAGATACTGGGACATACACTTTGCAACAACGGGTACTGGGCAGGAGTCCCAGACACTTGTGCAATCAGACTCACTTTCGTTCACCTTCACATGCATACAAACAGGTTGCACAGCAAACTGGCGACAATCGCCCACTTCAAACTCAGAAATATGGAAACCCAGAACACAGTTCAGATACAATTTCACTTCAGATGGCTCTGGTGCATCTGCGCCTGTACAACTCTCTGTTCGTCACATGCTCAACACTGCTGTTCGCACACAGGATCACCCTGGATATCCCACACGCAACGCACTGTACACTCGCACACTCACACACGCCACTCTCTCTCCTATCAGCTATGGCGGCTATGGCCGCTGCTACCCTATCGCTATGGCTAAGCTTCCTTCTCGCCCGCTTCGTCTTCGGGCCTACTGCAGACCACCTCACACAAGTTGCTGTGGCAGCGCTTCCGCATGGCTTACGCCGGAATGAATGAATGGCTGGTCGTTGCCTCTCAATTTATACTTCTGAAGCTCGTTGGTCTGGCCCTTTCCCATGCTCGTGGTGCACACAGTCCCATACGGTTCTTGCTTGACTGGACTAGGACTGACTGGAGCTGGGACTGCTGACTCAGCACGGGTAGACTCCACCACTTGCACAATTGCCTCTATCCCAAACGTGAGCAGCTTCGAAAGGCCAATACTAGGACCTTCCGAAAGGTTTAATCTTGGCCTTTCGGAGACTGTAGCAGCTACGAACTTGACCTTTCAGGACTGTAGCAGCTACGACCTTAACCTTTCAGAAGTCCTGAACCTACGACTTCTAAAACTCCTAAGACCTCTACCCGACAGATCTACAGACACTCTACCACGGTTACGAATACGCAGGTCACGGGTTCAACTCCTGGGGTCGACACAGATACTGTACACAGGAAAGGTGATAACTAGGGATCGAGTCCTGGGATCTGCATTCGCTACTGCTAACAGGTGAAAACTATTTCACTCCCGCCGGCCTAAATTCGAGGTCCTCCGAGAATAACTTAGTCCAAGGCAGGACCTTTACCTTTCTTATATCTCTCGTAGGCTCTAACTACGTCAGGAGCTGTTTCTGGAAGTTTTGTTCTAGTAAACCAGCGGTCGTCCTCTGGTTCCTGATAAGCAAACCTAACCTTATACTGCTTTTGCGGACGACCTCTACCTCCTGTTCTGAAGACGTCTTCACCTACTGTCGTACCTTCCATCCATGTCTGGAGGAATCATGGATCTCCTCGATGGAAACTGTTGACTTGTGACACACGACAACAACTTTGAGGCATGAAACACAGGGTAGGTGTGGAGGTGTGCTGGGATCTCTACTGTGTAGGACGGACCATCCTCGCCGCCCTTAACTTCTAGAACTGGCCACGGTCCTCTATACGCGGGCAATAAATTCTGCGAGATGTTTTCCTCTGGAGCAAATTCTTTGGACTTGACCCAGACCAGGTCGCCTACTTGAAACTGTGACGGGCGATGGTGCTTATTAGCTTGTTCTATCATTCGGTGTTGGGCCTTCCTGAGGTTCTCTACCACGGGAGCTAACTCTTTCTCGTGCTGTAACGCAAACTCCCTAGTACCGGGCGGTAGCCTGTGGATCTGGTCTCGGTTAAGCCCCTCA
>BFEA01000775.1:239829-251131 GCA_003427395.1 Chara braunii
CCTAATCCCTAAACCCTAAACCCTCAGAACATCGCAGTCATTTTCATTGCATGTCATGGTTAGTCAGCTGAGCGAAGGTGGTGGAAACTCCTGCTCGCCAGCATATCCTTATATCCGAATCGAGGTGGAAACTCCTGCTCGCCAGCGCATCCTTATATCCAAATCGAAGTCGTATTTGCAGGTTTGCAGGTTGTTCCCTTATCCCTGTTGCCATGAGGTGAGCTTCTAAGTGGCGAAGGCCCCCGTCTGACACGTGTCTCCAATGGTCTCCCACGTCTGTCAGCACTCTTGTCCTCGTACCATTTGTCCGCCACATCATCACCAAGATGTCCACTTGATCCCGTCATCTGCAGCAGGTGTAGGGGCGGCGGTGGTCGAGGTATAGGGGCGGGGGGGGGGGGGGGAATTTGAGGGATGAGCAGGAAATTGGTCGGCAGGTATGGGACTGCAAAGTCATCCAGGGATCTTCTCTGCCAGTGTCGTTCGTCCGCCCTCCAATTTTTCCATCGTATGTGGAGGTCGTCCTGGAGGTCAGAGAAGGCGTGGTGCGGGTCCTGCCAGATCTGGCAGTAGGGAGTGGCGTCTGTTTCATCTTCATAGCTCTGTTTCATGGTTTTCCGGGCATATTGTGTGCGGGATCTAATCTCTTCCTCTATCGCCTGCTGTGCTTGCTGCAGTCCATATTGGTGATCTCTTCTTTCAAAGGAGCATCAGGCTCTCCAGGTTTGCATGAGAACATGCAGTCTCATGTACGAGAAGAGGTTAGTGGTGAACGGGGTCCAGTGCCGTAGTAAGTGTTGGTTTTTGCCTAGCAAGATAAGGCCCAGGTCCCACAGGATGTACAGGTTCGTGAGTGAGTGGAACGCCGCATCCCACCACCTCCATATTTGGGCAACCATCGGGCATGCCAACAGGCAGTGTTCGAGTGTTTCCCTGGCTGGCTGTGTCGCCCTGCCGCAGTAGGTGCAGATGGGGGACAGCAAGCCTTTTTGCTCCAGATCTGTTCTCGATACAATCCAGTCGGGGGTGGGGAGACAACGGTGTAGGATTTGCCATTGCAGAGATCTGAGGCTTGTTGGCATAAGTTTGGCATACTTGGTCCAAGGGAGGCTGCGCAGCAGTTCTGGGTTCAGAGGTGAGTCCCTCTCCCATCTTTGTGAGATTGTTTGTCCTATCTGCTGCTGTGGGCGGGCTGCTCTATACCCCCCTTTGACGGTATAATCCCAGATATGCATAGTCTGTTGTCCTGTCCACTTCCAGTCGTCCGGATCAAAGGGGAATCGAGCTATGGGTGTGGCAGGTTCATATGCAGCGACACAGACGAAGACGATAACAGGACCCGCCAAGAACGAGGGTAAGGTGAGAACCTCGGAGACGTCGGCAGGGGACGTATGGGACGAACAGCAACAATTGGACAGGACCCAGCAAGAAATGAGGGTGACGTGAGAACGTCGAACACGCTGGCAGGGAAGGTAGATGAGAAAGGGTGAGGGGAAGGAGGAAGAACGATCCGATCCGATTGGGGAGGGAGGACTCTTGGACAAAGGGTGGGACAAGGGACAAACAGAGTGGGATAATGAGTGACCGAGTGGAAAGAGGTGACACGAAGACGGATGTCGAAGACCGGGACTGACCGTGCGACACGTTGACGCAAACGGCCTGACAACGCTGGCGCGAGCAGAACCCACGCACAACACGCCACTCGGCTACGACAAGACAGGACGAACAAGAATTGGTGAAACCCTCCACTCTGCCCGCCTCACCTTGCTGCCACCCCCCCCCTTTTTTTTTTTCCTCTTCTGCCACACAACCTCCCTCCCTTTTCCCTTTTCTTCCTCCTGCTTCTCTTTTTCTCTCCCGACCACACACCTACCTGAACGCAACAGGTCAACGCCTGCTGAATCGTGATTACACCTTGAAACCCCTAAATGCCGGAACAATGACACACTAGAGGTTACATAGATTGAATTTTACTCACACGACTGGCGAGGGGGGAGGACGGGAGAGAAGATGGACACGGAAAAGGTGGCCCCAACCCCCGCCCAGAAGCAAAACCAAAACCAAAAACAAAAACAACCTGCCCCCCAATTGAATGGGCCACAACAACCGGGGGAGGGTGGCACCTGGAGAGATAAACTAATGAATCAACAACAAACTCCCCCCCAACCACGGCCGAAGAACCACAATGGGACCTCGAGCACTTCGGGAAGGGAGGGGGGACCGCAGGCCCCGCAGGACCAAAAACAGAGTGATGGGAAAGACAAAGTGGAGAATCAGGGCGCCGCTCGGCTGGAGCAACCCGCCCGGCTGGACAGTTCCAATAAACCACCGCCCCAGCTGATCAGGGCTCTCTCGGGCCCCGGCCTGAACAGATGCGCTCAGCTCTTCTACCCTGGACCCCATGGCCCCCGCTGAAGATCCACCTTATACAACAGTTGCATGTGGAGCCGGAGAGGAAATTCCAGGTCAGGGAGGGATACATTTACCCCCATTCGGTCTTTCCATCCCAGGCAAGAACTGCTCGAGATGCGATCTACTCTCATAAAGCAGTGCATTTCCGATTTCAGCCGACCCAGTCGGCAATACCGATCAATGATAAGGTGAAATGGATCGTTGACAAGCTTGGCAGAATTAAACCAGATTGTCAGCTGGTACGCGACCACTTCTTGGTAGAGGTAGATAGCCCTGACTGCATCACTGTCGTGGCCCTGTACCCTACAGATAAGCACCTCATCCTTAGAAACAGGGGGCTGCGATTCAGGGGTAGCTCTGTGCAACTCACTGCGTGGTCACCAGCCTACCCGCAATCGAGTGCTGAAAGAAGAGAATACTTGATGAGAACCAACTTTTGGGTGGAATTCAGGTTCGCTCCGCTGAGTGTGCAGGGAGCAATCTTGACTGATCTAGAAAACTTAGCCCCAATCAAAGGATACATCACAGATTTGCCCCAATTCTTGGGGAAAAGGGATGACTCACGTCTGGTGGCGGTCGAATGGGACTCGAGTTACCCCTTCCCCCTCAATGACGAGTGGCGGTACTCCCAAGGGGGCAAGGAATTCTCGGTCCCGGTCAGCCATACCCAAGACCCATGGTGCTACGCCTGCAAACAAAGAGGCCACCTCAGCATTGATGACTCATGCTCGAAAAACAATGCCATCCCCCATCCCTCAGATGAGGAATGGTGGTATCCCGAGGAGCGGGAGCTCGAGGGTTGGATATTGAGGGCATACGCAGACGGCCGCCCTGGGAAATGGATATGGCAGGGAACGGGGAAACCACAGGCTCTCCCCTCGGGCGCCAAGCTGCAGATTACAGACGATACTAAGCTCAAAGGCAAACAGGAACCCGACCCGGAAAAAGGGAAGACTGGGCGAGGGGAGGGCCGGCCCCCACAAAACCGGACAGGAATCACTGATCCGAAAGGGAACGGCCACCGGCTGAAACCGGCCCCTATAAAGCAGGGTCCCCCCCACCTTCGACAAAAGTACCAACCCAAGACCACTGGGACCCCGGAAGCTGGCCCACAGCACCAAGACAAGGCCGCTACAGCCAAAGCTCAGACTGACGGAGGGACAGACCAGACGGACGACAAGGGACAGTCATCTCATGATCAGCGGAGAGAGGAGCCCCAGCCACCCCCTCAGCCGTTCCCGTCCCAAAACAAGAAGGACACGAGGCTGGGGACGGTACCGGACAAAGGTAATGAGGCAGGGCGAGCGGGCCCCCACCCATGCCTCAGCCCGCTGCCCTGGCACTGGGGGAGCTACAGCTGACCCATGTGGAAACACGAACCAACCTCCGGCAGCAAGAGGTGGTGAACCCCTCCCCCCCCAGCCGACAAGCCCTGCTTTGCTCCCGCAGCAGTCCCCTCACCAAAATGGGAAGGACACGGGACTTATGACTGTACCGGACACCAGCAAACAGGCAGGGCGGCAGATGCAGACTGGCCCTCCACCCGAGCCTCAGCCTGCTGATCCCGCCCAAGGGGAGATAGAGCTTACCAATGCAGAAACACAAACTCAAACGCACCCCCGACAGCGACAGGTGATGACGCCCCCCCCCAAGCCGATAACCACTGGCCTCCCACAGTTAGCTAGTCCCCCGACTGCCAATAGAGGCGCCTCCTTAGACCCCGCACAGGAGAGACAGGCAATAGACCGATCACACAAGCCCAAGGATGAGAGGACTGAGAAGGGAAACGCAAAACTCCCGTCGCCACAGCATATGTGGCTCAAGGCGAACTCGCTCCTCAATAAGATAAAAGGAGCTGCCTTTCCTCTTCAGCGTGACCCCGACCCCGGCAGACAGCCCCCCCGGTAGCCGTCAACTGAGCAGGCAGGGGACACTTTGGTCAAGCACACCGAGGGAGAATGGAAGCACGATACTGAGGATGCAGCTCAGCAGTGCGACCCTCAGGGGGGAAGGGACGACAACAATCATGACCACAAATACAAAGGGGAGCAGTCCCACCGACAACTGCCACGAGACAGACAGGGCATGGATGGGACTGGACAGATCATGAGATTGAGGATTACGGGGACGGAATCGACTGCCACAGCAATAACTTCCCAAGCAAGAGTGGTGGTCTCTCAGATCACAGGAGAAACGAAATTCCTCCCCGCCAAGATACTAACCACCGACACTCCGGAAGTCGACACCGGGCAGGAACCTGAAGGGGCGATAGAGGAACACCAAGGATGCCTGACACAGTCCTGGCCCAGACGGCTACACTTGCAGGAGAAGTCGCCCCAGCCCCACCATACCTCTGGGACTTCCCAAGAGCGCGGCCAGCAGGAAACCGCACACCTGGATCGGCTGCCCCCCTCTGACCACATCCAGACTCATCAGGTGGAACTACCATTGAAATGCACTGACCAGATGAAGCTGGAACAACAACAGCACCGGGCCGAGCTTACTAAACAACAACAGCAACACCTGCTGCAGCAGCAGAGCCCTCACTGCCCGGATATGAACATGGAATGCCAACAGCAAAATGTTGCCCGGCATAAACAACAACAAGAGCTGCTGCCTGGCCAGCTGCTATCTGAAGAACAGATCCATCAGACACGGCAACAGCAGGACCAAATGGAACAGCAGAAGGCCCAGCAACAATACCTGGAACTGCAACACCATCACCAAGCGCAACCCCACTCACTTCGCCACGAGCAACAGCAGCAGACACAACATCTGCAACTCCAACACCACGAAATGCAGGACATGGTGCTCCAAACGACACAACAGGCTATGCAGCAGAGAGAACACGAGGAACAATATCATATCCTGCTACAAGCCCAGTTGGCACAGTATCATCAACAGCAACACCAACAGAGAATGATACAGCATCAACAGCTTCTCCAGCACATGCATCTGCAATGGCAGCAGCAGTTATGCTGGCAACGCCAACAGGTGCTCCACCAGCAGCAGGAACAACTGCAGAGTTTTTGGATACGGCAAGCTGCAATACAAAGTGACATACCTGCTAATCACAAACATCAATTGCAGATGATAGGAGACGCGTCGACTCCCCAAATTGAAGACCGCCAGACTCAAGATATGGATACCTCGGGCCCGCTGGACCGCCCGGAGGCTGGGAACCTCCTGGAAGATGAACCGCAACAGCAGCACCGGCCTACGGACATGGAAGTCCAACTGCCAACCTCTGTCATACCAACGAACAAGGACGACTCCCCTCCACCCCTGCCCATGATGGCCAACGAAGAGGTCAAACAGAAGCTAGAATTTCTCACGGAATGGACCCTAGTGAAAATATTTTCACTATCGTGACAGGCCAGCGGATAAATTGAGAAATGAACATTGGGGGGAAGCGAAAACCGTCCTCATGTACAGCCCGTGAGTGCTGGCAACGGTCGAGAAATACACCAATGTCACTGCCATTGATTGGATGGACGTGGGGGCTGCAATCGTCCTCGTTGTAAATGAGTTCCTCGACAAAATGGAAGCGTACGCAAAACAAACGCTTCGGGCGGGAGGGGACCAGCATCCTCACAGGCTGACACAAATGCAAGATGAGGCCTTCTTTCATGAAGGCCTGACTTGGCCCAAAGTGCTGATCCACGAGTTGTGTAAAACGCTGTACACTCTCCCAGACCGGACCGGTACAGATCCGGGAACGGATAACCATCGTGACGGAACAGCCCATCACAACCCCCCACCCCCCACACGAGACCTGGGATGCGACCAACAACAAGGACAACTACTGGGTCACCAGTCTGCGAACACACTCCCCCAGCCCATGACAGCACTGGCCTGTGTGGATGACCAACAACAAGGCCAACCACTGACTCTCCAGACTGCGAATGCGCCCCCCCAGATTGTGATGGTATTGACCTGCGCGGATGATGAGCAGCAGAACGAGGGCAACAGATCCACGATAATCTCATCACGCCCCCCTCAACAACACCCAACGGTGGTTGAGATTATCCATGATGATGATGACGAACCAGAGGCTGGCGAAGATGAAGACCACGCCCCGCGGACTCCTCCCAAAAAACTGAGACAACTAGTGAGATTGGAAAACGATGACAGCGCACCGGTAGTGATGCCACCGGGTGTTGTCATCCTCCCCCTCGCTAGAACCAAAAAAGAAGGGCACTGGGTGTTGGGCCTCAGGCCACCGCAGAAGGATGCTGCCTCGCTGCAGGCCATACTCTCGACAGACTTCACGCTAGATGGCTGGAGGGGCATCCCCTCCAAGGCAGTTATCCTCAAAAGACTTAAGTATTGGATCAGGTAGACAAGCACGGAAGGGGTGCTGGGTGCAGTGATCCCAACGTCTCTCTCATTCCCGAAGGGCATCATCCCGGTTATACTACTTATGGATCCAAAGATGACACTGCAGAAGCATACCCCCTTCACCTTGTTCACCCACCAGCAACTCATGGACCTCAGCACTGCACGCTTCAGAACCCAATAGTGACTGGACACAGTCCAATGTCCTAACTTTTATGCAAATACTGCTGGAGGATAATGTGTTGGAAGAACACAACCAGTGGGATGATCCCCCCTTCGTCCTCCCTATCAAAATGAAGGGTCGAGGTGTCTGCTAGACTGCGAAAAGGAACATCGGCATGAACCATATGACAGACCTCCACGAAAATCGATGCTTGATGGACACTAAGGCCACTACACCCAGGTCACGCGCCGCCAACCCCTCCACAACCATCCCCCCGTGTCCACACAGCTCAGAGATGCCTGCACCCCCGACGACTCACCGCCACCGCCCGCTTCCACGACCCCCATCCCCCCCTGACTTTCCTCGTGCCCGAAAACCTCCGCAGTGGGCGGCTAAGTTGGCCTGCGCGGATATTGATATTCGCTCGATAAATGTTAATGGCCTTATCCAAGCATCAACGAACAAGAAAAATGCCATATGGGATATGATCAAATCGTCGGTTACTGGTGGGTGGCCAGACGCAGTATGCGTCCAAGAAACGCACCTCCAGGACATCCCTCAACATGCAACAAAAGCCAAATTTGTTTGGCCATACACATGCTACTCGGCACCGGCAATAGACAGAGCGTCGGCAGGAGTGGCAATATGGTTACCGCCATCCTCAAAACTCAGACCAATGTCAGTCCAACTCGACCACCATTAAGGAAGGTGGGTCTGCCTCAGAGTTGCGTATGAGGAGGATGAGTTCTACCTTGTCAATGTGTATGCACCAAATGACCCCGCTGATAGGGCGGACTTCTGGCTTACCCTGCACCAACACATCCCAGATGACGCTCCGATTATAATGATCGGGGATTTTAACACCACCATGGATCCTACAATGGACAGAAGATCCACCTCTCAACAATCTGACCCAGCGATGTCTTCACTCCCGGATGTGGGACTGGACACATTGACGCTCGGACAACTGATGGCAGACAAGGGACTACAGGACGCCTACATAATATTACACCCGGCCCAAAAAGCGTACACATTCCTGTCCTCCAGAGGGGAGAGGGGACTGGCCAACTCGCGCATAGACTTGGCCCTTGTATCTAAGGACCTGATGGGCCTAACCACAACTGCGGAAATTGCTGCGATCAGTCCGTGCAAATCCTTTGACCACAGAATGATAACGTTGGGACTCTCCTTCCACACTAAGTTCAACACCTCGCTGTTGCCCCTCTCCAAATTCGAAGACATGGTCCACGAATTCTGGCAGTATTGGCGGTCCAAATAACCGCAACCGGAAGAGAGGCAAACCGTCACCTGGTTTAATAACGTCATTGCTCAGCTGAGGGACAGAACTAAGAAATTTTATGTGCAGTGTGCGAGAGACCGTAAGGCGATTCTGGGGGATGAAGAACTTATGGATAACCCTCAGCACACCCCCTCTTTTGAAATATTGCAAGAGGCAAGGGATCATTTGCAAGACTACCTGCAAAGACAAGCCCGGGCATGGAGGATACAAGCCAGAATCAAACGAGAACACACGGATGGGACAGTGGCGAGATCATTTTTTAACAAAGCGAAAGCCTGAGCGTGGGCCTCCACTGTCCTCAGGCTTAGACATCCCCTGGACAACTCTGCTCTGGACGCAACAAATGCCTATACAATAGCCGGCTATGCCGCCAAATACTACACAGACCTGTTCACATCACGAACCCCCACCAAGAACCAAGGGGATGTCCTGAGAGCCAGAGAAGAGCTACTTCAAGCAGTGCAATATCGCCTTACACCGCAAAAAACCGCCCTAGACAAACCGCTCACATCAGACGAGATATGGGTGGCTCTACAGGACATGGATGACGAGAGAACTCCAGGAATTGACTCCTTCCCAAAAGAATTTTGGGAGCGATTCTGGGACCTCCTCAAAGACGATCTGATGGAGTATATAGCAAGCATCCAAAAAGAAGGATCCTTTGGGGACATGATGGGTCAAGGAGTGACCACACTCATCTATAAAAAGGGAGACAAGGAGGATATCAGAAACTATAGACCAATCACCCTCCTCCCGGTCCCCTACAAACTGGTGGCTAAGGCCCTCACCATACGCCTGCTGCCGTTTATGAATATACTGATTCATCCAGATCAGAAAGGCTTTATGCCCAACCGCAATATCCAGGACAACATCCTCCTGGTCAACGAAACTATCAAATATGCACGCCAACGCAAGATCCAAGCTGCAGTCCTGTTTATAAACTTTGAGAAAGCGTATGACCACGTTGACTGGGACTTTTTGGACATGTGTCTGATCAAAATGAACTTCGGCCCCAAGTTCTGCCATTGGGTGAACCTCCATCATAGATCAGCCACAACTAACATAATGCTCAACGACCATCTCTCACCACCCATAAAGCTGCAGAGATCAGTGAGACAGGGAGACCCCATTGCACCCCTCCTATTCGTGATAGTCATGGAGGCCCTAGCTGTGAAGATCAGAATCCATCCGAGAATCAGTAAAGTGCCCATACCGGATATCCCTGACCATCTCATCCCGGTACCATCACTCTTCGCAAATGACCTCACGATCCTCATACGTGCAGATGCTGACAGCCTTCAGGCAGTGGCCCAAACCATACACCTCTTTTCTCTGGCGGCAGACATGACAGTAAATTGGGGCTCTAAGACAGAGGGTTGGTGGCTCCACCCCCAAGACCAGCCCCCTCCAACGGACCCATGTGTATCATGGGCGAGAAAAGAAGATGCCATCAGGATTTTGGGAGTAAGGCTAACGGCAATGGGACCTCCACTGGACCACGTGGAACAACCTAGTCACCACGGCTATAGACCGCCTGACAAGATGGGAGGGGCTGCACACATCCCTGGTAGGGCGGGCGCTGGCAATCAACAATGCCATCCTCGCGGCTATATGGTATAAACTGGCAGTGTGGCCGCTGAACCCACAACAATACACTAGGCTAAAAAAGACGCTAACCACGTACCTTTGGAAAAACAGCGCCAAATCTGGGAGTTGCATGAACAGGGTGCGTTGGGACATCCTCACACAACCAAGAAGCAAAGGAGGATTGGGGATACTGGACCCGGAGAGGGAGAGTGAGGCCATGATTTTCAAGGTGCTGATCAGACTTCTTGTTGGAAATGACATACCATGGGCACCTTTGGCCTGTGTGCAGATTGCGCCTGGCACCCCAATCGACACCCCCTCACCAAGTGCACCCCTTTCAATGGTTGACCAACAACCACTGGACAATCCCGGGCCCCTGCAGACACAAACACGTGACGGGCATAGCACAGGACATCAGGGACGATATCCCCAATGACCCCCTTTGGACAAATATGCTAAAACTGTGGAGGAAACGAGGCCCCAAAAGAGTGCAGGTCACTTTCCTCGGTCAGAATTGTTGGTCTGAAGCGTCCTTCTCTCTTTTGTCTGTCAGTTCTCTCCGCAGTGGCACTCTTTCCAACCCCCTCCTCTCCCCATTCCTCTTTTCCCTAGTGGCACGCTTTCCAGCTGCCGTCACTCCCCGGTTCTCCACTCCTTCCTTTCTGCATCGAGTTCCTTAGGCTCACCGTTGTTTCGCACAGTCATGCTGGCGTCACTACATCATCTACCTCGGCGTGGGGGCACCACTTGGGTCGCGACGCAACCGCGGGGCAGCATATGTTCAAGCCACGTGGCGATGGCGCAGGCTCATATGTCCTACGGCCATATCCACCGGGCTCATGCGGATCCTGGCGGGCGGGCTCAGCCGTCCGCGGGTCGCAAGGCGCTAGCACTCCAAAACAAAAATATTCTTCTTCTTATTCTTCTCTGCTCCTCTTCCGACTATCTTCTTTTTCTTTTTTTTTTTTTCATTCGTTAGTGATAGGTCGCGAGATAAACGACAGGTACGGGAAACAAAAGAAAACCTTCTCCGCTCTTCTTCTTCTTCTTCTTCTTCTTCTTCTTCTTCTTCTTCTTCTTCTTCTTCTTCTTCTTCTTCTTCTTCTTCTTCGTCTTCTTCTTCTTCTTCTTCGTCTTCTTCTTCTTCTTCTTCGATCATTCCTCCGCCTCTTGTCTCCTCCTCCTCCTCCCCCTTTCATCATCATCTTCTTCTTCTTCTTCTTCTTCTTCTTCTTCTTCTTCTTCTTGTAGGACCGCCGCCACAGCCCGCCGCCATACCCCTCCACCATACCATACTGCCCTGCCGCCGTCGCCATCTTCTTCTTCTTCTTCTTCTTCTTCTTCTTCTTCTTCTTCTTCTTCTTCTTCTTCTTGTAGGACCGCCACCACAGCCCGCCGCCATACTCCGCCATCACACCATACCGCCCTGCTGCCGCCGCCATCTTGTCCATCGTTTGGTAGGTCGAGTGAGACGCGGCAGGTTAAAAAAAAAAAAAAAAAAA
>BFEA01000775.1:265284-278844 GCA_003427395.1 Chara braunii
TTCCCGAGGACCCAAGTATTGAGGCATTAGTTTCCTAGAGATGCCGAATTCCTGTCCTAGCTCACTAGACTTAACCCAGCCACGTTCCCCTACCTGAAATGTGGACGTTCGTCGATGTTTGTTCTGAGAAGCAATCATTGCTTCTTGAGATTACTTGATGTGTTCGCCAACTTGCTGCAATAACTTCTCATGCTGGACACCAAATTCTATGGTTCCAGGAGTTGCAGCAGATCGGTTTTCAGGCAGGAGGAAGTCTAGAGCAGACCTAGGCTTCCAACCTAGATGCAGCTGATTCGGACTGACGTCGGTGGTGCTGTGCACAACATTGTTGTACAGGCTGGCGATGAGAGGTAACTTCTCATCCCAGTCATCTTGGTTGGGCTTAATGTATGCCTCAACAAATGCTGCACCACTCGGTTCATCTGTTCAGCTTGCCCGTTGACTTCGGGATGATTCCCATAAGTCATTTGGAGTTGGCTGCCCATCTGTTCTGCAACCTTCTTCCACATTTCACTGGTAAAACGGACATCTCTGTCACTAACGATAGTCTTTTGACGTGTTCAGTCCTTGCAGTCTCTAGCATGGCAATCAGTCCAGCGTACTTTGAAAACCTATCAACTATGACGAAGATATGCCTCTTGCCACTCTTGCTGGTCACGAGGGTATCCATGAAGTCCATGGAGACACTCTGTCCCAGGAATGGGCAAGGGCTTGGAGTAACCCAGCAGAGCTTGAGTTTGCGGCTTGTCCTGCTGACAGACTTGACAAGTCTGTACATATTGCTTGGCTCCGTCTAGCATAGCAGGCCACCAGAATCGTTGTACCAGATTTGCGCTAGTCTGTTTATAGCCAAAATGTCCTGTTGCGTCATGACATTTTCCTAAAAACAAACTACGCAAAATCTCAGTAGATGGAATGACTAATCTCTTGAATCCTGCCTTTTCAAAAAAAAAAAAAGAGTAACGCATCCACCATCATAAACTCTTCAGATGTGGCCTTTGTCTTGGGCCTGAAGTTTGTGTATGATGTCCATCGTGACAAGGTCTTCCTTGTAGGCTTCCACCGTTGACCGAGTTACATCGTCAGATAAGCCAAACTCAGTAATTAGCGCACCTAGGTAGTATGCCCTATGTCATAGTGCATCAGCAACCTTGTTGTACTCTCCCTTCATATTGGTCTATGACCTCAATCCAGTGTTTGAGTGCATCAGAGAGGACAGGTTGTGTCTTGATCCACTTGAGTGTCTGATGGTCAGTTCTCAAGTAGAAGAACCTTCCCAACAGATAGTGTTTCCAATGGACTAGTGCTTTGTAGAGGGCGTAGAGTTCCCTTTCGTAGGTGGATTTCACCAACTTCTTTGATGGCATTTTCTTACTCATGTACTCGATCGGCCTCAACTTCTTCTCTTCTTGTTGAGTCAGCATTGTGCCAATGCCATATTGGCTTGCGTCAGTGGTCACAACAAATGGCCTCTCCGGATCGGGAACCATGAGAATCTCATGGTGCATGAGAGCATGCTTCAAACGCTTGAAAGCAACTTCACACTCGTTGGTCCATTCCCATGGTGTGTCAAGGCGAGCCATGTCAGTCAAAGGGGAAGCCACAATGCTATAGTTCTTTACAAAATTCCGGTAGTAGTCGGTCATCCCTAAGAAAGATTTGACCTCGATCACAAACTGAGGTCGTGGCCAGTCACGAATGTTAGCCACCTTAGCATCTTCGGGCCCTATCCCATTCGTGGATATCTCATGACCCAAGTACAAGATTTTAGTGCGACCGAACTCACATATCTCTAAGTTAATCTTATACTTGTGTTGTCATAGGAGTGAAAATACAATTTCTACATGTTGAGAATGCTCCTCAACAGTTCTACTAAAGATAAGTATGTCGTCGAGGTACACGACGATGAACTTATCCAAGTAGTCATGAAATATCGTATTCGTGGAGTGCTGGAATGTACCCAGCCCATTGCAAAGGCCAAAGGGCATCACCACAAACTCGTACAGACCGTACTTGGTCTGAAATGTGGTTTTGTGCTGGTCCTCTGGTCTAGTGGCAATCTGATGGTAGTCGGATTTTAAATCTATCTTGGTAAAGTAATTACATCCCTGCACCCTATCTAAAAGGTCGTCGATGCGTGGTAGAGGTTCTGCGTTCTTAACAATGATGGCATTAAGGCCTCTATAATCACTGCACATCCTTATTGTCCCCCCCTTCTTCGGGACAAATAGGACTGGTGAGCCGAAGGGGGAGGTGCTAGGCCGTATCCAACCCTTTTCTGTGAGTTCTTTCCGTTGTCGTCGAAGTTCGCCTAACTCGGTCGGTGCCATACTATAGATTCTTCCTTTGGGTATCTTGCTCCCTGGAACTGTCTCTATGGCATGGACAACCTCCCTATCTACGACTCCAGAAGGCTCCTCAAACAAATCAAGGTATCTTGCGACGACATTTTCTATCTCTGGGGTGTTTTAACGACCTCCCCTTTCTCAGAGACAAAAACTAAGTACATACCCTCCTCTTGGTTCTGTTTCTAATAATTATAGAATGTTAATGCACACATACACCCGTAAGTGTCTATCAGACCGCTAGCCTTATACTTCGCAAGTCTAACTGTCCTCCCTTCCGGTAGTACATGCTTAAGCACCTTTCGGTCCCAGTCAAACTGGGGCTTTGCAACCTCGAGGTAGTACATACCTAACAACATGTCAAAGGGCAAGTCGCCGCTCACTAGGAACGAAATCTTATGATTAAGTTCCCCACCTCCATAATAGAAGGTGCAGACTACATCCTTGACGTAGTTATCAACAACCATGCGCTCTTTGTTGGCTAGAGTAGATGCTACAAATCTACCCAAGCGCTACACCCGGTCCCCTAGGCGCAATCTCTCAGCGCAGTCGTGACTTATGAAGTTTCGCGTGTAGCGGATGTCTACAAAAGCACCACACTTGCGGCCACCTACACCGACTTCCACAACGAAGTTCTCCCCTCTAGGACCTCTACTTAGTGCCACCCAAGACTCACAAGGGTCCCTTGCTGACCACTCATTTTGTAAGTCCTCTAAGGCCTCAGACACATCCAACGAACAGGATTCTGTTGGGTCAGGATGCGTCTGCGGGGTGACTAAAGATTCAATAGCTTTGGGCAACTCTTGAAGTGGGGAAGGTACATCGCCCACCTCATCAGGAGTAGAAGCAGCTATAACTTTTACTGACCCGATGTGTTTTCCGAATTGGAGCTCGTAGGAGTCTCACTGTGGGAAGAAGAATTCCCAAAACCACCTTTGGGAGGTATCTTATGCGATACCTTCTCGTTCTTGCATCTGAACTGCTGATGACCATACTCACTGCAGTTAATGCAAGCTCCTCGTGAATAACGGTCTCGCCACACATCTTGATCCAGACCCGCCCTCACCCAAGCTGGTGTCTTGTTTGAGTTTTGGGTCTGCTTCTGACTCTTCTATTGACCGCCCTTGTCGTTGCCACCTGCCTTAACCTTTACTAGCGCAGCAAGGCTGCTACCCTCAGCACTATCCTCATCTTCAAACTTTGTATCGTCCACCAAGTCGGAATAACCATCGATCTCCATTTGATTGCCTTCGGAATCAACCATCATCAATCGATTACCTTTTTTCTTCCACTCTTGTGGACTCCTTTTCTTCCTTCCGTCTGTAGAGGGTTGTTGGGCTCCTCTAGCTTAGCCTTTAAGTCTAGGGCCTTCTTACGAAAGGATTCCAAAGTATGGTATTTGATGCTGGCCTCGCTGACCAGCAAGTTCTTGACGTCTGTGGGAAGACATCTCAAGAACATGGTCATCAAGACCTGTGGATCATAGCGCACGCCGGGGACGACAATGAGATGCTCCACAACAGAGCTAAGTTCACGCGCGGACCTGTACTTCTTAGTATCAAGTCGGGTCAACGCATAAATGGCCTGTTGGGCCTGCTGAGGGTTGTGCCATCACGTTTCTACCAACTCCATAAAGCTCTCTAATGTATGGGTCTTAGCCCAATCATTCATACGTCTGTCGAACCCTTTTGAGGCTACTAATCCATCTAACCATCACTCTACTGAACCCTCAAGATACGAGGCGGCAGCGGTCACCTCTTCCTCTAACAACGTCCTCTTTGCCCTTACCCACACTGGAACTGTTCTCAACCAAGTGTCGAGAGCCTCATCATTCTTATCACCTGAGAAAAAGGTTGAGGGTGGTTTTAGAGGGGTCTTCGGGTACCAAGGCTGCCGTCGTCCCAATGGTGGGACCGACTGTTGTTTAGCACCGGCGGTTGGACCAGAAGATGAAGAAGCAAAAGTTTGTGACGTTGTTGTTGATGTACCGCCTGGTGAACTGCTAAACCGAGACATAGTGTGACTTGTCATCACCGGCAAGGAAACCGGTGATGGGAAAACTAGAGGCCGGAAACTGGGCCCGCCTGTTGGAGACGGAAACGCCCTTCCCATCCCCTGCATGATACTCAGTATTTGGTCACTGGTATCCTGGATAGCGTCCAGTTTGCTGTCCATGTAAGCGTGCATGGACAATAGATCTGCCTTGAGGATCATCGTGTTATCAGCAATGACAGTGTCATCTAACCCTTCTACAACAACTTTGACTTCCCTCCTATTCTCTAGTACGACTTCCTAGTTCTAATCTTCGTTTCTCTTTCAGTAGCTTCTCTAAGTTCCTTCTGTAGCTGTAAGCGGATCAACTCCACGTGTTGGAGTTCAATGGCCTGCCTAGTGCGTGGAGGTGGCGAGTTGTACTGCGAGCCCGCCATATGACTAGAAGAAATGCTTGATCCCACCCCGTTGGATGTGGCATGTGAACTGGTAGGCATGCGTACGCTCTGCTGACCGGAGGAAGCAGCGGAAGTAGCCATAGCTGCCGCAGTTGCTTTTGCCGCTACAAGCAATTCCTCAGTTGCTGCTTGCGCTTCTCTAGCCCTCTACGAACGTTCAGCTACTGCTTCCATTCGTATGGCCCTTTCTCCCTCGAGTTGTAAAGCTTGGTGCACGATTGGAATCCTCAGAGACTCTTGACGTGTCACCCTCCTTCCTACAAATTTATCCTCACCACTGCCTGGTCCACTCATCAGCTAGGCAGACACTGTTTGCAGTAGTGCCCTCACTGGGGCCTACCACAACATGTGTATGACCGGGTTGAAAAATAAATAAAAAAATAAAAATAAGTTAATATTCGGCAAAGCCAGGTAACGGCCCTGGTATTTCAAATCATTTGTATAATTCCATATAGGATGCTGGGCCCGGTTCCCAACATGTGTTGCTCCCCACGAATAGATTGGAGCATTTGTCTCATTAAAAAATAAAAAATAAAAAGTAAAAAAAAATAATATTCGGCAAGTCACCTAGGCTACTATTCAAGTGGTATCACCAACATCTACAGAAACTGTACACATGATCTACACCCACTCTGATGAGTTTCACTCACAACAGCTTCGATGAGAGCTGGCTATGGTACACAGTACAAAACTGATCTAGGTTGTCTGTTAGGTGTTAGCAGTTTGTCCACCAACTAGTCAAAATAAAAATAAATAATGTGAGCAGGTGTATGCCCAATGGGTATGGTTGTGATTAACAGTTGAGCACAAATTGGTACATCCAACGTGCTTGTCTGCATCATCAAGCAACAGTGTCTAAGGTGCGCATTAACGGCCCACCCCTGTGCCCAGGAATTTGCTTATGACCAGCACTGCCCTTTCTTTATCCTCGCGTGCAACGAGCCTTACGTATGACTGATCTGGCTGATCAAGAGGCGTTTTAAGGACATCCCCCAAGGTCCTCAGGAATTGTTTAACGTCGCAGACAGGACGATGATCACAATCTGTGTACAAATCAGAACACCGCCAGAAATATTTATAGACGGTCTGGTTTGCGTCTGCATAGGACTGGTTAGTCCACAATCCCTCTATCAGCGCAGCAAAGAGCCTTAAAGGACAAAGCAGCATGGCTTGCGTGTACTACTCCCATGGGTTGGCATGGTGACCGTAACCCGCGCTTCGACCAGGGCCCTTCAGAGGCACCGCCCTCTCCTGCCAGATGTGCCACCGGGAAGAATGTCGTCTCTCAAGGTAGAGTGCTAACGACTCCTTTCTTAAAAGAGGACATTCAAGGTTGGACTCACTTCTCACAGTAAGAAGAGATTGAGAGGAAGATAAGGTAAGGGAACAACGTACCTGGAGATAGCTCTCCCCAACCACAAATTTCTCATCAATTGAGCCAATATGCATTTCGATGACCGGTCGTAGCTTCGGTACCACCCACAACACAATGCAGTGCCGCCTCAGCCAAAATGCCACATCAGCATGGTCTCATCATCACACATACATCTGTTGTTGCCACAGCTCCTACGTTGTTGCCACAGCCTTCCAGCGACGCACCCCTCTGGGTGTCGCTCACTCAAGCCAGCGCCAATGTATCCTTATTGCACAGAAGCATCGTCAACACACCAGGTAACAATGTCTCCAGCGCCAAATGATGGCGATCTCGAACCAACTCCGATACCAGATTGCAAGGAATATAAGCAAGAGCGATAAACAGATAACCAAGTTGCAAAATCACGCAGAACTCCAAATAGTCATGTAACAAGCAGAGAGCTCAAATGCACCAAAATTTCATCCAAATTAGAGCGATACAATGAACTTGTGAGCCAATGTCCAAGCCCTCAGGCCACACCAATGCAGTATTCAATGTCGCTCCTACTATCTGACGCCCAACGCCCAACCTACTCTACTCATCCTATCTAGCCTATCTACATTCGTACAACAGGCTCACTTCAACATCGAAGACCAATGTACATGACGTCAACACCAATGCCGACCTCCCACATACATCAGGTACGTACTCTCCACTCCCCTCATCACCCCTTGTCCACCCACACTTGTGCCTCCTTTCCGAAGACCACTGTCGCCTCCACCTGCCCACGCCCCTGCAGCTCGGCTATGGCCGCTTGGCGTCCCGCTGCCCTACAGCGCCCCACACTCTTCAGCCCCCGCGTGCGCCCCAGACAACATTAGTGCATGCTGACACTTGCGCTCAATGGCAGCAGTGTGTCCGCATTGTCTGCCTGGGCCAGCATTTCCCACACTGGCTGGCCTCCTCCGTATATGGGAGTCACTGCTGCTGCTGGATTGTCTGGGCCTGGTCGTGGGAGTTTCCAGTAGCTTCTGGTTGGGCCTCAGTATCTGTTCCCAGGTCCATGTCTACAGTTGAGGGCCTCGGCCCTTTTCAGTTGGGCACACCTAGGATCATCCAGGCTCTGAATGTTTTCTGTGTTTACACCCGTGGGGTTGGTGTGCCGACAATGCTGCATTCTCATTGGCCCGCGGCCACTTCGTGATATGTCGGCCTCACACTGCGTGTGGCCAGGGTGCAACCACCTGCGCCCTGGGCTCAACTGCCTGACGCAGATGCTTCTTCGAGAGAAGGTTAATAACAGTCGTATTTTTCATCACCACTTCAAGACCATGAAAACCACCCTTCACCTCTTGAGGATGCACCTTGCCTAAACAGGTGGTTTTTAGGGTCTTTGGACCTTTCACCACTTCAGGACCATTCAGGTCTGAAAATCCTGAATGGTCCTGAAGTGGTGAAAGCTCCGAAGACCCTGAAAACCACCTGTTTAGGCAGGCAGCGTCCTCAAGTGGTGAAGGGTGGTTTTCATGGTCTTCGGACCTTTCACCACTTCAGGACCATTCAGGATTTTCAGACTGCCCAAAACTCTCACTTGACCACTTCAGGACACCCTTCACCACTTCAAGATGCAGCCTGCCTAAACAAGTGGTTTTCAGGGTCTTCGGACCTTTCACCACTTCAGGACGATTCAGGATTTTCAGACTGCCCAAAACTCTCACTTCAAAATTTTCATTCCTGAATTTTCAGCTACCCGATAACCGCTTGGGGCCCCATGAGGACACATTCCTCTTTTTTTTTTTTTTTTTTAATAAAAAAACAGCTCGAGGTGTTGCTAGGGGTGCTTACTCTGTGTCTGTAATTTCTTCTTCCAGGTCTCTATCTCATCCTTTCCGCTTCTGAGTCACACCACCCTTTAAAATTAAGAGCCCTTCCTACGACCTGGGCTTTTCAACCACGGTTCCCACACGGGCCACTTCAGGGCCCGACATTGGTGTACAGGGCGTGGGTTGTGAATTTGGGGGTTTTCTTTTACTTTAAGTTCGTTTGCGTTTTTACCGGGTCCCTTTTGTTCTCTGTTCTCAGTCCATTGTGTCTGTTTCAGGTTTGTCCGGCCTGGACGTGTTGTTTCAGCATTTTGTCTAGACCGGTAGTCCTTTGGACCAGAGGGTCGTTTCAGGCCCAACGACCGATTCTCGGGCCTGGCACACTTCGTTTGGGGTTGAACCACATTTTGGGTCCAGCCCCTATTTCGTCCTCTTGTGAGGACACTTCTGCTGGCTCAGCAGAGGAGCTTGGACGTCCGGTTGGGACCCAGGCAAGCCGTTTGGGTCAGCACTCAGGAACAGGGTTTGGGCCTGCATTCTGGACCATCGATCAGCATTACGATTGGACAGCCCAGGATGCAGACCAGAGCAGCATCCAGCAGGCCGAGCGCTATAGGCATCCAACATTCGGGAGTAGAGACAGTACGTTGTTGGAGCAGCGCTGGATCGTAGAGGAGTTAGACTAGAAGGAGTGGAGCTAGGAGGTTCAGGGCAGAGACCAGGAGTGTGGAGACGTACGTGCCGATTCACCTTGGGTGCCATCACTAGAGGATCGTCTTCAGGCCGCCCCACCTGCATCACAGCTCAAGGTGACACCTTTACGCTGGTCAGTATCTGGCTCCGAGAGAGAGAGGTGGAGGGGAGTCTTCTTCTTCTTTTCCTCCTCCCCTGGTTATCTCCTCCATCTCCATTTCTTGTTCTTCTTCGCCGTCATCGTCTTTTTTTTTCTTCTTCTTCTTCTTCTTCTTCTTCTTCTTCTTCTTCTTCTTCGCATCCTTGGCAAGGTTTGCCAAGGTGGGTGGTCCCTAGAGATCTTTGATCTCTCAGATCTACCCCCACCAGAAGCTGTATATTAGCTAGGAAGAAGGGTCGTTTCTGGGTTGACGGTTCCAACCCCCCCTTTTTGTGTATGATTCCCCTACCCTCTCGTCCCGTTCAAATTAGGCGAACCCACTGTTGCAAACTTCAATTTCTGAACTTTGTAAATCTTTTCTGCCAGTTATTTGCTATTTTCCAGCATTTGCAGTTTTCGAGCACACATGTGAATGGCGGATCTGGTTTACTAAACGTGATGTCATTATTTTTTTTTCTTTTTATGTTGAAAATTTAATTTTGAAAAATCGTATGGTTCTTTTGGGAGCCTGAGCCGCAGTGAGTTCGCCTTTTCGGGCCCGCGGCTAGGCATCTAACCGTTTGGGTGCTGGAAAACACCTGATCAGGCGCAGACGCTCGGAATCGAAAATTTGCACAGGAATGTGGACTGCATCACTGGGCAGGTATAGTGTTCCCTAAGTGGTTCCTTTTTGGGTGTGAGCCACTAAGGTCTGTGATATATGGAGAGTGGCATATAGCACCATGCCTCAAAGCAGAGGTAGTACTATGGGCACCATTACTGAGTGTGCCTTTGACTTGCGTATATCACGATGGGAATGTTCCAGCTGGACGCAGTGACTACTCCCAAGCGAACGTAGTGACTACTCCCCGGCTGGACGACATCGTATCTGATACTTCTCCACTCCTAGTGGTGATGCAAGGCGGGGATATGAGGCCAGACTGTGGCAGGATTGATCAGAAGTTTTGGGTAGGTCCTCCTGAAGAGGCTTGGATAGAGGGAACGGGGTCAGAAGATGGAAGGAGAGAGGGAAGAGAGGGAAAGAAAAGGAAATACAACTTAGCATTCTAGAGCTATAAAGATCGAGGAGATGATGTGTATCGTCATGTTGTATGGATGGTGGTAGGTCCTCCTGAAGAGGCTGGGCATGCACAAGCCGAAACGCGTCGAGGGAATGCGTGTGTTATTGGACGATGTCTGGTGGGAATCTGATTTATTGGATCATCTACCATCCACGGGACATTCTGTTATCTATTCGTGATTATCCCCAACTTTCTGGATAGCCATGACGACCGACCTTTGCTCTTTTGCCGTAAGTGTGGTCACATCGGTTCTCTACTTGTCGTTGGGCGACGAGGAACCGTGTAGTGAAGAAAGGGAAGGAAGGGTTGGACAGTGGAGTGGTCATTGGACAAAGTAGGGGGCTCTGATGGGTGGGATGTTTTTGTTTTTTTGTTTTTTTTTTCCCCCCCCAGGGATAGTGGATGGGGGGGGAAGGGGTCGTTGGGATGTTGAGGCTTCTGGAAATGCGACTTCGCATCTTCAAGCATTCGCATGGTTTGAGGAGGCTCCGGACTGTCCTCGAACAGATGATCGAGAGTTTGCGGCTTCAGATTGATGCCCTCGATAGGCATAGCACTGAGGCCAGGGGAAGCATCACTGACTACGTGGGGAGGAGCGGGAGGCTCCTGAAGACGTTATATCAGCTCATTCTTGGGCCAATAGTGAAGTACCCGCTGCGTACAAACCGTTACTATAAGAGGAAGGTGGAACCTATGCTCGTCAAGGTGCAACCTTTTCGATCACGTCCGTCGTGTATTCCGGGGAATGGTGGAAATCCTGATACGGCATCAGCAACATGCCGACTGGCATGGCGGGGATGATGGGCACTAGGATGGGTGCTCAAGGCTTTGGCCGCCACGCACTGGCTCAAGGGATGGCTGGGCAAGGTCCAGGCAGCCAAGCGATGGGTGCGACGGGATCTCATCTAGGTGGTGCGGGCGGCAAAGGCGGCATGAGCACGCCGGCGGTCCATCAACCCCACCGCATCACTGTATGGGGTAGTAACATGCTTTATTTATGGCAAAAAGGGTACTATGCCCGCAATTGCTGGCAGGCGACTAACAAGCAGAAACGAGAAGAAGAGAATAGCGAGATGTGAGAGCTTCTTCAGAGAATAGCGCAGAGGGAGAAGGAGGAGGAAGAAAGGAAGAAGCGGGAGATAGAAGAGGCGAGAAAGAAGGAAGAGGATGAGAGGAGGGAGAGTGAGAAGTTGTGCGAAGAAGAAGCCCGAGAAGCTCATGAAGGCGGTTTGGCCCTCCACCTTAGCTATGGTGGAGAGGACCAAGGAGGATACTCCTTGGAAGAAGAAGTAGGAGGAGGAAGACGGTGAGCAAGGAGGAGAGTGGCAGGGGTGCTTGCCTGACTATGGTGGTTTGCATCTTCATTGTCTTGGTTGCGCTGCACCTGGAAGGCCCCAGTCGGGGTTGGCTTCTACAAGGAAGACTTTGGCCATAGTGGGAGGGACAAATGGGCGTTGCGTTGTCCTTCGAACGCCGGAGCCTTACTCCGTTAGTCTGCCACGGTGGACCTCTTGAGTGGCTGGCAGTAAGGAGAGGACTTAGACATTGAGCAAACTACACAGGTGCCCGCCCGTGCAGCTTTTGTATCCCACGTTTTGGAACGTTTTACCACATATTTGCTGAGTTTTAGTGTGTAAAACAAACTTAAAAAAAAAAAAAAAAAAAAAAAAAAAAAAAGCTACATCTATTGGTGGGGAGCTACACCTTCTGGAAACCGGGTTAGCGTCCCTTACATCATGGAAGTTTACAACAGGATGGAGGAACAAATTCCAGTGGTCCCTATGTTGGGACCGGGTCCAGCGTCCCCATACTACTGTCTTTTATTCCAAAAAAAAACGACTCCTTCCTCTCTATCACCTTTCCAACAGATCCTCCCAATCTGAAACCATTACTGCAAATACTGAAAAAGAATCACACACAAGGTGGGCGAGCCTCTTCAGTCAGAATTTTGACCGCCTGATGGAAAAAACTGAACCTAGTCTCCCCCTTACGAGTCTCTTTCATTCTGCCTAATCCTATGTCCTATCCTCCCCCCTCCAAACCACTCAAGATCCACCAGAGCTAATAAAGAGGGAGGAAAGGGATCAACAAACAATTCAGGTGCTCTTATGAAAGCCCCTTGTTGAATGTCAAGCCAATTATGAAATTTGATCTGATAATCCCGTTTGATCCTCCCTTGCTCCTCCTCCTTCCCTGGCCATATTATTTCCCCCAATTTCTCCCCTGCTGCATCCTCTAGCCATTCCAGTTGAAACTTTAGTATTCCTTGTTTTATGTCTTCTTTTTGTTTAAATTCCTTGAGCTTTGTTCTCATCTTCTCCCATTGGCTTCTCAGTTCTGTTTGGACAAAGTTTTGTATTATTTCTGTCAACTCTTCACTTTCAATCTTCACCTTTTCTATTTCGTTAATACAACATTTGTGCCATAGAGCCCACAATATCGCTTTCCTCCCAAGATGAAAGACGTTCTTTTGGAACTCAGATAATCCTATTAGTTGAGGGTTCCAGACTTCTAGTATCCTAATAATATTGCCCTCCATTACCAGGGCCAATCCAAGCCTGTAAATCTCCGCCACACACAGTCCCATCGGCGCCATAACAAGACAGTGCCCGGACATCGTAAAAATATGTGTTCAATTGTTTCCCTGATTTTTCTTTTAGGAAAGGCCCGTGCACAAGAGTTACACCATGACAATGTCACTCCCTTTTGTTCTAATGTGGAGTGATCTATTAACCAGTCATTCCTTGGTAGACATCTATGCACTATCTGCCATTGTAAGGATGCAAACTTGGCCGGCCTTTCTCTAAGTCCCTGACACCACCTGATTGGTTTAAGCTCGTCTTCGTAGATGTTCAGGTGTCTTTGCCATCTGTTTTGAACCATTTCTGGGATGTTAACGTTGGGGCGCATTAGTCTATACGTTGCTTTAACTGATAGGGACTGCAGCCTCATAGGTTTGCATCTCCTATTTGAGCACCATAACCAGTCCGCAGGATCCAGGGGGAGGTCAGGGATAGGGCACTGAGGACAGTACACTAACCATTCTTTGGTCGTTGTAACATACAATACTCTCACTCTATACATTTCCTCAAAGGAGACAAAAGTCACCCTGTCGTGATCCTTTTTAGCAATCCTATTGTCCCTGTGAATTTTGAATAGGTTGACAAGGGCACCATCCTCATGTACATCCAATATTTGCCCTATTGTCTTAGAGTTATCCTGATGATTCACCCCCACCCAATCCGCTACCCGAAAAACAGAGCCCTTTTTCAAGGAAACTATCCAGGACCGGGGTATGGCTGAGAGAATTTCATCCAACTTGTCTAAAAGTTTATGTGCGTACTTAATCTCTTTCCTGAGCTTTTCCACAGTTTTCCAAATTTTCTGCTCAGTATCCCATAGATCCTTGATTCTATTACTCCATTCTTCACCCATGTGGACCATGGAATTGTGTCTAAAACTTCAATCAACACACTTCAATCATAGTACATAAATTGAGAACAAACTTCAATCATAGTACATAAATTGAGAGTTTTTTTCTATTTTTCCCCTTTCTGTGTGGGCATTGCCTGCACCGCCCGCACCGCGGGCGCTAAGCTAGTTATTATTATTGTCAGTGTTGCACCCCCCGACGGTCGGCGGCCCTTGACTGGTCGGCTGTTGACCCGCCGACC
>BFEA01000775.1:279104-304475 GCA_003427395.1 Chara braunii
CCTATATCACCCCTATACCCCCCCTATACTCCAACCCCAACCCCCCATACCCCCCCCCATCCCCAAAAGTTTCTCAGCGAATTTGGGCTGCACTCAGCAAGCGCAGTACAGCCCCCAACTCAGATTTGAAAAAAAAATCAGTGGATGGTTGTTTTCTGACTGGTCAGCAGACCACCGATCGATCGTCCCTACTGGTCAGCTGCAATACGGTCGGCGGTTGGGGTCGGCGGTCAGCCGGGATGCAACCCTGATTATTATTATAAAGAAGAAGTTGGGGGACTAAGAGGAGGTTGGAGATGGTAGCGAGGTGAAAGAGGATTGACATTGGTCTTTGCTGGTGTTCTTCTTCTTCTTCCGTTCTTATTTTTCCTCCCTCACTTGTCTATTTCTCTTTCCAAGTTCTTTCATTTCAGTTGCAATTTGAGTGGCATTGTCTTTCTTTGAGCTGTTGCATTGTAAGATAGTCAGGATCAGAGCAGTACTTGAGAGGATCTCATGTTCCCCCAACACTAATCCGAGTTGATAAGGGAAATTAATCTCGAATTAGGGCAAGATTAGGTTAGAAGTGGGGTGGTGATATATGTAGGAGCTGCCCCTACCTGGCAACGGCATGTAGGTGCGAGGAATCGGCTCCTTGGCAGCCCTAAGGGGCCCATTTTGCAATGTGTGCCCTCCCTAAGTGAAGGCGGGCCTGATAAAAATACGAGAGGCCCAGTGTTGTCAATTTCGCATTTGGGGTTCAGACAGTTGCGTCGCGTCAGTTGGTTGAGGGAACCCAGGCCACAGTCGGCAGCAAATTGTTTCGGCCTTCCAGGCCTCTCTTGGGAGTTCGTGGAAGCAGGCCCTGGGCCGCACACAAAGCAGGATGCACGACAGGCAGTTGGAGGCGCAACCGAACGGGGCCCAGGGCAGTAACAGCGTGGGCCAGAGGCCCAACTGCACAGGGCCTACCGAAAGCTTTTCGGCACAGGCCCAACGCAGCCAGGCAGCACAACAGGCCAGACACTTTCTATATAGGAAAGTGCTCGCTGTTTGGCGAGGCATTCGGGCACTTGCAAGTCGCGGCAGCGCTGCTGGAGCAAGCGCTCGCGGCCTGCTAGTGCAGGGAAAGGTGTCGTGCATGTGCGGTCGTGAAGAGGAAGGGCGCTGCTAAGGGCTGCGCCATAGCCCAGCTTCTATAGCTGGCTGGGGCTTGGTCGTACAGCAAGGGGTAGTGGTGGTCTTCGTGTATGAAGGGAGAAGACGTGGGTGTGTGTGTGTGTGTGTGTGTGTGTGAGAGAGAGAGAGAGAGAGAGAGAGAGAGAGAGAGAGAGAGAGAGAGAGAGAGAGAGAGATGAGGATGATGACGTGAGGGCACATACCTGGTCTTGGCAATGGTCGGCAAGGGTCGATATCTTCATGTACTTCGGTGCTGCTGCTGACATCAACAGTTGCATTGTCAATTCGTCATATCCCAGCGGAGGCAAATAAGGGTAAGGGGTTGGCAGAGGCATACTTTGGGTGGGAACTGGATGCCTTTGTGGGAGTAGGGGGGGGAAATGGATTTGTCCCAAGTTGGGGCCGATGAGGAGTGCTCGTGATCAGGGGCGGTCCTTTTCGGTGGAGGCAGCGGTGGGGCAGGGGGATGAGGGGAAAGGGGGGAATTTCTATATCCTTTGCTTGAATTTGGTTGGGACCTTTTCTGATTCTTCTTGGAATATTCAAAACATGCACCCTTGTTATTTCCTGGTAGTTTGAAGAATCTCTCAGGACTCTAAGGGACTGTTGGTGGTTTATACGAAGCTGCACTGAAATTAGACTGTTATATTCAGGATCCGTGGTTGTTCCATGCCAGAGCGACGCTGGTCGGAGCCGGGGTGATGCCCTGTAACTTGCGGAAGGTGAGGGCACGAGGCCTTGTAGAGAGATTTGGGGAGATGCTATGCGGGGGCATCCTAAGGGACAATTGGAGGTTGCTGACACAGGACGACACTGGTCGAAGCTGGAGTGAGTCGCGTTGCTCTGTAACCTAGCGGATAGGGGGCATGAGGCCTGGATGAGTTTGTCAGAGAATAAGTTAGTTTTGGTGAGCTTTTGTTATGATCTGCTGGAATTCCCTTAGATACTTGAGTGTTCGGAGAATTACGGGTGGATTTCAGGAGGTGTTAGCGATCATAAAAAAGGATTCATAGTTTTTTTCATCATCTATATTCATAGTTTTCTCATCATCTATCCCGATTTTCAACAGTTTGTTTATGATCTTGGAGGATACTCTCAAGCCGAAACCGGGTAATGGCCCCGGTACTTCAATTTGTTCATAAATCTTTTCTACATGTCTTCATATGGGACGCTGGGCCCGATTCCCGGCATGTGCTGCTACAAAAAAAAAAAAAAAAAAAAAAAAAAGGCTAGGAGGAGCTGCGTGATAGTAGTCTGGGCGCTGAGCGCCAAGTAGGGGAAGGGCTCTGGATACTTATGTTGGTGATGGCGAGAGTATGCTCTCGTTGACACTTGGATTCGGTGTTTTGGTTCTCCATTGGTGTAATATCAGTGCAATTCTGCTTTCTGGATAGTGTGGGACTTTCTAGCTTTCAATGTGATTTTGCAATTTGAGATCTGTCATTTCGCTATTGCTCATTTTTCCTTGCAATTTTGTATCAAAGCTGGTTCAAACTGCACTTGCTGGTTCTTCGCAATAGCTGTTCGGTGCTTCGCTTGTGATGGTGGGGCAGTGATAACGCTTGTGCATTGAATGTGCGCGGCCTAGGGTCGTGTGGGTGCGCCAGGAAGGCTATGTGGTGACATTGGGTTGTACACTGGATGATGAGAACTCGCTGATGTGGCATTTAAGCCGAGGTGGAAGTGCATTCCACTGTTTGTTGTGCCAAGGCAAAGACCGCTCATCATAAATGCATGTCAGGTTGCTGGTGAGAAATTTGTGGTTGGGGGCAGCATTATGAGCTACGTTGCTCTCATCCTTATCTACCCTCCTCATTGCTCCTTACAGTGGGGAAGTGAGTTTTGTCTTGAGAGTCCTCTCGAAGTGAGGTGTCGTGAGCGCTCAACCTTGAGAGTCGACATTCTTCCTGGGCAGCAAGCTGGTGGGAGATGGCCGAAGCCTCTGAAGGGCCCTGGACGAAGCACTCAAGTCACGGTCACCATGCGAACCCGCTGGGACTGGTACACGCATGCTTTGCCGCAAGTCCCTTTTTCTGCCTCCTGCACTAATAGAGGTCGTGTTGGGCAGGCCAGCCCTGGGGAGACGAGACCGGACGTCTATAAATAAGTACCGGTGGGGTTATCATTGGCTATGATCGTCGTCTTGATTGCGACGTTAAATAATTCCTGAGGACCTTGGGGGTTGTCTGAAAACTTCCTCTTGATCAGCCAAGTGTGTACGGCTCGTTGCATTCGAGTATAAACAAGTTGCAGGCCTGGCAGGCTTGGCATAGACTTGGGGCACAGGGGTGGGCCGGATTGCACACCTTTAGACATGTTGCTCAACCAGATGCTCAGGACGTCGACACAAGTGACTACTCAAGAAGGATAAAAGAGGGAGGGAAGATTTTGGCAAACTGTTCGCACTGAATTAATTAGATTGTTTGCCATCGAGCATGCATCTCCATAGGTCACTTATTTTTGTTTTTTTATTATTTTGTTGTTACGGACTTGGTTAACAACTGACAGATGATGCAAATAGAATAGTGCACCCCTTGCTGCATTGCATTTTGTTTCAGAATAGTCTCAAAATAGAAATAGAGTTACCTTTTGGATCTGACACTAGTTGCTATTTACCGCTTGAATATTTCTCTACAAAGCTGACCGAAAATAATTGTTTATTCCTACTCGATTGGGTGTCATGCTAAGGTAGGATTCAGTGTGGATTTTAGTTTAGATCACACACCATTGTAGCTCATGAGTGGGGGAGCAGGCAGTGGGGAGGAGGAACGATTAGTGGAGAACCTTAGAGTTACTCGCAGAACTGCACTCAGTCGTCCACTCACATTTCTGGAGTTAGCACCAGGAGACGAGCGGAGACTGCGGGTTGAGGCTAGAGAGAGGGAGTCGGTGCAGAGGGCGAGGGAAGCAACGACCGAGGCACATAGGGTTATGGACACAACTACCGTGTTAGGAACAAAACCCTTAGTTTCGGTAGCAATGTCTTATGCGTCAGCAATGACTTAGAGCTCAGGACAGGCCAGTTCATTAGGTCCAAGCGGGGGTTCGTCAGGGTCATCCATTAGTCAGTCTGTTGGGTTGCAAGTTAGCCAGCAGCCTCAACTCGCGCCAGAGGATGATGAGATCCTACAAACGGATGCTCTTCATGATGCGTTACATCAGCAGTTGAGGGAAGTAGAAGAGAGAAGACATAGGGCTAGAGTGAGAAAGGCCAGACTAGGAGCTAGAAGGCAGGAGTTAGGAGATCTAGAGGCACTAGATGAGTCAACACTGGATCTTGTGGTGAAGTCACTGCGACGCTCATTGCTTTGCGTGGTTGAAGCACAGGTAGTGAAGCAGGAGTTGTTGGCCGAGCTAGTGGCTGGCCAAAACCACATTCTGGCAACACTGCAGGCTCCTCGTCCTGTGATGAGACAGCCGCAGTGCTCTGTAGCTCCCCCGACGGTTGTAGGTCCTTCAGTGACGCCATCGCCGACGGGGCCTTCCTTTTCTCCCATGTATGGTGTACCTCTCTCGAGTGGTGTAGCAGTAGGTGGGAGTCAGGTTCTTAGGCCTTCTCCCCTTCCATCCATGACGGCTGCAGCTATAGTCCAGCCGTCAGGGCAGCCTCAGGTTAGCGTGTTGCTATCTGCCCCATTGGTTACTCAGCCAATGCAGCGGACACCTGGGGCAATCCAACCCATGCAGTGGATGCCCAAGATCCCCTTGCTGAGTTCTAACCCTTCTCTGGCGACAAGAAGAAGGAAGAGGACCTGGACACCTGGTGAGGATTGTGCCTACTTATGTGAGGCACAAGCTCACAAGGCCAGAAGAGGAAGTTATAGTCGCTGCATCCTTTCTGGAAGGCTCTGCAACATGTAAATGGTTTAGTGGAGCAATAGGGCTTCGATCAGAACTACTACGCCTGGGCCCAGGCCCGGACACTAGAAGACTTCGTACGGACTGTGTATAATAGGTGACATGATCCTCGAGGGGCTTAGAAGGCCACTGACTCATTAGCCAGTCTCGGTTCAAAATGGTACCAGACGGTTTGTGAGGTCACAGACGTCGTAGACCGTCCAATCGTGGTACCTGGCGTGGGTTACGACCCGCAGGTACTCCTCACAACTTATCTGTGATGTCTGCCCACAGACGTCAAGAATAAGTTGGTGGATGAGGCTACCATCAAAGTCCATAATTTCGCTTCTTTCAGCAAGAAGGCCTTAGATATAGAGGCCAAACTTGGGACCGCACAACAGGGTCCAATAGATGGTAGGAAGAAGAAGCTTCCCTAGGATTGGAGAAGAAGGGAAATCTTGTGTTCGTCAACCACGATGGTTAGACGACTGAGATTGACGACTTTTCGGATTTTGGGGAAGGCACAGAGCAGGATGGGGCTAGTGAGACTTCGGATGGGGGAGTCGTAGCACCTATCAAGAAAAAGGCTAAGGGGACCGGAAAGCAGAAGGTAGGTCAGTCCAAGGGTCAGGGAGACCAAGGCACTATGTCTGCGAAGGCACCCACTTTGCGGCCACCTACATCAACGTCTACCACAAAATATTCACCTTTAGGACCTCTTCTAATCATCGTCCAAGAGTCTCTGGGGTCCTTCCCTGACCACTCGGCTTCTAACTCCTCTAAGGACTCAGACACATCTCTCGAACAAAGCATCGATTAGTCTTCATGTGTCTGCGGGGCGACTAATGGGTCAATAGCCTTGGCCAACGTCTGAAATGGTGAAGGCAGCGTTACCACTTCAACATGAGTTAAAGCGGCTAACACTCCTACTGGCCCGAGGTGTTTCCCTGCGAAAAGCTCGTAGAAGCACCAGCTGAGTGCGAAGGCAAGCTAACCACTGTAGGTGAAGCTACCTTCGCTGTGACCTTTTTGCTCTTGTACGCTCTCAACGTGTGCCAGCAGTGGCCATAGTTGAGACACGTGCCTCTAGCAACTCGGTCTCTCCACACCTCGTAATCCAGACCAAGTCGCACCCAAACTGTAGCGTCTACATTAGCCAACAAGCACAGTATGGTTGTCCAAGACTATGTCAAGGACGTAGTCTGCACCTTCTCCTATGGAGGAGGGGAACTAAAACACAAGATAGCGTTCCTGGTGAGCGACGAGATGCCATTTGATATGTTGCTAGGCATGTACTATCTCGAGGTTGCAAAACCACAATTCGATTGGGATAGGAAGGTGATGATTCACAAGTGGCCAAATGGAAGGACCGTTAAGCTGCAGAAGTATAAGGCTAGCAGACTAGTGGAGAACTATGGCTGCATGTGCGCTTTGTCTTTCTACAATTATTGTAAGCAGAACCTCGAGGAGGGCATGTATCTAGTCTTTGTCTCTGAGAAAGGGGAGGCCGTAAACACACCCCCAGAGATAGAAGCACTTGTTGCAGAACATTCAGACCTTTTTTAGGAGCCTAGGGGTGTGGTAGAAAGAGAGGTTGTCCACGCAATAGAACTTGTCCCTGGTAGCAAAGTACCTAGAGGACGGATCTATAGGATGTCTCCTGCGGAGTTAGATGACCTATGCCGCCATCTCAAGGAGCTCACAGAGAAGGGTTGGATTCGACTAAGTATGTCCCCCTATGGAGCACAAGTTCTCTTTGTCCCGAAGAAAGGAGGAACCCCGAGGATGTGCATTGACTATAGAGGCCTCAATGCCATCACAATTAAGAACGCAGAGCCTCCACCCCGCATCAATGACCTCTTGGATAGAGTGCAGGGGTGACGGTACTTCACAAAGATAGATCTGAAGTGCGAATAGCATCAGATTGCTATTAGGCATGAGGATCAACACAAAACCAATTTTCAGACCAGGTACGGTCCATACGAGTTTGTGGTGATGCCCTTTGGTCTATGCAATGCTCCTGGTGCATTCCAACACACAATGAACCGGATCTTTCATGAGTACTTAGATAAGTTTATCATTGTGTACCTCGATGATATTCTTATCTTTAGTAAGACTGTAGAGGAGCACGCTGAGCATGTGAAAACAGTGTTAGGGCTCCTAAGACAACACCAAAACAAGGTTAACTTGGAAAATGGAAAAATGTGAATTTGGTCGCACCAAGATCTTGTATCTGTGTTATGATATTTTTGCGGATGGTTTGAGGCCGGATGACGCTAAAGTGGTAAGACGGCCCAGACCTCAAACTATAACTTAGGTAAGGTCGTTTTTGGGGATGACGGGCTACTATCGTTCATTTGTGAAAAACTATAGTACTATAGCTTCCCCACTAACGGACCTAACACGCCTGATACCCTTGGGAGTGGACTGAAGAGTGTGAGACAACCTTCAAGAAATTGAAGTATGCTCTGATCCACTATGAAAGCCTTAAACTGCCTGATCCTGAACTACCATTTGTTGTGACTATCGACGCTAGCCAATATAGCATAGGCACGGTGTCGACCGATAGAAGGGATCTGCCGGCACATCGAAACAACTTTGTCGTCCTCCCACGTCTGTCACCCGTAGGAGAGCTGTTTTGTGGCTCCTGCAACCTGCAAACGGTCCACATTAGTACAAAACCCAGGCATCCGGATACACGTTGTCAATGTAACTGGGTGAACGCATAGTAAACCCAGGCATCCGAATACACATTGTCAATGTAACTGGGTGAACGCACAGTAGGTGTGGAACATGTATTCTTTGGGGAACTAGTTCAATGGCATCAGACTGTATTCCAGCGTGTGCTGAAATGTAGTGTTTGTAGTCTCAGTTCGTGTTGCGGCTGTCCTAGTATAGCCCCTTGTCCGAACACTCGACTCACTTGTTCCCATTTGTGCCTAACCTTTCGACTCCAAGGTACCCGAAACCTAGTGTTCGCTGCGATGAAAGTTTTCTGCCACTGAAGTTCCTCACTGGTCTAAGTCCGCAGGATACTGCGTCTCGAGCTCTGATGAGCAGCTCCTTTTCGTCCAACATTTGTCACCCGCTGGAGGAGCCTAAACATGACGCCTTTCTTGATAGATCCGTTGAGTCTCTGCCTAGTCTACTTTGCTGACTCCACCGGGTCTCTGCCCAGTTAGACTGATTCCTCAGTCCAGTGACTCCGGTCTGAGTCTGTAACTTCATGTACCGGTTAAAGCTGCAGGTTGAGTCAGTAAGTCCCGAGTCTGCCCAGTCCTTTGAGCCTGTTGAATCCGTACTCAAGTCAGCTCAACACTCAAGTTCGCTGACCCATGATTGGAACCGCTCAGTCTGTCTGAGCTCGCTGCCTCCTCAACTCTACATGCAGGCCGACCTTGTTGGGCTGTCTGCTGGCGACTCCCATAATGGCTCGGACGCTTCATGATTGAACTCTTCGCTCAGACTAATACAAATATTAGAATCATTCGAATCGCGGTGGCCGATAAAAAAAACTTCTTCCTAGGGTTGTGCTGCCACGCCAGCTATCGTGCGCTTGTTCATCTTTTCTTCTATGAGTGCCATCCTGGGTTTCTCTGAACGGGCTCCCCGACGTGTAATTGTGTGGCTGGTCTGTACTGCAGTTTCTTTCGCTGCTCAAATGCGCTCTTTGTTGCCGAGTGCTCATCGACCCTTCGACCCAGCAAAATGCACTGCTAGCATAAACGTATATATGCTTATTTCTGATCCAAATACAGCCTTGACAAGGATGGCATTGGGTCGTACTCAGGGAAAACAACCTGATCAATCATTTGTCCAACAAGCCCGTTCCCTTCGTTGTGGTCTGACGGGGCATTGGCTTGTTTTCTCCCCGACTCTTCCAAGTCCTTTCCCTTGGCTGTAGTTTCGCACGATGGTAGATAGGACGGTAGGAATCTCGTCCATCCATTCATGGGCGTCACTAATTAGATGACGAGGCATTGGTTTCCCGCCGGTTCTTCCAAGCTCGTTCCCTTGGCTGTGGTATCGCAGGATGGTAGATAGGACAGTAGGAATCTCGTCAATCCATTCATGCGCGTCACTAATTAGATGACGAGGCATTGGCCTCGCCGTTTTCCCCCTAGCCCGTTCCCATTGTTGTGATTTCGCGGGATGGTAGATGGGGATAGCGGGAATATCGTTAATCCATTCATGCGCACCACTAATTTGATGCCCACCGATTCTTTCGAGCTCGTTCCCTCGGCTGTGGCTTAGCACGATGGTAGATAGGGACAGTGGAAATCTCGTTAATCCATTCATGCGCGTCACTAATCAGATGACGAGGCAGTTGGCTGCCTTAAGAGAGTCATAGATACTCTCTCTCTCTCTCTCTCTCTCTCTCTCTCTCTCTCTCTCTCTCTCTCTCTCTCTCTCTCTCTCTCTCTCTCTCTTGCACAAATCGGCGCTCCCCTACCTCACGCTGCAGTCCCCTCCCCACACAGAAGCTTTTTCCTGCCCCGCACGACAACTCTTTTCCCGCACGACGGCTCTTTTCCTGCGAGGCACTCTTTCTCCCCTGTGCGAGCTCCTCTACTCCGCTCGTTTATCATTCCTTAGCGCGCTGTCCCCTCAACCTCGCTCGCAGCTCCTCCCGCTTTGCGAGCGGCTCCCGTTACTTCGCTCGCATCTCTATCCTCCCCTACGCAGCTCCTCCCGCTTTGCGAGCGGCTCCCGTTACTTCGCTTGCATCTCTATCCTCCCCTACGCAGGCATGCCTGTTCCGCCCGCAGCCTGCACTGATTCAACTTTGCATATCGATCAAGCAAACTCTGTGAATACGCGATCTGATTTGTACATCGATCGTTGGTCCGTGCGCTGAATACGAGCCCTTCCATGAGCTAGATTGATTGCCCCGTCGGATCGTCTTCGCTGCTTAGATGAAGGGGCATGGTGGCCAGTCGGTCGAGGGAGGAGAGCTTCTCTCCTTTGTTGCTTGCGTGTCATGGTATGCGAACTTGTTGACATGGCCCGCGCCATACTGATGAACTACCACCTTTTCGACTCGCCTTCACCTGTAAATGCAGTCAAATACACCCATGAGCTGGCCGTGATTGTGACTTGTTAATTAGCCCGTTGGCTATTGCTCTTATTAAGATTGAATCTTGGTGCATTTGAGCTCTCTACTGGTTACATAACTATCTGGACTTTTGCCTTATTTTGCAACTTGGTTTCTGTATATCGCTCTCACTTGTATTCCTTGTAGTTTGGTATCGGAGATGGTTCGAGATCGCTCCATCTGCTGCTTGCCATATCGTCTGCATGTCAACCTGCCTATGTAGATCGCACACGTTTGGATTCTCCTCGTTCCGATTTGAAGCCCTTCTTCGCGTTCCTGTACCAAGCCCTCCTCTTGGCCCAGGTGCGCGTGGAAGAGGGACCTGCACGCCTCTGCGTGCTCCCCCCCCCCCTTGTACTTCCCCCCGACCTCCTGATTAGCCCGTTGGCTGGGCTTCTCCTTCATGTCGAGCTTGTCTGTCCCGTGCCCTCTTGTAGCTGTTCGCTGGTGGGTAAGCGGCAACAGGTACATTCCAAACGCCCCAAATTGGGGACTCGTGCGCCAAGGGACCAACACACTTCCGTGTGCTGGCATCAGCGTCTGTTCCAAGTGATCCGGTCCCCCCCAAGAACGGGCCCAGTCCAGCCTAAGTACCTTTGCTGGGCCCAGGAGCAGCAGCCTCCAGCCCACAAGTACCACCGACAGCCGGGCGCACTGCCAAGAGAATTGCAGCGCCCTGGTACTGTCGCAGAGGCCGGGCCTAGACCCGACCCTGTTTCGGCCCCGAAGGGACCCGAGTAGAATCAAGCGGGCTCGGCTGTCGGAAAAACCGAGGCCCGGTAATGTCCCACTTTCGAGCCTAGTTTTCGAGCCCAGGCCCATACTTCGCTCCTTTACCATTATCGGGCCCAACCATCGGAGGACCCAAATTGTGTTCTTGTCCTTGTTTCTCCTCGCATGATTATCGGGGAGTAAAATTTTAACCTTTCCCCGACATTATTCCTGCGCGCGTCCCCAAAGGCGGCAACTTCATTGTAAGCTCGTAGATTCCCACTCCTCGGTCATCCGTCGGTCCAAATAAATTTACCACCCGTACGCCCGTCTTAGTAATTTTTCGTGCTTCGATCATACGCTAATTTCCCTGCTGTTGTCGACCTTTCCCTTGTCCAAACTCGCACCGCAACAGTCAGAATACTCTTTGTCTTGAGCGTCAACTCAAGGTTTGGTGCAACTCTTAAGATACCTTCATCCCGTAATTATAATTCAACAGCGGTCGTGAGTTCGGGTCACCCCTTCAGTATACCGCGACTTAGCATTAGAATGGTCTGCCTTTATCGAAATAACAAATTCTCCTATTACCATCGAGTCTTGGAAAAATCACCCTCCTTGGCCTGCATTCTCTCATAGTCTCGCCTGAGCCTGGTTTTTCTCGTTCTTCCCTCCCCCATCAGCCAATCGTCTCCCGTCCGCTCGGTCCGCAAGGTGAAAACTGTCGGAACAGGTCACCGTGCGAAATCCGACCGTCGACTGTAGACTTTCCAAAGGAAGTGAAGGGCGACGTAAGGCTTGGGCCGCCCGACAATTGTCCTTGCGCAGAAGGAAGGGAATAAATTGAGGCCAATCGAGTACATGAGCAAAAAGATGCCATCTCAGAAATTAGCTAAGCCCACACACGAGCATCTGCCCTCTATAGAGCGCTGGTCCATTGGAGGCACTACCTCCTAGGCAGATTCATTTATGTCAGATCTGACCATGAGACGGTGTTGGATCAAGACACAGCCTGTGCTCTCTGACGCACCGAAAAGATGGATTGAAGTCATAGATATGTATGACTTCAAACTTGAATCACTGAAGGGAGTGGCTGATGCGCTTTCCCGTAGGGCAGATTACTTGGGGACACTAATAACCGAGTTTGGGATATTAGAGGATGTAACTCGATCCATGGTGGAAGCCTATCATGAAGATGCAGTTGTGTCAGAGATCATCTATAAGCTAGAAGCTAAAGACAAAGTTATTTATGAAGAGTATACGGTAGTCAATGGCTTGTTGTTCCTTGAGAAGGCTGGGAATAAAAGACTGTGTGTTCCAAATAGAGAGTCTTTACGTAGTTTATTTTTAGGAGAGTGTCACGACGCAGCCGGTCATTTTGGGTATAGAAAGACATCAACAAACTTAGTGCAGAAGTTCTAGTGGCCCTCTATGTTCCGAGATGCTAAAAAGTATCTTGAAACTTGTTAGGTTTGCAAGAAGGACAAGCCTAGGACTCAGGCTACGCTTGGGCTCATCAAGCCGTTGCCTATTTCAAACGGTCCCGGTCAAAGTGTGTCCATGAACTTCATGGATACCCTTGTGACCAGCAAAAGCGGTAAAAGACACATCTTCGTCATAGTGGACTGATTCACCAAGTTTGCTAGACTGATCGCCATGCTAGAAACAACAAAGACTGACTATGTTGGTGACAGAGACATCCGCTTCACCAACGAACTGTGGCATAGTACAGCCCAACGGATGGGCACCCAACTGCAGATGACATCAGGGAATCACCCTGAGTCGAACGGGCAAGGCGAACAAATGAACCGAGTAGTACAACATTTACTATGGCATTATATCAAACCTAGTCAAGATGATTGGGATGAGAGGTTGCCTCTTATTGCCAGTCTCTAAAACAATGTTGTCCATAGTACTACCGGACTAACCCCCAATCAACTGCACCTTGGATGGAAACCATGGTCTGCTTTGGATTTCCTACTGCCTGAGAATCAACCGACTACAGCACCGGGAAGTATAGGATTTGCAATTAAATGCGAGCAGTGCTGCAGCAGGCCATTGAGCATATTAGGAAGTCTCAGGATGCTATGATTGCATCTGAGAACAAACACAGGCGCCCTTCTACATTACAGGTAGGTGACAGGGTTTGGTCATCTGAACTCGGTCAAGAGTTGGGAATCTCACGAAAACTGATGCCACAGTACTTCGGTCCATAGGAGGTCCTAGACGTAGTCAGAGATCAGATAGATGGACCCTCCTATGTAATTCGAATCCCTGCTCACTTGTGCACACACCCAGTTTTTCACGCTTCAAAGCTTGCACCTTTCGCTGAAAGAATAAAGTTCCCTTCCAGGCGATCTATGCTGCCCCCAACCATGGACGGAGAAGTCGACATTGATGACATTGTGGAGCACTGAATCATGCCTGTGCCGAAACCTCTGGGTAGAGGACGACATCCAAAGCCACGGATGTAGTACCGGGTGCGATTCAGACACCATACTGATCCAAGTGAAGATCGGTGGTTTACCAGAGAGGAACTGCAGCAGATAGCTCCCCAAGTGATTGCAGGATATGAAAGAAGACTCAAGGGGAAAATACCTGCAAGTTAAAGGACTTCTCAGGGGGCTATCGAAGCAAAGGAGGAGGGAATGCGAGGAATCGGCTCCTCGACAGCTCTAAGGGGCCCATTTTGCAATGTGTGCCCGCCCTAAGTTGTTGTTGTTGTTGTTGTTGTTGTTGTTGTTGTTGTTGTTGTTGTTGCTGTTGTTGTTGTTGTTGTTGTTGTTTCTCTTAAACATAACCTCATGGTTCTCGCTCCTGTGATTTTGGGGAGCGACAGTCCGATTCCTATTCCCCCGGCAAGTCAATATGGAATACATCGGAGACTTACGCACGCTCCTCCCCATTATGGCTGGGAGGCCCGAGTGGACGATATTGATCACTTCCTTGTGGAAGGATGTACCCCCCCTCACCCCTGCTTAAGTTAACCTGTACTACTTATTCTAGATGGCCCTTGCTGATCCGTTTGGTCGTAGTCCTGCTCCTCTCAGCTGTAATGTTGTCGGGTCGGTGTTTTATGCTAGAGCAGTATGGGGCTCTCGCGGACTTTTGGAACTCCGACATCTTAAACCATACTTATCCCAAATTTGTCTGAAGCCTGAACGTTTGTTTATCTATCCTCGGTTTATCTTAACCTCACTTGCCCTGGCTCCGTTTAGCCTCTTAACCCTTGACTCTGTCTAAACCCTAAACCCTTGTTCGTTTAACCTTGTTCGGATTGTGTCATCGAGGAGTCGTCTTTGTCTTCTATCGTGCTTTCCTTTACCTTTGGTGATGTATGCTTGGGTTTTAGCTAGCATCTATTGCCGCACTTAAGGTGTTTGTTATACTCCTGGTATCTCTGAAATCCTTGGTTGTTGTATTGCGGTGTCTCCATTGTTCGAATAGTATTCTGTTGTTGAAGATTGTTTCTATTTTCCCATCTCCCAGTTTCTGTTTTGTGAATCGCTCTATTATTTTGTCTTTGTTTCCTGCCTTCTTTTCAATGATTTTGATTGTTTTGTGCCATCGTCCTCTGCATTCCACTTCCACTAGTTGTAATACTCCCTCCCACGCTTCTTGGGTTGCCATTGTTGTGTGGCCGATTGCTTCTTGGCATCGTCGTTTCCATATCATCCAGAGGGTGACTAATCTTAGTGTGTGGAAGAATGTGTGTTCGTAGTTTAGCCAGGCTGAGGGTGTGTGGAGTCCTAGGAGGGTAAGGACTAGGTCCGATGGTAGGGTCTTGCCTATTATTGAGTGCCATAGCTCAGCTGCGTGGGAGCAGACCTGCTTGGCCTTTTGGCAGGACAATAAACAGTGTTCCACGTCCTCCACGAGGCCTTCTTGGCAGATGGTACACAATTCCTGTAGGGGCGATCTTGACTGCGTACTGTGCCTTTTATTCAACCATTGGTTGACGGGCACGTCGGGCAGGACTAGGTATGCGAGTTGCCATTGAAAACTCTGTATCTTGGTGGAGGCAACGACGAAAGTTTTGTTTGATGCGATTTGGTGGTTGATTAAGTTGAGTTTCCCATCTATGACTCATCATTTGTTCTATATCGGTTGCAATCTCATTCTTAGGTTGTAACCTCGTTTTGTGGTATATTCTAAAATGTTAGTGCGCTTTTCTATTTTGAGCCTTCCTATTTTTTTTGTTTCGAGGCCCATTCTCTTGCGTCGAGTTCTAGGTCTAGTATACTGGTTGATGGGTCATAAATTCTTCGCCATACATTCTCGACTACTCTTATTTTCCTTACTACATTGTCCCGTAAAGCTCTCTCTCCTGTTGGGTCCTTGCCTAGAAGACTTGTGGTCGCTCAGGGGTCCTCGATTGGGTACATGTCACAGATAAGCCAGGTGTTCATTGGTCCCTCTCTTTTGCCGAATAGGTAGGCCACATCTGGAAGCACAATTGATGTGCTTGTGGCCCTGTCGCCCGCTTTCCGTTGGAAGGGTCCCTTTAATAGTTCTAGCCAGTTGTTAGGGATTGAGGTTAGGATGTCATTTAGGTTCTCCAGTAAATTGTGACAGCCCTTTAAGCTTGGATGAAGTTCTCTCATTGTTTTCCATCTCTCTACTGAGCCATGCCATAGGTGTTTGACTTGCCATACACCTCTTTCCACCCATGTGACCCATTTGGAGTCCTTGGGTGTGAGTGTCCAGGGTTTCCCCTGTTTGTCCAAAATCCATTGATTACAGAAAATAGGCTGCCTTAGAACCTCTTCCTACGATGTGGGTTCCCTTACTTTGGCTGGGAAGATTGCTGCCAGAAGTCTTGGCTATATTCTGTGTCCTGTTCCTCTTGCTCCGCTTCCCTGCCTGGGTTTTTCATGGTCCATGATTTGGCCATGATTAAGAACAGACCCCTCATGTTATCCGGAGTTTTTAGTTTGGCTAACTGTCGTATTATGCACATACCTAGTTCGACCCAAGGTAGGTTTTTGTTTGTTATGATTTTGGGGATCCATTTCGTATGTAGGGCTTTAATTTATGTTCCCGGATCGAGCACTCCCAACCCTCCTATGGACTTCTTCATGATGATATACTTCCATGCTACTTTGGGGATAAAGTGCGCTTTGGAAGGGTCCCCGGACAAGAGGTAGGTTGACACTTTCCTTTTGAATTGGGTTCTTAGTTGCTTGCGGAGACTCCATATCATGGCTGCATACCATACCATGGAGAAGATGGAAGCATTGAGGATTAGGGCTCGTCCAAAGATTGATCTGTATATACTGGACCATTTGCCCAGTTTGGCGATCATCTTGCTCATAATTGTTGGGGCCATTGAGTGGTTGGGTCCTGCCTTGGACACTTGGATGCTCAGGAAACAGAGGGTTTGTTGCCTTTGGACCATTCCATTCCTTCTGGTGTGCCTTGGGGTATATTGGTAAGAGGATCAGTTAACCACCATCCCGTTGTCTTGGGCCAATTGATTTTCATTTATGAAGCTATTTGAAATGCTTGCATTGCTCGCGTCGGCTCCTCGAAAGAAGAGTCTGAATCCCGTATCAACACTGTTAAGTCATTGGCGAAAAGAATGGTGGTGGGGAGGCTTATCGTGTGGTGCCCCTCCTCCATGAGTCTCTCTATCGAGGGGTCCTTACGTAGGAATGATGTTATGGCTTCCATGATGAATAGAAAAATAGATGCTGCCAGTGGGTCCCCCTCTCGTACTGAACGTGACATGTGGTAGGACTGAGAGATATGCCCGTTGACTTGCACACTCCTGTGGGCATCCGCGTAAAGGATTCTGACCCATTTCTTTAAGTTTGGACCTAGCCCCATCTTTTCCATGCTTCGTTGAAGGAAGTTCTAGTTGACTTGGTCATAGCCTTTTGCAAAGTCGAAGAATAATATGGGTGTGTTCATTCTCTTGTCTTTAATGTATCTTACTGACTCTGAGAGGGTCGTAACGTTGTCCAGTATGAATCAGCCTCGTATGAATCCGGTCTGATCCAGGTGAAAGCAGTTTCCTGTTATTAATCTGATTTTGTTGGCTAGTAATTTAGCTAGGATTTTGTACGTGACTGTTAGGAGGGAGATTGGTCTATAGTTCTTATTGTTTGTCGGGTCGCCTCTTTTGTATAGGAGAGAGACCACCCCCGTACTTTGTAGAGTTCCTAAAGTTTCTTCCTCCCACGCTCTTTCCAAGAATTGGACGTACTCTGTCCCCAGCGCTGGCCAGAAGGTCATCCATAATTCTTTGGAGAGGCCATTTATACCTAGCGTTTTATTGGGTCTCATCGATCACAGTGCTTCATAAACTTTCTATTCTGTGATTGGGGTGTCTAGTGTTGCAGCTTGTTCGGCTGTGATAGTTCTATCGAGATAGGTAAGGAACTTGTTTCTGTCTTGCGTTGTTTCTTGTTGTTGACTGTTTTGTCCCTTGGACGTGTAGAGGTCCTTAAAGAAGGCCGTTGTCGATTCTAGCATTTGTTGTGGATTACATGTTAAGCCCTGGTTCGTTCGTAGTTGGTCGGTGTGTGTGTTATTGGCATTCGTCTTGATTTTGTGGAATTTTTTTTTTGTCATTTTTTCCCCTTCTTCCCATTCTCTTATTCTTGCTCACATTCTCAGTCCCTTGTTTCTCCAGTCTTCCCATTCCGATATTTCCTGCCTGGTGTGCTCGAATACTCTTTCGTATAGGCTATGACCTGGATTGCTTGTGAGGTTCTTTTCCGCTATTTTTACTACCGTTTGTAGTTCCTTTTCCCTTGCCTTTCTTTGGCTGCTAGGGTCCTTGAGAATTTGGTCGTTGCTTCTGTCAGGGTCATGACTAGGTCGGGGAATTTTGTGTTGGAGTATTCATGTTTAATACAGGCTAATATTACGACTTTCCTTATTTCTTGTGTTTGTAGTAGTGAATTGTTTATTTTAAAGAAATTGCGGCATCTATTTGGGGAGGTGCCTATGCCTAGTGAAATTGTGGTCAGCTTGTGATCCAGGCCCATGTAGGAAGGAAGTCTTCCGATTTCGGAATTTAGTATAGTCCCCAATAGTGATTCAGTAACTAAAAATAAATTTGTTCTTGAGGATGAAATGTCCCGACTTCGGTTTCTTTTGATATATGTAAACTCTTTGTTGTCCGGGTGCTTAACTCTGTCGTCATCGGGTTGTGAATTGGGAGTGCTTCATTCCAGGCTATGCTCTTTGTACCCATTTGGCCTTATGATATGCGGTCCTTTGTTGAGTCCAACGTGGCGTTCCAGTCCCCTGCTAGGATCATGTGTGTGTGAGGATCGCATCTAGGGGAAAGGTTTTCTAGGAACCTTCAAGTTCTCCTTTGGGTAAGTGAGTTCGGGCAGTAGATGGTGATTAGTCTGAAGTGTCCTTCTAGAAACTGGAAATTCAGTTACGCCCATCTGCCTTCTTGAGAGTCTGTCCTTGTCGAGGTTGTGAGTATTTTGCTTGAAGCTTTGGTTTAAGCATGGATCAAAATAGCGACGGCTGTTGTGTACGGGTGGGGGGACGGTGCCCATAATACTTCCTTAACCCATCTAAGTTTTTTAGTTAATTGACCTTAGATAGACTGGTGTTCATTTGAGTTTGTCAAGTGGGTTTTCTGAATACACAGTAGATCGGGTGGTGACTTTCCGAACCAGTTCGATTCTTTTAAGAAGCTATCCCATTTACGTTGATTGGCCAAGAGGGAAGGTATGCCATTAATATTCCACGACATGATTTTCAAATCCAGCTCCCGCTTGCGGAGGCCCCACTTTCTGCGGCCTGGGGTGTGTTGTTTGTTCCCTATGCTGTCCCCCATGGTTTTAGAACAGTGCGGTCCTCTGAGCCATTTGTATTATTGTGCATACATTTTAGATCCAGCTGGTACTTGGTCTCTTTCGGTTGAGACCGTTCCCAGGAGTTTTTGTCTAAGGGTCTTGGGTGACGTGTTGAACACTCTGTACGTTGTAACTAGCACTGAGCTCTGGGCTGCTCTTTCTGCCTCAACTTCCCCTCCTAGCAGGCCGTAGGGTATCGATTCTACTACCTCCCACGGGACCCAGCAAAGATCTCCCTTGAGTTCAGTTGATTCTTCCAGTTCCATCAATAGCGGTCTGAGATCAGTCGTCTGTGTCTCTTCCTCACTGCCCTTCCATTCTTCCCATCCCTTTTCCTTGGTTCCCAAAATCTGCGTCCTCTCTAGTATACTTTCGTTTATGCATTCTTGGAGTAAGTCCTTTGTGAGTTTGTGATCCAGGATTGAGATCAGGGAATAGGATTTGTGGTAAGCAATCTCCCATGTTTCGTATGTGTTGTTCCACCGGTATGGGATAAGTGTTTGGGGCCGGACCTTGCATCGAGCCTGGATACAACCTCTATCTCCTTGTGTTGGCCTGATGCAATGTCTTTAAGATTGAGACAACTCTCATCTAGTTCCTTGTTTTGATCTCTCAACACGTTCACTTGTGCTTCCAAGATGGTTGTTTGTCTTCTGAGCTCTTCCGTGGATTCTGAGTCCTGTGGTGGTGGTTCTGTGTCTTGTTCCTAGACTGTCGTGGAGCCATGGCCCTCCTTGGTTGGGCACTTTTTCGCCCTTTTATCGGATGTTTATTCCTTGTAGGATTTGGGCCATTTGAATCTCTGTTCATACCTGCTTGGGTCCACCCTGATTGTGTTATTTTCCACCCTGGTTTTCAGGCTGTATTGAACCGCAATAAATTCGTTGATTTCCCTCTCCTTCTATAAAATTTCGAATTTGTTCTCCAGTGTTATGTCATTTGCCACTTGGGTTGCTGCTCTGAGGTTTCTTAGGTGTTTGTGGTGAGCCAGTCTTACCTCGAATTCCACTGTGTTGTCCCTCTCCAGCGAGTGCACATACTGCTAGACGTAATCGAGAGACAATGTGTCATCTTCGTCTTCCATGTCTGTGTCTTCCTTGTCCGTTTCCTCACTTGTTGCGTCCTCTCCTCCATCCGATTCTTCCGGATCGCTGGATTGTATATCAGTTCTCGTTCTTTTCATGCTTCCTTCTGTGTCTTCTTTGTTGTGCGATGTAGTTGCCTGTTGTGTGCAGTCCATGGAGTCCTTGTTCCTTGATCCTTGTGAGCAATCTTCGTCCATATCCGTTGTTGTGCCTTCTCTTGGGGAAGGTGGAGTTCCTCCCCTGGAGTTGTTTACCTGTCCGCTCGGCTTGCTGTCTGTTGACCCCGTACTGCTGAATAGAGCGCTGGCTAGTCCCACTGTTCGTTGTTTCCCCATACTGGACTCTGGAGGAAGCTGTAGTGGATTCAGCCTCCCCTTCATCTGCTTTACGTTTGAGAGATCTGTCAACTTGTACGCTATCCTTGTCTTCTGCGTTGGCTGAAGACGCTCTTGGAATGGAGCTCGCTGAGCTTTGCCAGGAGTCCGGGTTGGTTATGGCTCTCTTGTTCTCCAAATATGCTTTTTCTACATTTTGTCCGACTGTGTGCAGCTCGTTCATTGATTTCATTCTCTGCTTCTCATCTAGCAGGCCTGATTCGTTGATGATATGTTTTGTTATGTATCCTTTGTTTTTGTCTTCCATTCGTTTAGCTCCCACCTCTCTCCATCTACTGTTGTACGACGGGTAGATGACTGGTTTGAGTTTGGGTTCTCCCTTGAGAACCCAAATCCATTTGGGGGTCTCTAGGTTGTCATCGAATACCCAGCCTCTGTACTGGGCTTCTTTGATGTACCATACCCCTGGTTTTATATCGCATTCTACCAACATTGATTGTTTGAGGACAACTTTTCTTCCCTTATCCCCGTTTTGGGGGCAGTTCGTTCCCAGATGCCCTCTGTTTCTGCAACGGAAGTTTGATGAGCTTCGTCGACAGCTCAAAGAACTCATAGAGAAGGGTTGGATCCGGCCTAGTGTCTCCCCTTACGGATCCTTAGTCTTATTTGTACCGAAGAAGGGGGGAACCTTGAGGATGTGCATTGATTATAGGGGCCTTAATGCCATCACTGTAAAGAACGCATTCTACGCAGAGCCCTTCTGATAGATCCTACCCTTCGGAATGCTAGACCCTGGGATAATCTCTATCACATGGACGACCTCCCTCTCAACAACCTCTTTCGGCTCTTCGAATAGATCAGGGTATTTAGCGACTACTCCCTCTATCTTCGGCGACATTTTCATCGGCTCGCCTGCAGCAGAGACATAAACTAAGTACATACCCTCCTCTGGATTTTGCTTATAATAGTTGTAGAATGAGACCGCACATATGCATTCGTAGGACTCGATCGGACTACTAGCCTTGAACTTACGTAATCTGGCGGTCCCCCCTCCAGGCAGTGTGCGTTTGACCATTTTTCGGTCCCAGTCAAACTGGGGTTGTGCAACCGAGAGGTAGTACATACCTAACAAAATATCCATAGGGAGATCATCGATGACTAGGAACGAGACTCGATGTCTCAGTTCCCCTCCCACGTACGGGAAAAGACACTCAATGTCTTTAAGGTAGTCATTGACTACCATGCGCTGTTTATTGGCACAGGTCGACTCAGGCGTTGCACTTGCCCCTGTAAGCGCAGCCTCTCAACGCACGCACGACTAATGAAATTCCACGTCGAGCAAGTGTCATAATAGGCCCTGGCCTTACAGCCGCCGATGACTACCTCGCCGACGAACAACTCACCCTTAGGGGCTCTGGCCATAGACGTCCAAGAAGCTAGTGGGTCCGATCTAGACCACCTCTCCTCTAGCTCCTTTAAGGACTCAAACACATTCAGCGAACAGAGGATCGCTGGGTCCGAATGTGTTTGCGGGACGACGATGGAGTCAGTAGCTTGGGCCATCTCTCGAGATGGTGAGGGTGTGTCCACCGCCTCGACCCTAGCAGGAACAACTACTATTCCTACTGGCCCGACGTGTTTCCCGGAGCAGTGCCAGAACTGCAGGCCACATTGCTACCTATGAGAGCCGAGGATCCCAACACCTGCCCCATCGTAGGTGGGATCTTCTCGGTCACCTTCTTGTTGCGGCACTTGAATTGGTTATGGCCATATTGACCACAACGAATACAGGCCTGGCTGGTATACCAGTCTCTCCACATCCTCTGCGGAACCCGCTTTCTCCCATGGAGGGGCGTTAGGGTCCACTTGACTCCTAGACCGGGAACCTCGACGGCGTCTACCGGTCGACTTGCCTTTTTGTACTGAGGCAGCGACCGCTCCACCCCCTGAAGCTTCTACGCTGCTCGCCTCTGAACCCACTCCCTCCTGGAAGTCGTCATCCAACTCGATGGTGGAACCATCGTTGTCGACGAACATAATACGACCCTTCGCCTTCCAGTTGGGAGGCAGTGCTTTCTTCCTACCATCCGTAGTGGGTTGGTGCCCATGCCCTATCTTTGCATCTAGGTCTAGGGCCTTCTTGCTAAACGAGGGAAAGTTGCGCACATTGATGTTTGCCTCACCCGCCAACTGATTTCTAAGGGGCATGGGAAGACACCTCAGATAAGTAGTGAGTAAGACCTGGGGGTCGTAACGAACTCCAGGAACACAGATCAGACACTCTACCGCATCTGTGGCATCCCTAACTGACTTGAACGATCTATTGCTCAGAGGCAGGATCACGTTAGTGGCCTTTTGGGCCTCCTGAGGATCATGCCACCTTTCCTCCACCAGCTTAAGGAAGTCCTCCAGTTTTTGGTTGACTGCCCAAGCGCGGAAGTCATGACCGTACCCCTGAAGTTGCACTAGCCCGCTTAACCATCTTGCTGCACTCCCCTCAAGGTAGGAGGCAGCCACAAACACTTCCTTGTGCGGCAAGGTCAACTTGCACTTGACGTTGACTGGCACTGACCTCAACCATGTGTCGAGGTCTTCGTCCCTCTTGTCCCCTGAAAAGGGTTTAGTCGAGGCGATGGCCGTCTTTGGGACCCACTGACCTTGTCCCGGTACCTGTCCCACTCTGGGCTGTGGACCCTGCTGCGCAGGCTGCTGCACTACCTGTTGTTGTGCAGATTGCGAGACAACAAGCTGCCCAGTTACGGCAACCTGCGACGGAGGTTGGGAATACACTGTCTGTACGGGAACCTGCACACTAGGACCTGCTGAGAACCTTCCTGTTCGAGGCATAACTAGGGAAATGGCTTGGACCGATGCTGGAGAGGCATATGGGGATACCCCAATCACCAGTGGGACAAAAGGAGGAGGTTGTATCACGGGCCAGGCACCAGGCCTTGATGGTGATGGCGCCGCCTGAGCTCGCCCGACCAACACGCCCAGGCTCTGCTGGATGTCCTGTAAGAGCGCCATTTGGTGATCTTGCATCTCTACTACACCTAGCAAAATTGTCCTCAGGGTCCTCACATCATCATCCATCTCTGTCAGGTCCATCGCCTCTAACTCACTAATATCCGCTTGTCTCCGCTGCATCCTGACTCTTCTTCTAATCATCTTCTCTTTCTCCGCTTTTCTCTCTCCTAAAGCCTTTTCTAGTTGTGCCTCATGAAGTGCAGCTTGTTGTATGGCGACCTCTTCAGGGGTCAACACTATTGGCTGGCTTGCCATAACGCTAGTGGACTGACTCAGGGTTTGCGCAATCGTTGACCCTACGGTCCCTGAACTGCTGGCCTGGGAACTCTGCTGCGCAACAGTTGCCATGGCTGCTGAAGCAGCGGCTTCGCTTGCGAACGCCCTGATGGCCTCTGCTTCCCTAGCTCGCCACTGCTGCTGCTGTCTCTCCCTAAGTTGGTGGAACAGTAACCTGTCACCCTCGGGCAAGGTTGTCAGGCGGGTATCCCCGCGGCCCAAGCCGGGGTAGTGGTATCACCCCCGGATCCCCGCCGCGGGGCCCGCTTAACCCCGCCCCCCCCCCCCCCGCCCCCCCCCCCCCGAGCCCCGCGAGCCCCCCCCCCCTAGGCCCGCACCCCTGCCCCGCCCCCCCGGGCCCGCGCCTCCGCCCCGCCAGCCCACCCGCTCCCCCGCACCCGCACCCCGGCCCTGCAACCCCGGCCGCCCCCGCATGTCGACACCCGCAACTCGACCCTCGCCTCGCACCCCCGCAACCCCGCCCTCAACCTGATCCCCGCCTGGCAAACCCCGCCACCGCAACCCGGCCCCCGCGCCTACCCGCACCCCCGCCGCCTCACCCTGCACCCGCGACCTCCACCCCGCCGCCTCAGCCTCGCGGAATCGGCCCCGCAACCCCGCCACCCCATCGCAGCACCTCGCCTCCTCAGCCCCGCCGGAGGCCACCCCCGCAACCCCGCCGCCGCACCCCCGGCGACTACCCGCAACACCGCCACCGGCCCGCACCACACACACACACACACACAGCAGTGAAACTTTTTTTTTTTGTTTTTTTTTCGGTCGTTTGGTGGTGGAAAATGTCTGAGACTGTACGAAAAAGACCGAAACAAGTTATGAAGAAAAAGACAGAAGAAATGAAAAAAAAAAAAAAAGCATACAAAGTTTACAAACCCGTTTAGGCATCGGTGCCATGCACTGTGCCAGTGTGCACGTCCCATAACATGTAGGCAACAGTAGTGCATGGACTGCTTGCCCACAATACTATAAAACAAAGCGGGGTGCAAGCCACTGCAAGGCAAGTACATCGCTTGCAAGCCTTCGCTTTGCAGCGGTTGCACTTGAGTCACTTGACCCTATGCTTTGAGGTAAGCACAACTGTGTTGAACTCACCTCAACGGTCGAGGACTTGAGGTCATGCCCGTTTTGAATGGGGGGATAATTGTAACGAGTTTTTGGGTAGGGCCGTAAGGCCCGTGACGCAACTTTAAATGCGGTAAACAGCGTTTTGAAGTGAGGGTGAAAAAAAAAAAAAAAAAGGGCTCCTAAGTTCGTAACGGGTTTGTGGGTTGCGGACCTTGCGGAAGTTGCGGTACTATGGGCCCTAAGCTATGAATCCCCCTCGGCAACGGACAAGCGCGGCCGAGTTCGTGACCCCGCTGACGCGGCCGCACGACTTCGCGGACGCGTGGCGGCCAGTGGGGAGGGGGGTTGGGGATTAGGGAGGCGCCATGGGGCGGCGCAACCCCAGCCCCACCCCCTCGAACAAAAAAAAAAGAAAAAAAACAATTTTTTGGTTGGGGGGGGTTGGCTGTGAGTGCAAATAAATGAAAAAAAAAAAACAACGCATTTTTTTTTTCCCCTTGATTGATTGATTGATCGATTGATTCATTCGGTTTTGCTTTTTTTTTTGTTGTTGATTGATTGATTGATTGATTGATTGATTGATTGATTGATTGATTGATTGGTGGGGGGGGGGTTGCCCCGCCACCGCCAACAGGCCCACACACACACACACACATGAAGTATTGTATATTTCCATGTTCTAGCGGAAGATTCATTCGATTTTGCTTTTTTTTTTTCCGTTGATTGATTGATTGATTGATTGATTGATTGATTGATTGATTGATTGAGTGAGTGAGTGAGTGAGTGAGTGAGTGGTGGGGGAGGGGTCGCCCCACCGCCCCGCCACCCACCACGCGCGCGCGCACACACACACACACACACACACACACAAGCATATAAAATAAGTTTAAATAAAAAAAGCTTAATAACAAATTAAAAACTAAAAATAAGAGTTAAAAAAA
>BFEA01000775.1:349471-368630 GCA_003427395.1 Chara braunii
AAAAAAAAAAAAAAAAAAAAAAAGTAAAAAACAATCCAAAAAAAAAACAATATGTGGTGTAGAATTGAAATACGAATAACTTTTGGCTGAGGGTCACATCAAAATTCCTCACCAAATCGGAGATAAAAAAGAAAATAACAAAATCACACTAAAGAATCCCCCTTTAACGCCTCTTAGACCCTTTCAAAACAATTTATACCCCCCTTTCCCCCCCTTGACAGCCAACTCTCAAAAAATGAAACGAGCCCGGATTTGGGGTCCTCTGGGAGAGCGCAGAAAGGATTTTTTTTTTTTTTTTTTTTGCACGCCTGGGTACCCCGGGCGTCACGCCCGGGTGCCCGACCGTGCAGGCCCGGCTGAGCATGAAAAACTTCCTAGCTCATTTCATCTTTTGTTGTTGTTTTTTTTCATTGTGTTTATGTTTCTGATTTTTTTTAAATATAGTCAAAGCTCAAAAATCAAATTAAAAAAATGGGGTTGTAGACCTAAAAAATATCTACAACCGCGTATTTTTTTCTTTTTTCTTGTCAAATTTTTCATTAGTTTTAGCCCATAAAAAAAATAGGCGCGGACCCCATTGCAACCCGTCTAATAGGATTTTCAACGGGGATTTAACGTGGATTCAACACGTATTCAACGCACGTTAAATCGATTCAACGTGGGTTCCGCGTTGAATCGATTTTCAGACACACAACCTGGAGATAAGAAATCTCCTTCTGTATAACGATAAGGACCTTGCATACTACGGGTTGTGGACAGCTGGGCCACGATTCAGGGAATTGGCAATTAAGCTAGTTGAGCTGATGTGGGCCGCGTCGCCTCGGAGTCTAAGGGAGTCCCCAAGGGCTGAACAGCCCATAGAGTTTTGGGTTGCCTAAGATAGGGGGATTAGGTCTCCATCGGATTACGTGACCAGCCACTCAGAATTATTCCAAACTAGGGATTGGAGTCAACCACTTCTAAGGTTACTGGAGCTGGACGTTTATTATAGGTCCTTGGAGAATTCTGATGCGGAGGAGGAAGGAGACGAGTATGAGGAGTGGTCCTCGGCTGAATGGGAGGATGAGAGCAAAATCCCTGAAGATCGCATAGGGTATTTTAGGAGCGCGACAAATATAGAGGAAAGCGTGCGGGAACAGTGGCCCAGATTAGGGGTCTCGATGGGAACTAATGGCAGAAGTGAATGAGCTCCTTGGAAATCAACATCTTTGGGGGAAAGGAATAAACTGGGGGCTGCCCGTATCTAGCGATCCAGCAATCCAGACCTTTCCGAGGAACTGGACCCCCCTAACATTAAGCGGGTTTTTTCCTTACGTATTCAAGAACTATACTGTATCTAGTAAATACCGATTTGGGAAAGAAAGTATACGTTCTGGTAGAAAGGTTTGTTAAGACTGGTGAGTAAGATATTAAAGTGTATAATCCTGTAGGAAGGATATTGACCGGTGACTTATGGGGGTGTAGGGACTGGGCAGAAACTATCGCTTACGCTTATAAAAAGAAGTTGGAGAAGGAAGGGAAGAAAGTTACCTTGCGTCTTAAAGCGAAGGGATACAGAGGCGCTCCTAGCCACCCATTCCAAAGAGTTTCTTAGATGAAACTAATGGTGAACATGGTACTGAAGGTTAAACTTAGGGAGCGGTAGAGAATGAGTAAGAGGAAGGTGATATCTGGCGAGGAACTGGCTGTCAGGAGAGAAAGGTTTGTCGCAGACTCGCAGGGAACAAGCCATCGAAGAGGAAGTTAGAAGCCGTTTGTAAATCTCTGAGCTCTCTAGGGCGCAGAGAAGTAATTCCATATGAGATAGTGACCTATGAAATTGTGGATAGTGGATGAGAACAAATTCGTATGTATGTTATGACCGCCCGTTTTGTCGAGCCAGACGTGCATGACGTGAGGATTTACTTACCAATAGAAAGAAAGGCTGATCTTATTTATGGACGGTGCTGGAAAAAAACGCCGGAAGAAGTGGAGGGGGAAAATATTAGACTACTCATGCGAAGGAAGGAGTTTGATTGGAGCACTCAAATAACGATCTTTGAAGGGCTTCCTAAACCGCCAGTTCCTCTCCAGACTATAGTCAAAAGGAGATGGGAAACCACAATTGACTTTGTTTTGCGACATAGGAGTATATATGGCCAAAGGTGGTGAAGCTCGAGCAGCTGAAGGTAATATAGTAAGGGAAGGTTTGAAGTGGGAACTTGCTAGGAAAGGGTTTAATAACTTACATCAACCCTTGAGAGCTTGGACTTCCGAAGATCTGCGCACTCTAGTAACTTTAATCTGTCATAGAGTTAGATGTCATGAGACAGCGGTCCCAGAGATAGGGAGAGACACCGCGTGTGTAGAAAGAAATGAAGGCGAACTCTATATCAACTTCACTCTTTTTGGCGTTGAAGGGGAGCATGAGGTCCGTGACGTGAATAAGAGATTGAGAGTCATTCTGAGAGCCGTAAGGAATTAGACTGTCATTAGGGAGGAAACAAGAAAGGGCTAATGAGTACATCTCCACCATTCCGACAATGACTTCAATTTGAAAGAGGAGCCGGTAGGTTGAGTGAAGAAAACTTTAGACGGCTTCTTGGCTCTTTGAATTTGCTAGCAAAGACAAAGGTGTTTCCTTATGAAGTTGTAAGGTACGAAGCCCTTAAGAGAGACGGATGGGAACATAATAGCCTATATGTATTGACTTGTTGTTTCATATATCTTGACGAGTACTATACGAGGATCTATGTACCAAAAGAAAGGTATAAGGATTGTAGATACGGTCGCTGTTGGGAACGAGCTGTCAAGATAGTCCTAGAGGAGAAAGCAAGACTAGAGAGAGAAGGAAGGACTTACGTTTGGAATATAAACGTTGTTCCCTTTGAAGGATTGCCTAAACCTCCTTTGAGTGGTGTTCGGCTGTCGAGACATGGATAGGCGGCAGTGATAGACTTTGTACGAAAACTAAAAGAAAGTGATCGAGCTATATTAGAGAGTGATGTGGGGCTCAACGACTGATGAGGTGAAAGTGATCAGGGTGTCCTTCGATGAAAGAGTAACGTTTCTAATTCGAATAAGGCCGTCGTGATCCTTGGATAATCATGGTTGTCGGCGATTAGCGGAAGAAACCATAGAACGGGAACGCTCTCGGGTGCTCGAACTGGTAGTTACCGAAAACAAAATAACCTATGATGTGATGGTGTGATCCCAAGGATGGATGAGGTGTGAAATCGAGAAAGAAGAAACAGTCCTAGAGGCGAGATCTCGCGTGTAGGAGCGAGAAATGAGAAGATTGATAAGGTGGGAAAACTTATTATGACACCTACTAATGCTAAAGTGAGAGAAGTTGTGGACGGGTACCAAGAGTGGTGGTTCTCTACAGACGAGATGAGTTTTCTTGCTTTGGGAAGGATAGTAGAAGAACTAGCTAACATCTACTAAGAGGAAAGGGAAAGGATAGTGAATTGGAGGAACGAGTTTTTAGCAAAGATAAAAGAACGAAGTCGTAAGGAGCCTCAGGATGGGCGTTAAGAAAAATGGCTAGGTCTGAGTCAGGTAATGAGAAATATCAACATGTTGTCGAAGGAAAGATAGAAGGGTCTCTCGTGCGAGCTAGAGTTCAACTGATACATAAAACTGGGTGTTAAAGACGGGCGATAATAGAGGCTAGAAAATGCGCAATTTGGTTGGTAGCATATGAAATTCATTTACTTAAGATAGAGATTCTTACAACTCGATTTGAAGAGGAGACAATCACCCGCTCCTGGAGAGAGACGATAAGAGAGGCAAAAACTAATATGAGGGAACAAGCAAGGGAGTTTGAAGAGTTCTCTAAGATTGTAGTGGACGGGGTCTCTTTGAGGACGTTGGAGGTGAACTCGCGCTTTACCAAGGACGTTTTGGCCACAACCTTGGTTGTAAGAGAAGAGGGAGAAAAAAACGATTTTGAGGCATTACTTGAGATTCTAGAAAGTTCGGCTGAAAGGATTATAGTAGGCTTGAACAGAGTATCTAAAGATTAACAGGAAAAATGGATGTTTTAGGGACTTATTTGCCTTCAATAGCAGGAAACGTTAAGACACAAGAAATCTAGGGTCAATAGTCCGGAGAAAAATATGGGTATGGAATACATAAGCGATGCGGAAAAACTGAGGAAGGCCTTGAGAGAACTTGAGAATCGAGCGAAGGAGCTCGAGAGTCGTGGACGTTAAGGAGAGAGTTGGAGGAGAGAGGCCCTAACAAGGCCGAGGGCTACGAAGTTCGCCGAATCAATCACCAGGGATGCTCGGAGAAAAGCTCCCTGTGAACCATATAAAAGGAATCCTTATTCTATAACGTATACGTCCGGTTCCTATGGATCTCCGTTTTATGGACCCCCCTTATATCAGTCGCCTCCGTTTATGGGGACTCAAATGGTCTTCACTGGGCAGAATGTGACTGAATTTTTAGACGACTGAGAAGTTCATGGCTTGAGGGGAGAATGGTTGGAACAAGAAATGATTACCAACTTCCTCTACCACACTACGCCAAAAATAGACCATGAGGTGAGAGTCGCTATGCCTAACGATGACAGATGGGGGACGTTCCTAGATAGAGTTTCTCGAGTTTTTGCCTGTGAAGATGTTCAGTGGAAGACTTTCGAGAAATGAAGAAAGAGGAAAACGAAAGTTTAATAACATTCGCGAAAAGAAATGAGAAAGCATCAAATCATGTAGTACAAGAGAGATTTATAAGCAAAGTAGAGAGGTGCGGAATATTCCTAGGAACTTTGCCATGTCAGGAACGTGAGATGGTCATGAGGGAGCTTCCCACTAAAGGTTAACCTTCGCTCATGTGAAGGCTTTAGCTCATGACACGGAAGGGTTGAATGTTAGGTCCTACATGTTAAAAGTTTTGGATTATCTTGGGAAGGGAGTGTCTTCGGGAAGAGGAAATGGAAGGCCCTTAGCAAAAGAAAGGAAGGTATCCCCCAAACGAAGCAAGTCAAGCAAAAGTGAAGGAGAGTGGAAAAGACAAAACCGAGGGGATTGAAAGAGAGATGATGATGAATGGGGGTCCTCTAAATGGTCAAACACACGAGATAGTCGTTAGAAATCCGGAGACGAGGTAGAAGCAAAGAAACAAGAAAGATGCGAAGAGGAGATGGCGAAGGAAATCAAAACTTTGAAGGTCGAGATGGAAAGAATGAGAAACAGTAACTAAAAAGAGAGGAACCACCCTCATAGTCTACTCCCCGACAGGAGGAGCGATAAAAAAAGAGATCCTAGTCCTAAGCGGACATGGAATGATAAAGCCTGTATGTACTGCGGTGATGAAAATCACAGAAAGAGAGATTGTCAAGTGATGTTGGACGCGTTGAAGGAATGACTCATTGAATTAGACGAGCGGAAGTATGTAATGTGCGTTGATGAAGGGAAACCCGTACCGTTTTTGTCACTAATGAAAATAAAGGGGTCGACATCCGAAGAAGAAGGATGAATGAGGCAAAAGGGAAACCAACGCCTCTGTCCACAAACATTTCTAGAGTGACGTTTGAAGACGAAATTGAAGAAAGACGTGAAAAGTCTCAGGGTTGGAATCTTCCCTATTCGATTCGAGGATGCGGCGGACAGAGACATGGCGCTTATTTGTGTTTAAGGAGTCTCTGGTGAGTCAAACCAAGGGAAAAAGGATGTTACCAACCGGCAAATGATTGACGAACCGGTAGAGTCACCCAAGTCGCCCTTATCACCTAGGAAAAGAGGGCCTAAAAAGTTCCAATTAAAAAGCTCGTTGAACGATGTTGATTCAAGAGAGCCTCTAAGGAAAGCGATGAAGATGCCTATCCCTATTAGTCTCAAGCAGTTCATACTTGGGTGTGCCCTAGCTAGGGATGAGTTAATAGGAATGATGAAAAAAACAAAAATATCAATGTCAACCTCGAGTCCGGAAGTCAAAACCTCGGCACTAATGGGTAAAGGAAACGATGGAATGGATACCAAGGAGGGAATTGAGGATGAAAGTTACTTTTATGTCCTAGGTAATGGGAAACTAAAGGCCACGGTAAACGGGTTCAAGATGGAAGCTATAGTCGATGATGGATCATAATTCATTATCTGTGAGGACAGAGTGGCGAAAATACTCGAACCAACCGCATGCGGTTAGCGGCCCTGCGGTCATGACCGTGGGGAATTACTGCGAATTCAAAAAGGAAGTCTTAGGTGTACTACACTGCCTTAATGGTTTTAGGCACTATATCTACAAATAAAGGTTTGTCCTGCGGATGGACCCTACAACAGTGGCGGTGACATTACAAAACGATTTTTCCTTGACGGATCCTACGGTGTCTAGGCTGTGTAACCGCGCGTTCATTGAATACGGGTTTTCCGGTCAATTTTTGAACGGAAGGAACGCGACCGGACGCGGCGTTCAATTTTGCGGTAAAAAAAAAAAAAAAAAACAGACACCGCGGCCTACAACATTCGGATGCGATGTGATGAAGAGAGAGAGAGAGAGAGAGAGAGAGAGAGAGAGAGAGAGAGAGAGAGAGACTCTTTAAGAAAAACAAATAAATAGATAGATATAATATATATATACATATATAATTGAACGGAGTTCAAATTTAAACGTGAATTTGAACGTGAACGAGCGTTCATGGTGTTCAAACCGTTACATAGTGTCTACTTGGTTGATGTATATAAGAATGTTTGTCTACACGGTTGAACGCATATCCGGGGCAAAAAACACCGTTGTTGATGGAATGTCAAGAATTAAATTGGAAGAAGGAGACTTAGGGTCGCTTAGTGGGGTTGATAAATTCTTACAGATGAAAATAAGGCCCATTAAGATTGAGCATAGCACCAGTGGCACCGTTCCTTTTCTGGGAAACCTTTACACTGGAAAGTACCGTCAAATAGGATTATATCTCGTAGGGGAAACAGAGGTTGATGATAAGCTTAGAAAAGAGGCCCAACAATATTGCCTCAAAGTGGGACATCTTTTTGAGAGACCGCCTAAGAACGGAATGCCGATGAGGGTAGTGTGTGATGACGACGAACAAAACGACATAATCGAAGAACTTCATGACAAAGTTGTAGGAGGACAAAGGGGAGTGAAAGAAACCTTTGAAAAGGTTAGGAGTTTATACTGGTGGGACGGGCTGTATAAAGACGTAGAGTTGTACTGCGAAACATGTGTGGAATGTCAGAAAAGGGCGGTAATTAAATATAAAGAATCGTTGTTTCCCTCTTACCCGACGACGATAGGACAAAAAAATCATATAGACTAAGTAAAGATGCCTAAGGGGGAAGGTGGGATGAATTAGATTATAGATATCAGGGACGACTTAACCGGGTTCGTGGAACATCGGGCGCTACGTCAGAAGACCGAAAAAGTTGTCATGGATAGCGGGTCCGAATTTATGGCTCGATAAGTTCAAACCTTGCTCCAGGCGACTGGAATTAAATCGTCCTTCTCGACGGGGTATCATCCGCAGAAAAACGCGCCAGTAGAGAGGGGGCATCAATCCCTAGTGAATGGCTGGCGAAGTGGTGTGTAGGGAGCGAAAAGGTTTGACTAATATATTTAAAATTCGCAGTTTGGGCGAATAATATTAATGTTCGAACGACTATCGTCTACCCACCTTAGACCTTATGGTTTGGAAGACACTATCCTTCGCCCATTAAGTTTCATACTGAATCATGGACGAAGGTCGACTCAGATTCTACATCAACTCGAGGACAATTATTAGAAGCTAGAATTAAACAGATTGAAGAAACACTATAAGGGAACACGCTAGACGCTATAGAAAGACTAAGAATTCAGAGGGAAAAAGACAAGGAAAGATGGGATAAAAACACATGTGTTGGACAAGAAGGTTTATCTTCATGATACTTAGTCTAAAGATGGGATAAAAACACATGTGTTAGACAAGAAGGTTTATCTTCACGATACTTAGTTTTCCTCTACAATTCGGTTTTAGAGAAAACATGGGTCGGGAAGTTGGCAAATTGATGGATTGGGCCTCACCACGTGGTTAAGAGGTTAGAAGGAGGAGCTTACATTATTGAAGAACTAAATGGAGCTAGATGGAAGGAACCAGTGTCTGGAGCACGCCTAAGGATCTTTTGAGAACGGGAGGGGAAACTACTTGAACCTCGTCGGGACTCAAAGAAGGCGAAAAGGAAGGAAGAAGTTGAAGAAGACCCGTTAGTATGTCTAAAACCCTCGAAGTCGATCATTTATGAAAAAAGGGAGAGCTCTAAAAATCTCGGCAAAACCGAAGGAGAAAAGTTTTTCGGCATGAGAAGTTGTCGTAGGAAGAGCAAGAGAAAGGGAAGACGAAAGGTTCTAAAGGCAGTAAAGTTAAGGAAAAGAAGAGAAAAGGCTAATGAGAGAATTAAAAAGGCTATAGTCGTCGATCAAAGCCAGAGTCGTTACCCTCACGGGAGGCGACGTTGTAGGACTGGAAGTCGACTAGGAGTCAAACAGAAGTTGGTAAAGAAAAAAAACCGAGAAAAAAAGACTCTACGAACCCGATAATGGTGAGGAAAAATCTTGGGTTGATTCGGTAGAGACTAGGAGTCAGATTTTATGAATCTCCTCTCATCTTCGATCCATTCCGAGATGGCTCGTCGAGGACATTGAGAATGCGGGGGGGGGGTGCTGTCGGGCGGCTCAAGCCTATCGCTACCCTTTACTTCCTTTGAAAAACCAACAGTTGACAATTGGACTTATCACAAACATCTGTATTCAGAATTTCAGAAGCATTTTTGTCTCGCAAGTTGGGCCAGCGAGAGAAGGTTGCCAAAATGGCGGATGAGACACGAAGAAGATCCAGTTCTAGCGAGAAAATTTAAGAGTACGAACTAAGGAATCGAGACTTACCAGAAATGGACGATGGCTGAGGAGGATCCTGAGAGGTGGCCACGAAATACCAGGGCCAACGACAAGTCACGGGGAACTAAGACCAACCAAGGGCGTGTCGGCAGACTGTTTTTCCCGCATGGGCCTTATTTTCCATGAACGCGTCCGCATGGGGCTTAAATTTCATAGGAGCATCGGAGAACTATATTTCCAAGGCCTAGAATGAGGCTGGAAATTCAAAGTACGGTACCGGAAATTTTTCCTTCTCGACACTTTGAATGTTTGGGGCCACGGATGATTTTTCGGGGGCCCAAATGAACCCGAAACTAGGCTCAGGCACAACCTCGGTACTGGAGCGCTGCAAATCCCTCGACAACCGACCGTATGGCCTGCTTGGTGCGACATGTGACTTTTTGGGGCCCAAATGAGCTCGGGATTAGGTTCGGGCACAGCCTTGGTACCGGGGCGCTGCAAACTTCCCGACAACCATCGACACTTGGAGACACCGAAGTGCTAAGCCCTACGCTGTGCTCGGCCCAACAAACTTCATAAGCTCTACTGGGCCCGATGGATGGACATTTGGGACTAGCACACTTGCTGGCAGTGCCTGACACAAAAGTGTGTTGGCCTTCGTACGCTCGAGGAGCGAGAGAAGATGAAAAGCACGCACCGGCGAACAGGTACCTTGCGCGCAAGAGGACACGACCTATCAAGGGTGGATAAGGGAGGTGAGGCGGGCGCGCACACGCACACGAGCGCACGGGCGAGCACGAGTGCTCGCGCACACACGCACGGGCACACACACGCAGACGTGCGCACGGGAGCGCACACGTAGATGCACACACAGGCACACACACGAGGACGCGCACACGGGTGCACACACACGGATGCGCGCACGGGCTCACACACGCGCACGTGCGAGCACTGGTGTTCGCGCACATGCACACGGGCACGCGCACACGCACAGCGTACATGGTCATGGGTGCACACGAGGACGCACGGACACGCGTACGGGCACACACTCGTGGACACGAGCACGGGCACATACACACGGACGCTCGCATGGGCGAGCACGAGTGTTTGCGCACACACGCATGGGCGCGCACACGCACAGGCGCATGGGCAAGCACGCCCGCACCTGCGCACCAACGGACAGCCGTGCGCCATCGCACGTACGTGCGGGGGAGCCGCGCGCACCTGCGTGCAGCCGCGCGCCATCACTCACACGTCCGGAGCAGCTGCACATCATCGCGTGCACGTGCAGAGAAGCCGCGCACACCTGCTCGCACCGGCACGCCATCACGCACACGTGTGGAGGAGTCGCGTGCCAACGAGCACACGTGCGGGAGAGCCACGCGCACCTCGCATTAATACCCATACACGTGCGGAGCAGCCGCCGCCATCGCACACACGTGCGGAGAAGCTGTGCGCACCTACTCGCAGTCGCGGTGTGAGGAAACCCGGGGAGGGTCTTCTGCCGTTCGCTGAGGCCAAGGGCTACAACGCCTGTCACTCGTTGCGCCCGATTCCCAGGTCCTCAGCGATCAGCAGGGTTCCAGTATCAGCATTAACTTCCTCCACCGCCAATACGAGCGTCGCATTCAAAGTCTCACGCTACCCGTTGGACTATAATAAAACTAATTAATCAGAAACAAATCCCCATACTTTTATTTCGTCTTGTGCTCAAGGATCCCTTGGCTCAGGCAGGAAGATGTCTCACAGTCTCATCTGCAAGAAATGATAAGGGCTGCTAGAGGGTAATTCCCCCTTCAAGGTCAAGACTCAAGCGTTGATGATATCATCATATACTGCAGGGGATTTCGAAGGACCGGTTGAGGCCACATGATACGTTGAGCCTCTTTTCAAAGGAAAAGGGGAACAAGCGCAATGCTACACACCGAAGCCAATAGTGAATTCCGATCAACAGGGTTTTACCCTACTTCAGAGTAAACATCACGCCTCTGCCAACTTTTCTCTTCCCTCTTACCCTTCGGGGTCTCGAGCGATCACATCAGCATTCGTGGTGTGGCTCATAACAAATTTAGAATGAACTCAGAATCTTAATAATAATTAATAAGCCACATTTGATCTCCTCGGTGACCCTCCCTCACTGATCTCCCAACATTCTCAGGTCCAGCTTGAAGTTTGTTGCGTTCAGCAATCCACGATTTGCAGCAGAATTCACACTAATGTAATGACCCGTCAAAACACAGACTCAAAACACTGCTGATTTCTGAAGTTCTGCCGATGGAATGGATGCTTTGCTGAGATTCCCGCATTCTGCTGTGTTTTCTAAGTCTGTCTGTGTGTGCGTGCTTGTGACCTGCATGCCTGTCTGAGTGCTTGTTGGTGTGAGTGTGTGTGGGACCCGCAAGGGTACTTGCTTGTTTGGTAGGCCCGTAGGGCCGGTACTTACCTGTGGCCATGGCATTGAGGGTTGTAGCAGGGAAAAACACTCAAGTGGCGAAGCTAGCGGCCCTGAGGCCCTTGGGGTAGCGGAAAAACACTCAAGTAGGCCGGTAGGCTGATACTGCACCCCACTGCAGTTGGCGTGAGGGGTACTGGAGGCCGAGCAGAAAAAGACAAAGTTGGCATTTTTAGAGTCCAGTAGCGGTAGGGTAGGTCTAGGCCGGTACCAGTCCAACCAGTCTGAGTCTAGAGCCTGTACGGGTAATATCAGGGTCTGCAATGATGTTTCCCTCCGAAACRGAGGAGGTACCGGTTGCTTGGAGAGGCCGAGCGGCCTGGAAKTCACCGCCCAGGAGGCAAGTAGGCCGCTATATCAAGAGGCAGGGCAAAGAGCCCGGCCYCATTCTTCAGTGTGCGAGYTGGGCGTCACGCTGCTGGAGCRCTAGGTGGAGGAGCGCTGGGCTCTACAGCGCTGCTGGGAGGAAGAAGCCGGGAGCTTCCACCTTGGCTATGGTGGAGCTCCACCGGTAGGAGGAGGAGGGAGAAGGGGACCAAGGAGGAGAGTGGCGAGGTACTTACTGGCTATGGTAGACACCATCTTCATCTCCTTGCTAGGCGCTGCATCWGGAAGGCCCCAGTGGGGGTAGTGCCGCATCAAGGAAGCCTGGACAGAGTCAGGCATGGCGGTTGAGTGGGCAGCGGYATAGCTGCTGGGTRATGACCTTGAAGGMAGGCAGCGGTGTAGCTGCTTGGGGTTGTCCTTYGTACCGGAGGTTGAAACCTCAGTAGTCCGCCATAGCYTCGGCCTGTATGTGGAGGAAGGAGAAGGGSTGCCATGGCTATGGTGGACCTCATCTTGTGCCTGCAGTAGAAGTGGGATTCGGACATTGATTCTGGTTCAGCTGTTCAACATKATTATTGTTTATTTATTGTTTGAATAAGRGAGGAGGAGATAAAGAGGAGGAGGTTGTTGAGCGAAGAAGAAGAGCTTTGTMTTTGGTCTATGCTGGAGTACATCATCTCCTTCTTCTTTCTTAATATTTCTTCTTCTTCTTTCCCTCTCTCTCCTCTCAAGTTCTTTCATTTCTTTTGCAATTGGACGGCATTGGGCTCAAGTTCATTCATTTCTTTTCGCAATTGGACAACATTGTACTTTCTGATGATTGTGGACTTCAAAATTGGCCAGGATCGTAACATTGGTATCGGAGCGGATTCTACTTGTTGGCGAGAGTTGACTTTGCTGCCATAACCCTAACCCTAGTGGTAAGGGCTACCACTTAGGGTTAGGGCTGGAAGTTAGGGTTAAGTGGGGCAGCGTGGTAAAGGGAAGCTGCTCCCGCCTGGCAGGGCCGTGTAGGGTCGACACTAGACCCCGCCAGGTTGCTTGAGTGCATGTTTGTGGTGGCGAGACACAAGGTGGGACTTCGTGATGCAATCTGAGAGAGGCGACAATGAAGGGCACCTACAACTTGAATTTGGACTTCAGGGAAGACGAGGAGTGACTTTAGGGCTCCCCTCAAGTAGGCGAGCTTGAGGGTGGCAGCCATATCTGCACCTACGGACTGCAAGTTGCTGCTTTGATCTTCAACATTGACGGGGGATCCGGCTTTGTAGTTTGGGGTAGATGTTGACCCTCCTAGATGATAGGACACTAGTGTAGATAGGAGGACTATGTGAGAGGGGGGTGAGTTCTTTCATCTTAAGAGCCCGGCCACTCAGGTAAGTGTCGTGCCACCTGGGTGCCCATGTGTGTGTGCATGGAGTTGACTGCCTGTCGGGGTTCTCTAGGTTCTTCTTCCATCCTCCATAGTCTTGACTGTGTGTGAGGTGTGTGAACTGCCTACTCACCTGATGAGTGAATGAATGGAGTATCTTGTTTGCCATGCCAAATCTCTTTACAATGCTTTGTTTATTTCATTCTGAACGGCGGTAGTCTACAGGTTCTTTCTGGGGCAAAATTTCGTTTTTCAATTCAGTAGGGACAAAGTAGGTCTCTGTGGAACTCTTGTTGGTTGGGACCCAGTTCTGACTCCACTGAGACTATTTGGGACTCAGTGGGACCGGGCCCAAACAAGGGCCCCTCAGGCCAAATCTGTTGACGTCAGTTACCTTGCTCTATCTGATTGGGATACGGACTTTATGTTTTCGGACCAGGACACTCGTTGTGGAGGGGATTTCCGCTGGGACGTTTTATCAGACTTTACCACGCAATCCGCCGCCTGACTCGCACCTTATACACCACTCAATTCTCTCTTGCATTTCGTTGTACATCTTGAATCTGATTTGCTGTGTTTTCACGGAGCTGAGGCTGGCTAGGCTTGGGAGGACCCCATACGTAGTCAGTCCAGACTGTGTGGCTGGATCAGATCTCTCTGATCTTTTCTTTTTGCTGTTTTGACTGCTCTCCAGTCCAAATGAATTGCCGCTCCGGCCAGGAGTTCTACCTACTCTTCTGAATGATTCCAAGCTGTTTCTTTCATTGAGTTCATTAATGCCTGCGTCTACACGGTCGCAAACGAGAGACTCAAGGAGTTGCGCGAAGACATGGCCAAGATGGCGCAGCAGCACCGCGATCAGCTGCAACAGTTTGCTAGTTCGCAGCAGGCTCAAATCGTCTCTTCACTCACCTACCCTGCCTCCAATGCTGCGTGTCAGTCCAGTTTTGCCCCTCTGACTACGTCTACTTCTTCTCCTTCTACTTCATCTTCTTCTTTGAGTGTGGTTAACAGCCAAAGCGGATCTACAGCAAGTCCAGACCCTGCTGCTGCTGCCGCTGCTGCAGCGGCAAGTGGTGGTGCAAGGACTTCTGGAACTCTTGCAGCCCCGGGCCCGGACCCAGCAATGGCTGGGCCAGGCGGCAGCTTTGCTTACATCGACAGGAAGGCGGCGCAGATTCCGTCCAAGTATGACGAAAAGGACGACGTGGAGTCTTGGATCAACTCTATGTGGTCCTACTTTGATGTATTGGGGATACCCCCGTCCACTCAGTCGTCTATCTTGGGACCAATGTGGAGCTCGTCGTGCGGGGTTTCCTAGAAACCCAAACTGTCCAATCAGGCTATACGAGAATAAACCTGAACAAATGGCTAAAGGCTACGCCTACTGCCGCACTTGAGGATCTCTTGATCAAGCAATATGCTGATCCACATGCTGCAGCTAAAGCAAGACTCAAGCTTGACAAGCTCAAGCATAGCAAGTGGACCGGCACCATGCACAGTCTTCAGCAGTACGTCAGTAAACTCTTTGCTACTCCGGATCTGGAGATGACTGCGCAGTCTTGTTTGGATGTGATAAAAGGTACGGTCCCCTCTACTATGAAAGATCGCCTAGGGCTCGGGCTCAGCGGATATACAGATTGGCTTACCCTTATGCGGGACTTAGTCAAGCTGGAGGCACAAGACCTCCCGGGTGGATCAAGTGGCAAAAAGGCCACTGGCCGCAAACGGTTTCCAGGCAGCAACCGTTTTGCAGCGCATGATCTGCTTGAGGCTGACGAGGAGACCCTCGTAGAAGAACCTTCTCTTGATGACGATCAAGAGCAAGACTGCGGGGTATCTTGCTCTTTGTCAGCCCATGAGTCTGAGTGTATAAATGACGATGAATCTATGAATGCCTTTAAAAAGACTGCCTTCAAAAGTAAGGGACTGAGGACCACGATGAAGAACAACACTAACACTATCCTTCTTCCCAAGGGAGCAAAGATTCCACCAAAACCGGAAGATCCTGCCACAAAACCATGGGTAGATCTCCGTATTAGTGAAAGTGAGTGGAAGAACAGGGTAAAGAGAGGAGTTTGCCTGCATTGCACCAAACCGGGACATTCAGTCCAACACTGTTTCAGATTGCAGCAGGGAAACCAGCAACGGGGGTAGAGACATCATCAGCACACTCTACTGATGGAGAGGCTGAACATGTAAGTACAGATTCTTTTTTGGATTCTGATCCCACTCAGCAAACCTCTCCTGAAACCCCATCTGATGCTGATTCCAAGACTGAGAAGATCCACATCCTATACAAGGAGCCTTGGGTAGAGTCGAAAGAAATTGACTTCCATTCTCTGTTGACGCGCTGGGCTCACATGAAGCAAGAACGCGCGCAAGGGAGAACGAAGTTGATCTTCTTCAAACTCTACATTAATGGTCGTTACGTCCGTGCGTTGGCTGATTGTGGTGCAACCGCCAACTACTTCTCACCGCACGACATTCGTAAGGCACGCTTGGGGATGAAGCAAGTGACTTTGCAGAATCCTTGTCGGACCCAAGTGGGCAACCAAGAGGTTGTCACTTCTACGCATGCAATCAAAGGTGTGCGCACTACCTTTGACGCTGACCGCACAATCACGCATGAGTTGAACTTCTATGTCCTTGATCAGTGCCCCTTCGACGCGGTTATTGGTTTGGGCTGGTTGCAGGCCCAATGTGAAAGAACCACGTGGAAGGACTCACAATTCATGGTCAAAGATGCCATGGGAATCGAGCGTCCAGTCCTCTTGGATGAGCCGCGCGAGTCCGAAGTGACCTTTCTCAATGCAATGCAGTTCTGCAAAAAGTGGCGCAGGTGCAAAACTGATGAGCAAATGTATATAGCCTTTGTTAGGCCTGCTCATGTGCCTTTCATTTTTGCTGTACATGATGATTCTACTTTGCATGCTGTGTCCACCTCGGATGCAACTACTTCTACCTCTACTAAGTCCATCTCTAGTCCAAATGACTCTACTTCTAATCTAGTTGTTTTGGCTGCACCTATACAAACTGACATGCTTGCTCCTGAGAGTGATGATCCCCCTTCGGAAATCCCACCGGATATCCGCAACCTTCTCAACCGGTTCCCTGAGGTCTTGGTCGAACCGCATGGAGTTCCCGTGCGACCGGTCTGACACAAAATCGAGTTGATTGAAGGTAGCACCCCTCCAAAAGGTTGTGTCTATCGAATGGGCTCAGGCGAATTGGAGGAGTTGCGACGACAAATTGATGAGATGATTGGGAAGGGATGGATCAAACCAAGTGAGTCTGAGTTTGGTGCACTGGTGCTGTTCGTCCCTAAGAAAGGAGGTAAGTTGCGGATGTGTATTGACTACCGTGGATTAAATAGAATCACAAAAAAGAATGCATATCCTTTGCCACGTATCGATGACCTGCTCGATGTTGCAGGTGGATGCAAAGTCTTCAGCAAGATCGATCTCAAGTCTGGCTACCACCAGATTGAAGTCGAACCTGCAGACCAGCACAAGACCGCATTCAAAAATCGCGATGGGCTGTACGAGTTTATAGTCATGCCCTTCGGTCTCACGAATGCGCCAGCCACCTTTCAAAGTCTCATGGATAAAGTGTTTCGCACTCAGATCAATCGATTTGTTGTTGTATATCTGGATGACATACTAACCTTCAGCAAATCGATGGAGGAGCACATGAGGCACCTTGAGGAAGTAATGCAGATCCTCAAGGACGCGCAACTCCATCTCAACTTGGAGAAATCAGAGTTTGGGAGGGACAGCGTCATCTACCTTGGACATCGGTTGTTTGCTGCAGGCCGAGAGCCCGAGGCAACCAAAGTTGAGGTCATCCGAAAGTGGCCTCAACCTGCGAATGTCCGCAAGTTGCGTTCTTTTCTTGGTCTTGCGTCGTACTACCGTAAGTTCGTGCCTAAATTCTTTATCACCGCCCGTCCGTTGTCTAAGCTAACAAGCAAGAATGTGTCCTACACATGGAATGAAGAATGCACGACAGCCTTTGAAGCACTTAAAGAGGCCTTGGTGAGTCATCCGATACTCCGCATTGCAGATCCCAAGCTTACATTCGTAGTGACTACGGATGCAAGTTTGTATGGGATTGTTGCGGTGCTGCAGCAAGATGACGGTGATGGCTTACGTCCGCTTGAATTCTACAACAAACGCATGCCCAGTCACAAGGTAGCCGCTTCCACCTACATGAGAGAGCTCTATGCCTTGAGAGAGGCACTAGACCACTGGAAACACTACCTCTTGGGTCGCCATTTCAAAGTGTTCTCAGACCATGAGACTTTGAAATGGATTCAGACATAGGTTAACCCATCAACCACATTGACCCGATGACTGCATGAGATTGATGTGTATGATTTTGAACTCAAACACAAGAAAGGCTGCTATAATCGTGTTGCGGATGCTTTGTCTCGCCACCCCGAGTATATGACTTGCCTTGTGGGTTCCTACGACCTGCGTAAAGATCTAAAGGAGGAACTCATCGAGCATATTGCCAAGGACCCGGAACTCGGTCCCATCCTTGAGCAGATTCGGGCTGACCCTAGCAGTCAGTCTGATTTCCATGAATGTAAGAGCCTACTCTTCCGACGCTACGGTAAGCATGACCGGTTGTGTGTACCCAACCATGAGCCGATCATCACTCACTTCTTGGATTTGGCTCATGGCCGGAGTGGACATTTCGGTGTTGAGAAGACATACGGGAATCTGTTGGAAAAGTTTGTGTGGACTGGTATGAAAAGAATGGCGCAAAGATTTGTGGCTGAATGTGAAGTTTGTCAACGCATTAAACCGTCTCGGCAGAAGCCTTACGGGCTGCTGCACCCTCTTCCTATTCTTGACGGCCCGAGGGAGTCTGTTTCTATTGACTTCATGGACATGGGGAAGAAGAGCAGAAACGGTTATTCCCAAGTTATGGTGATTGTCGATCGTTTTTCGAAGTTTTTGAATCTGATCCCACTACCACCTCACGCCCCAACTGACCTTGTGATCAAAGAGTTTCACAAAAGATACATTCTGCAGTGTGGGCCCCCGAAAACTCTTGTGAGTGACCGGGACACTAGGTTCATAAGCGCAGAATGGAAGGACTTCACCTCCCAGGTTTATGACATGAAACTCAAGATGACATCTGGTCGACATCCCGAAGCCAATAGACTGGCCGAGGAGATCAACCAGACTGTGATCCAACTTCTCCGAGCCTTAATTGTGCCTGATCAGAACTCTTGGGATGAGGAATTGCCGATCGTGCAAGGGTTGTACAACAACTCCATCCACTCCTCCACCGGGATGACGCCTAACCGGCTGCATCTTGGATGGAAAATTCGCAATCCTCTATCCTACCTGTTCCCTGAACAGCCTCCTGGTCTAACACCTGGCCAGCCAGGCTACAACGCTAAGTATGATCGGTTGCTCAAGGTTGCTGTCGCAGCTATGGAAAGGCGACGCAGTGCCATGATTAAACATGCTAACAAGAAGCGCCAGCCTGCACCATTCACAGTGGGAAGTTATGTCTGGGTCAAAATGTCTGAGTTTTCTGAAGAAGAAGGTGTATCACGAAAGCTTCTTCCTCAGTACTACGGTCCGTGGCAGGTCTTGAACCAGGTAGGGAGTGATTCCTTCGGTCCTTCCTACACGATTGATGTGCCTGCACATTTGCGCACATACCCAATTTTTCATGCGTCAAAATTGTTTCCATATGAACCACCTGAAATGTTCAAGTATCGAGAGTCAATGATTCCCTGCGCAATCAATGGCGGTCATGAGGTTGATAGGATTGTCGAACACAGTGGGAAGGGAAGAAACAGACAGTACAAAGTTCATTTTCTGTACCATCCGTTGGACGATTTCTATTGGATTGCTAGGAAAGACTTACTGCAGAGTGCACCGCATGTCGTTAATGCCTATGAACGATTGATAAGTGCTGAACAGCAACCAAAGTTCACTGCTACCCTGACTCCTACGGAACACACCCGATCTCTCTTTGCTATCTACGCCTATGATGCACTATGCAAGGACTCTGATTGAGTTACTCGCTCGAAGGGACCTCGCTCTTGAGGGGGGGGTAGTGTAATGACCCGTCAAAACACAGACTGAGAACACTGCTGATTTCTGAAGTTCTGCCGATGGAATGGATGCTTTGCTGAGATTCCCGCATTCTGCTGTGTTTTCTAAGTCTGTCTGTGTGTG
>BFEA01000775.1:415550-435550 GCA_003427395.1 Chara braunii
CTTCTCTCTCTCTCTCTCTCACACACTTTTTTTTCTCTCTCTCTCTCTCCCTCTCTCTCTCTCTCTCTCTCTCTCTCACACACACACACACACACACACACACACAAACGCGGCCCTAGCACCACACCCCCGCGCCAAGAACACCCTGCGCAAACGCGTTAAACGTGTTTACCCGCATTCACCGCGTTCAAAAATTGAACGCGAAATGCACATTCAATGAACGTGCGGTAACACAGTTTCAGTAAGTATCATTTTTTGAATTATTATCTTTTATTGTATTCATTTTATTTGTGCCCTAGTTGCTTTTAGTACACGAGGGGTGTTGTGCTTTTGAAGCTTGTAAAATGATAGTGTCAAAAATCGCTTGACTGTTAGCCGATACCAACTTATGGGAATGCGCATCGCGGGAAAAATTGTTGTAAACTGAAATATTGGTGTAGAGGATTGGGGCGCTCAATGGCCAATGCGTACTATGTGTGTAAAGCAAGTAGACAGTCATTGGGGGAGCTTTGAAAACACATAGCTCTGGCGCATTGAAATGGTCTTCACGACTATAGGCCGAGGCGCTTGAAGTCTTACTGGAGTTGGGAGCCAAAGCGAGAAAAAGGTATCATAGCGGATGCCAGTTTAGAATGAAACAAGTACGATCGTGTGGTAAAACTGAAGGTTGACGTCTATGGGGGTAAGGAGCAAGAAATGAGAGAAGTCGAGGCAGTGCAGGGGGCAGTTACTGAGGCTTGAAATCGGGTTGAGCGAAGATGCAGATGCCATGGGGTGATTGTCACACCACAAGTTACGCTAACTTACCAGACCTCGACGGGGACGACCGAACAGGAGCAGCAGACCTTGGACCGCGATTTTGAGGTGGAATCCAAGGCTGGCGATGCCGAGATCAAGTCCTGGCACGTATGGGCTCAATGGCAGCAGGACCACCTGCCTGCCGAGTCCATGGAAGATGGCTCTGAAGCCACCTCTCGACATTAGAATTGAGGAAAAAGGGGGAACTCCTTAGGCGGTTACAAAATACAGGCTAGACGTGTGAGAGGCATGCGATACGGGGAGGGACGCTTATGAGAACGCAGGACAATCTACACGAGGGATAACTCGGTTGACGTCATTGAGTTTCCTCTCGGTCTGCGTTGCATGTGTTTGTCAGCCCGGCTCCTGTCATAGTGTACGTGGAGAAGGGGAATCAATTCAGAGGGGAACAAGGTGCTAGATGTCAGTGGAAGATAGTCTTGAGCCCAGTCCGCAATGACGAATAGACCGAGGGCTCGAGGGAGTCATGAACGATGAGAAAACAAGACACGGGCAATCGAGACAGAAGAGTCGTACATAACGACAATTGAAAGAGGGAAGTCGGAATACAACGTATCACGTTAGAGAGGCATGTGAAGACGTGTATGCTCCTTGTCCGTTGACGTTAACTGCCCACTTACGCGGCCATTGCCAACTGCTAATAAGCTTGCACGGAAATTGAAGTACTCAGTTAGCATCTACGTTTTGGCATGATTAACATGGACTGTTGTTGATTGATCATCACTATCGTTAAGAGACTAGAACCTTGAGATCAAACTTCGAATGAGGACGCTTGATATGAGAGACTGTGGTTGATAGCACAACCTTTCTGTTGTCGGTGCGAATACCCTTACAAGGGTATCCGCCCTGATTTTCGCAAACGACAGGAAATAAGTTTGGTTTGAAGTCTAGGTATGCTGCGCGAGGCGCGGCTGTGTCTGTGGTTTACGATGATTGAATGGCTGGCTAGAATAGAGAATGTGTGGGCGCACAGGCTTGAGGCGCGCGTTATTTTTATTTTTGATAACTGAAGGACCGGCGTGATCGCCGACCAGATTTAATTTTTATTTCTGATTAAACTAGGATTTCAAAGATTGTCTTGTGATTGGCGCGCTTGCTTGTGACTCGTGCGTACGTACGGAGGACGACGTCGACAACGATGTGGTTATGAAAATATTTCGGTAGATCGACGCGCCGCACAGTGCGTACATATATAGGCTTCGCTTATAAGAGGCTTAGCCTTGGGCCTAGTACCGTTGGTTACGGTGACAATTTTTTGGTTGAGAGATTCAGGGATCAAAGCCAGCGGGCAACAACGCGGAAATGTCATAATGGCGTGAGGGGACCGAGGGGTTGAGGGATCGACAAAGCTATCCCCCTTGGTTTTATCGTCGGCAACGTCAGAACGATGCTAGCGTTTCCTTCTTCCTAGTTCGACATCTTCTGACGATTAATAGTTTCGAAATGTGTTTATTATTTATTGTCTTATTACTATTATTTACTTTTGCTCCGACATTCTTTGATTCAGACGCGACRCTGGATTTGGAGGTCGTCGCGGCAGTCAAGGACCTTGAGCGCGCGCCTCCTTTTGGCGGGCCCATTCGGATTCCGCGTGTTCGGGATGCTGGCAAAATTTTTCTGGCCCGATTGCTTTGAAACGTGGACCGAGGAGTTCGATGTGCATGCGAGCGTGGGTGATTGGCCCACGAGGCGAAGGGGATTTGGGTAACGAGGGCCCGTTGCGGGTGCCCGACCTGTCGCCCATGATCTGTTGAGTGGGGTCTAAGTGTGTGCGTGCCCGTTGGGGCGTGGAAGATGGCGGGCCATGCACCAGGGCAGGTCGCGAACGGCAAGGGCCAGCCGCAAGAAACCCTTCCCCACCTCGGTCTTCAAAGTTCTCATTTGACTATTTGCTCTCATCGCTGAGAGCAGCATGCGCAGTCACCTAGGCTTACGGTAGGTTGTGCAGCACGGCGTGCCGCGACCAACAGTTTGAGTGATTGACCGTCTGAGTGGGAGCTGGCTAATGGAGGTCAGAAAAGGCGGGGTGGCCAGGGCACTGGCGGAAGAGGGCCGCTGAGTCGCTGCCGCATGCAGAACGAGAGAAAAGAGCCAAACTGATCGGCGATTGGTTCCCCCCTGAGGCTCCTTTGCGATAGCTGGCGCTGCTGAGCTGACTACCAGTCGCAACAAAGTAGTGTGACTGTGGGTTGTCGAGCGATAAAGACTAGGCCACTATGATTACCGGGCGCTGCACTAAGCAGCAGCGAGCAAGGCAGTCAGAGGAGCGGATGGGCATGCCGGGTTGCGTCAAAGGCTGTCGGGCCGACTAAGACACGAGGACGGGGAAGAAGAGGGTGGCGAACCTAGCAGGATTCCTGGGCGGATGCACGTGAGGAAGAAAAAGATGGCGGAGCGAAGGGCCTGGGCGCAGCGGGGAGGAGGTAGATCTTGCGACACCTCACAGATTGAGGTGGGTAGAAGATCGACTTGGGGGTTTTGAGGGCCGGTGAGCCCGATTCTGTAGTTAGAATAGAGCTAAAATCGGTATATGAGTGATTAAAAGAGAAAGAGATCGGAGGTAGATGGCGAAAACCATCTATGGAAGGAGTAAAAATCAAATAACTCACCCGTCTCTTGAGAGAAACAGGCGAACAAAGAGGCGTTTTCCTAGTTTTTAGAGAAGGCGAATCCATCGGTAGACTTAGTTTCGAAGATCGATTGGTAGAATAGGAACAAAGAGGAAAGGGCTGTGCGCGGAGGTGCAGCGATGGGGGAGCAGAAAGAAGGGGTGCGGAACGGATAATGGATCTCACCCGTCTCATGACGAAAACGGGCGATCGAAGATTCGATTATGAGGTTTCAGGGCAGTGCGAATGGAATGGAGGAGTTAGTTTTCGCAATGAGTCAATAGTTTGGCCGGTGTAAAGGTTAGTGGCTGCGTGCGGGAAAGGGGAGGCTAGAGAGAGCAATGTATTCTCCATTGTTCTAGCGGAAGATTCATTCTCGTTTTGTGCAGTAGAAGAGGGTGTAAACCTGCGCGCGCGTAAGAGGAAGTGAGAGAGATCACTTACCTTGTATGAAAGAAGAGCGGGGTCACGGAGCTGTCACCGTAAAGTACCGCCTGGTGACTGGGTTTGCCAGATGAATCTCCCCATATCCAAACGGAAGATTCGCTGCGATTTTGCTCGTCCTATCGATGGGAAGTAGCGAGGGGGGGAATCGGGAGACCGACGGGAAGGTCATAGAGGAGGGAGGTACTTACCGGGATGTAGTAGCCAGGATCACGGTAGGCTGTTGTTTGTGGTATTTGGACCACTTGTTGTTGCTGGGAGGCTCGCCATCGAACTGAAGTTGGGTGCATTATAAGGGAGAGCCCAACTTCGAATCAAGCTGATGGACGCAACATCGCGGGTGAATATACACGGGGTGCAGGTAGTGGGGGCTGCATGTGAGACGAGCGATTTCAGACTGTCATTCTGATTTTGCTCATCCACTGGTGGACGTAGCCATAACTCATTTCCCTGCGCATGGGCTTGCGAGATGAGGGTATCTCTCGCCTTCTATCAGTATCGGTGAGAGAGAGGGGGGGTTGAAGGTGATGGTACGAGAATGCGTACTCTAGTTGTGGTGACAGCTTGCGTCCTTTTTGGTTGTTGCTGCTGACGTCGGCTCGCTGCTTCATCAGAACTGAAGGAAGTAGTTTCTCTCTGTCTCTCTGCACGATTGGCTGAAAGGCATGAACCTACTCGTATCATAGCAGACGATTCACTCCGATTCTGCACATTCTGCCGGTGGAAGTAACCTCTTTCTAGCTCAGGGCGTGGTGTGTTCAGCAGGTTGAAGCAAGAGATCCACTCGCATCTGACACAGTCTGAAGAAGTGGTGATTGCATCGAGCCTCGTAAATGTCTTATGGCTTACCTGCACGCTCTCGCTGCTATACCAGGAATGAGGTGACTTTGCATCCTCAGGGTGTGGGGCGGGGGTGCTACTTACAACTACTCGAGTGGGCAGGAGCGTCAGGCCGATGAGGGATGGGTGAGGCTGCGTCTGAGTCATGAACCAACTTACCGCTCCGCTGTCAGGTTTTATAATAGTAAGTTGTACACCTGATTGCTAGGCTTGTCATTGTGCTCTGAGTCGTTGTATTACTACTGAGCACTACTGTCATGGCGACGGAATACGCTGCCTGGATTTTGCTGTTGTAGGCGGGGCTGGGTTATTTCAACATATGTTGTGCTTTCGCTGGGTATTGACAACGCACTTGCTATGCACTCTGTTGAGCTGCTAAACGCACCGATGGGCCTGGTGGACCGCGCCATGCGCTACTATATGTTGCACATGCAGGGTTGTTGTAAGGTGCTAGGACCTTACTGTGTTTGCATCCAGCATGCTACAGAGCTGGCTGTTCAAAGCAATTGTTGTGCGTGCTCCGCTCGCTCCGTAGTACTAAAGTTTGAATGGAGCACAGACTCCACGGAGTAAGACGCTCAACTGTTCAGAAGCGGTCTTTCTAGGTTGCGCTGTGGGGGCCTTAGCCAAGCATAGAGAAGTGTGGCTTGAGGGAGTGATTCGGTCGACGAATGGGGTTCTTTGTTGCAACTGGGACAGTTGTCAGAGAATCTACAGTTGGTGGTTGACTTCAGTTTGACAATGTCGATGCGCATTCTGGCCGCCATTGCAGGGCCCTCAGACACATGAAGATCACAAGGCCATCTCCTGGGAGTTGAGTTGTCCCTCTCTTGTATCTCGAGCGTCTAAAACCCCTTATCTTCTGTCCTTCTTACTCTAAGTCTACTCTTGTTCTGAGAGAAAGGCGGCAGGCGGGATTGCAACCCGTAGGACCGCAACAAGACTCTGTGGGGAGTCAGCCCACCGATTGCGGGAACTCTACCGAAACTCAGGAGAAGTTTTGGGAGGTAAAGCTTTCTCTTCCCTTTTATAGACCCAGTTATAACCCATATGCGTACTTCTTGCTATATTTGACGGAGTATATTGCGTGCACCCTTACTTTGACTTTGAGTTTGACTTTCATGACTTAAACCAGACTTAAATAAAGGAAGGCATGCGCAATGTCAGTTTCAGTTTTGTTGTCTGACTGAAAGCAGATTGTGGGCTTGCATCTGGGGGAAGAATGGGAGGAAGGCAGTATTGCTTGTGTCTGGTTGGATCCAGCAAACGTTGGGCAAGTCTCCATAAGTTTGGGGGAGGCCCAGTGCTATGTTTATTTTTGAGTTGCTTGGGGAACCAGACATGTTCCGTAAGTGTGGGTGGTCTGGTTGCTCTGACTTGCGAGGGCTGATAGTGTCTGACTTCCTAGGAACCAAGCATTATCCCATAAGTTTGGGTGACTTGGTTGCCTTGTTTATCTTGGGTTTTCTCAGTTTTTTTTTATTCTCAACGAGGGGGTCTGAGCATGTTTCATAAGTCTGCGTGGCTCAACCCCTTCCCGTGTTATTTAAGAGAACGAATCAGGCAGAGGACCAAACATGTTCCATAAGTTTGGGTAGTCTTGGTCCAATGCCACGCACATGCTGGAACCAAAAGGGTATAACTTGGCTATATTTTATTATTATATTACTTATGAACAGGCTAGTCAGACAGGGTTCCAAAAGTTTGGGTGGTCTCACTATAGCTTATCACAAACTGAAGAGAGTATTAATTAAGAATAAACTTGTGGTACGAAGGGGCAGACTGAACCTCGAGCTAAAGATGATCGGTTCAGTTATATGCTACCTCAAAAGACTAAGTGAAGATAATTATATATAACTTGGATACTTAAACAGTTCAGGGCGACTAGGGCGGCCTAGTCATGTGCTCAAGGAAGAGAAAAGTTGTAGTGCCCTGTGTTTGTGTATATTCAATGGTTGAGCTAGACATGTTCCATAAGTTTGGGTGATCTAGCTTTACGCCTTATGTAAGCAAGGTATAAGGGATACATCATTGAAAGACTATGAACTATTGTTTGATAAGGTTGACTTGGGGATAGTGAGAGTACTTACCCTTGTGGTTTTGTCTTGCATGTGGCTGAGTGAGATTATTTACTTAGTCTGAGTTCCAGTTTGATAGGTAGTTGCTTTAGTTGCTCGCCACGTGTTAGAGCGATAAGAGTTAGTTCAATTTCTGCATTTTCTGAGCTAAGTTTATTTTACTTAGGTCGATTTCTGCATTTTCTGGGATAATTTATTATACTTGGTCTTGTATAAATATTGGTAGGCTACTTTCTCTACGGGAAGCGCTGTCGAAATTTCTACAATTAGATTTTGTCTTTTCAAAGTTCAACTTGTCTAACTTTTATATATGGCTTAGTAAAAATTTGGAAAGTCTCATTTTCTAAAGGGAGTGTTGCCCAAATTTTTGCTAATTCAGGGAGTTAGACAAAATTGGACCTTGAAAGTCATTTTAAATTATGAACTTAGCTCTGTATAAATTTTGTATTAACACTTTTCTAAGAGGAGTGCTGCCGAAATTTTTACAAATCTAAGGAGTTAGTTAAATTATGTCTCATTTGAACTCAGGTTTTGCTCTGGGTTCATATATGACTTAGTAAAAATCTGAAAAATCTTCTTTTATAAAAGGAGTGTTGCCCAATTTTTTACTAATTCAGAGAGTTAGACAAAATTTGACTTTCCATAATTAAAGATTGTTTTTGTATTTGAGTTATTATAAATTCTGAGAAGACACTTTTCCTACGGAAAGCGTTGCCGAAAACTTTTCTTGGTTTAAAGGAGTTATATTATATATTCACAGGTGGCAATTCTGACAATCCCCTCTGAATAGGGGAGATGCTGCCATAGATCTACCTTACATTGGGTATTGGCTTAGAGGTAGGCCTAGGTTTAACTTGTAGGAGGACCTTGAGTGAGAATGTGCTATGGAGCTTTATTCTCCATATACTTATGAATTTAGCTTGAGTATTAGCCTGTCTTGTGTTACAGGTCCTCTTGATCGATTGATTCAGGATTTGGGCGAGATACAGTTTGATCCTACAAAGATCATCTTCTGTTATCATTGATAACAGGTCGGTTGCCGATTCGTCGGTTTACGACTGAACTCCAATCCACTTTTGTCACTCAACCTAAAGACTTTAGCCCATTGTTTTGTTGTGTTTTTACTCGGACTCTATTGAATGGCCATTTAAGAAAAGTACCGAGTATTTTATTTTGAGGAGTTGCAGAAGAGTGAGGCTTGCATGGCTAAAGCAAGGGGTGTAAGTGCAGAGAATGGTTGAAGTTGACATTGTGTAGTGCATGGACTTTTGATTGAATATTTGATGTGATTGTAGGTATGTTTGGTGGTTCGGACTTTGGATTTGACTGCCTGCGATCATATACATATATATGACCGAGAGAGGAGTCTCACTGTGATTGTGATAAGTGATCGTCACATAATTATAACCCTATACATATATGTAAATACATACGTCTTGAGTGTTTCGCACGACCTACTGTGACCGCGCGTAAGGGTTAAACAGATTATGTTTTTGAGAGAAAATGAAGATTCTCTGTTATCCTCTGCTTTTTAGAGTTTTTATAGTTGGACGTTGTAGTCCGTGGAAACCATCAAAGTCAAACCCCTTGATTTCTCTCCAGACCCTAGATGATGGAGCTGGTCTCCAGGACGATAAGAGACGATTGCCACCACAGGTATGAACCTGTGTACCACCCACTCTCCGCATGGTGCAGAAGAGGGTGTGGTTCTCAACCACACTTGGCGGTTGTCTAGCGTCGAGAGATCAACCCCTCAAGGCGCGTGTCAGCCGATACTTGAGTGTCGAATGCGACCCTCGAGATTAACGAGGACTGCATGAGAATGGGTACTACATAGTAAGCCGTCATTGTGACTGCTTGCGTATGCTTGCATTGCGAGTCGATATGAGTTAGCCATTCGCCCACGCGGTTTTATACTAAGTCTCGCGCACAACGCCTATCCGATTTCCGCATTTGAGAGTTATGGGATGGCTACTAAGGGACTGGGAGTGTTGTCGCGTTGTTTGTTTTGTGTTGTTCTGTATATGTGCGTGTGCGTGCGTATTCTAATTTTTATGTCTTTAGAATGGTGTACGCGTGGTGTGTGGGATTCGTCCTAGTCGACTGACGACGAGTCGCGCATGGGACCTCAGCCCCCCAAGGCGTCGGTTAGCATACGGGTCCGATAGAGGCGTAAAACCGCTCGTACCCCCTATGCTACAGCGAACGAGAAATGCCCTCAGTTGGTTCACCTCTGCGATGGCAAATGATTAGCTTTCGTACTATGGACTGGTAGCTCGGCGGGGATACGCCCACCGAAAGGAGGTGACAACTCCCGGAAGGTGGAGGTAAGTCGTGCCTCTTTTAGGCCCTATCCTATCGTAGGGGCGAGAGGTATGGCTGGCGCACTTGGTCGGAGCGGCTTGCGGAAGCTCCATGTGTATTTGCGACGAGGATCAGACCGACTCCTGCGTGACGCGGTTGGGAGGGTCCCGCCCCGTTTTGTGCGGTGATGGACCGATGCGCTCGACACCGTGCTGACTCCAAGCCCCTTCAATGAGTTTTTGCGTCGTCCTCCTTTCAATATCGCTACCAAGTTAAGTGCCATGTTGTCTTCACCATCTTCACTAAGTAGGTGTAAGAGGGCGGGGTGAGAGAGGAAAAAGAAGTTAGAGCTTCGATGGGCTATAGCTGTGTGGTGGGGAACCAATAAAGCTGATACGGTTATGAGAGTGTCAGGAACAGAGTTTCCCCATCGACAACTTTTCACCGGTCGAGTCCAACGTAGGGAGCACTTATTTTGTCGTGGTTGGTTATTCCATATGAGATTGTCATTACTGGTGTTAGCCACGGCTACACAAAATCCTTCTGAGTCTACCATTACCAGTGAGTTAAGCACCGTTGCGTTTTGCACTAGTTTTGTCATCTACATGGTGATCTGCGTTGTTCTCTCCATAACCATTGGAGAGTTGCCTTCATTATTACTAGAGAGCTTAAAATCGTCGCTATTATCTACAAGTTTTATACTAAGTTGACTGCTGATAGACCGTGAATGTAAGCAACTTTGAGTAGGTACTCTCGCGAATAACGCGGTGTCGGACCAAATACCCTTACAAGGGTATTTGGCCATGCTTTTGCATTTGACACAGTGACGACGTCACCTACCATAACGGAGCCGGTCTGAATGGAAAGGGTGTGTGCGCTTTGGCGTGACACTCGAAACGAATTCCTCGGCCAACGAGGCCGGGGTGAATCGATGATAAAATTTCGAGAGTATGCGCGCGTGTTGTTAAGACGCGCGCTATGATGGTTAGGATTAGTAGTAATACCCTCCGACCGAAAAGGTCGAGGGGTTGATTGGGTTAATACTGTGTCGAGTAGATCTACGACACACACTGAAACTTGGCTTGGTACCTGTCTACCTACCGATACTGGGCATCTAAAAATGCCAGCTTTTGTCTTCCTCTACTCGGCCTCCAAATCGGGTACTCTGCACATCGACCTCTACTTGGTGAGGTACCGACTTACCTACCACTTGAGTGTTTTCCCCGCCGCGACCCTCAAATGTCGCGGCCATAGCTAAGTACCGGCCCTTCGGGCCTTCAAATTAATCAAGTGCCCTTGCAGGAACACACACACACTCGAACCAACAAGCACTTAGACTGACACGCGAACCAGCAAGCGTGCATACACACACAAGACTTGGAGGCAGCTTAGGCCACTAGTCGGGCGGAGTCACTACCCTATACATATCAGAGCTGCTCCCTTTCTACTCGAAGTGGGAGCTAGCTCAGTAGGCTTAGGTGTTGTTTGCTACACAGGGGATGCAGGGATCGAAGCCTATCGATCCCTGAGCTAGCTACCTTTTGACTGGGAGTTCAACTGTATTTTGCCCCGGTTGCGGTCGCGAGGGCTTGAACCCACGACCTCTCTTTTAGGACTAGTATCGTTGGCCAGTTGTAACAGACCCCGTTGTAAACAAGTGTCATAACGGGGTAGTTAACAGTTAGATTCGTTTATTTTATTTTTAATTTTCTTTAACACTTTTTTTTATTTTCTATTCTTATTCTTATTTTTCCTTTTGTTCTTTTTTTGTTCTTTTTTTTTTTTTTTTTTTTTTTTTGATCCGTAGTTATTTGATATAGCTTTGATTTGGTGAATCTGTCACAGAATTTACGACAGAGACATCTGCAAGGAAGATGAGCAATAGCGAACCTCAGCAATCAAACAGCATCATACATATGAGTCCAGATAGTCTTGACCTCGAACCAGCAGCAGAATTGCATCACGAGATTCACCAAATAAGAACACACCAAGAGTTCATAATTGACAATGCTGAAATAGACCCGTCATCATCATCAACGAAGAACCAGAGTTGATATCCTTTCTGGCGCTCGGCACCCAGACTACATGTGGCAGATCCTATCTAGCCTATACTACAATGCCGAAGTTGACATCAACAACTTTTCCGAAGTACGAGCATATGGCAACCAATGTCGCATGCTTCCAGCACCAGGTATGTCTCTCGCTACACTCACCACCTCGTTCCCCAACACACAGATGCCACTAGCACCCAAGGACCACCCTGCGCCACACCCAGCTCACATCGGAGCCTGAGGCCCATTATACACGAGAACAGGCCCTGGGCCTGAGGTGGTTGCATGTGCCTAACTGCCTATGGCCTGTATTCGGCCCGGTACCCGTATCCAGCCCAGGGCCTGCTTTCCATTCATTCACACAGGCGGCCCAGGGCCTGGGTTTCTTCATCCAACTGGCGCTGCGCAACTGCCTGAATTTCCTTGGTTGCGCAGTGGCCGAAAAAGGGCCCTGAGGGCCTCGTCGAGCCTGCCTTCACTTAGGGCGGCCGACTGTCTGTATAGCAGGGCTAGAAAAAGGGTCCATCGGGGCTCTAGCCTCGCATTCCCTCCTCCACATCTTCGATAGTCCTCTGAGAAGACCAGTCTTCAATGATCTGGCGCTTTCCCTTCTGCAGAGACTTTTCATACTGGGCTACGACCTGAGGAGCGGTCTGCATGAGTTCCTCCCGAGTAAACCAGCGGTCCTCCTTTGGATCTGTGTGATGTCTGAACCGGACTCGGTACTGCAGTTTTGGCTTCGGAGGACGTCCCCTGCCTGTGGGCTTCTGCACTGTCAGCTCCCTGGGATCCACCATGTCATTGATGTCCACCTCTCCATCCATGGTTGGGGGCCGCATTGAGCGTCGCGAGGGAAACTAATCGGTTTCCTTGAATGGTGCAAGCTTAGAAGCGTGAAAGACTGGGTAGGTACGGAGGTGACCAGGGATCCGGATAACATAGGATGGCCCATCCGGATCAGTCCCAACAACATCCAACACTTCCCAAGGCCCAAAGTACTGGGGCATGAGTTTGCGAGAAATCACGTGCTCTTGTCCCAGTTCTGAGGGCTTAACCCAGACCCTATCCCCAACCTGAAAAGTAGAAAGACGACGGTGTCTGTTCTCAGACTCGATCATTGCCACCTGTGCCTTCTGCATTTGTTCTACTGCCTGCTGCATTTTCTGTTCATACCTATAGGCAAATTCTAAGGTGCCCGGCGCAACAGTTGACCGGTTCTCAGGCAGGAGAAAGTCTAGGGGCAGTCTAGGCTTGAAGGTCAGAAGTAGACTGTTTGGGCTCACCCCGGTGGCGCTGTGTATGGCGTTGTTATACGGCTGGCGATGAGAGCGAGCTTCTCATCCCAGTCGACCTGGTTGGGCTTAATATAATGCCTCAATAGGTGTTGTACAACGCGGTTCAGTTGCTCAGCTTGACCATTGGCCTCTGGGTGATTCCCTGACGTCATTTGCAATTGTGTCCCCTGTTCAGCAGCAGCAGCCTTCCACAGCTCACTAGTGAAACGGACATCCCTGTCACTGACTATGGACTTGGGAAGACCAAAATCCTTAATTCAGTTCTCTTTAAACAATCTAATGACGTACTCGGTCTTTGCTGACTCCGGCATGGCTATCAACCTAGCATATTTGCTAAACCTATCCACGATGACGAAGATGTGTCTCATGCCGCTCTTGCTGGTGACCAGCGTATCCATGAAATCCATGGACAGGCTCTCACCTGGCCTTTCCGGAATTGGAAGGGGCTTCAGGAGCCCAAGAGGAGCCTGAGTACGTGGCTTGTCTCTCTGATAGACTTGATAAGTTTCCACGTACAGCTTCGCATCTCTCATCATCGTGGGCCACTAGAACCGCTGCAACAAATTGGCTGCAGTCTTTTTAAAGCCAAAATGTCCGGTGGCATCATGACACTCACCTAAAAATAAACTACGCAAAAACTCGCTATTAGGGACACACAATCATTTATTCCCTGCCTTCTCAAGGAACAGCAAACCATTGACCAATTCAAAGTCGGCAGAAGTCTTTTTGTCCTTCGCCTCGAGTCTGCGTATGATCTCTGACATAAACTGGTCCGCGCGATAGGCTTCCACCAAAGACTGAGTAACATTGTCCTCAAGCCCAAACTCAGTGATCAGCACCCCTGAGAAGTCAAGTCTGCGCGACAAGGCATCAGCAACCTTGTTGTACTCGCCCTTGATGTACTGGGGCTCGAAGTAATACTACTCTATGACTTCGATCCAACGCTTAAGAGCGTCAGAGAGTACCGGCTGAGTTCTCATCCATCTGAGGGTCTGATGATCAGTCTTGAGGATGAAGAACCTCCCAAGGAGATAGTGTCTCCAATGGGTTAGAGCCTTGTACACCGCATACAGCTCCTTCTCATAGGTGGACTTTGCCAACTTCTGAGAGGGCATCTTTTTGGACATGTACTCTACGGGCCTCAACTTTTTCCCCTCCTGTTGTGCAAGCACCACGCCTATGCCATATTGGCTAGCATCCGTAGTCACTATAAAGGGCTTGTCAGGATCAGGAAGTTTTAAGACTTCGTAATGCGTCAACGCATGCTTCAGATGTCTAAAAGCAGCCTCGCGTCTCTCAGTCCACTCCCATGAGGTGTCAAGGCGGGTCAGATCAGTCAAAGGGGCGGCAACTATGCTATAGTTCTCCACGAAGTTGCGGTAGTAGCCGGTCATCCCTAAGAATGATCTCATCTCAATCACAGACTGAGGACATGGCCAATCACGAATGCAGGCCACCTTCGCGTCATCGGGCTTCAACCCTTCCGCGGATATCTCATGACCCAAGTACAAGACACGGGTGCGGCCAAACTCGCATTTCTCACCGTTGATCTTGAACTTGTGCTGTCGCAGGAGGCTAAGGACTTTGTCCAAATGTGCAACGTGCTCCTCGACAGTCCTACTAAATAAAAGTATGTCATTGAGGTACACGATGACAAACTTATCCAAGTAGTCATGGAATATCCGATTCATAGCGTGCTGAAAGGTGCCAGGAGCATTGCAAAGGCCGAAAGGCATCACCACAAACTCGTACAGACCGTACCTGGTCTGGAAAGCAGTTTTGTGTTGATCCTCGGGCCGGATTGGAATCTGATGGTACCCGGACTTCAGATCTATCTTACTGAAGTACCGACACCCTTGCACTCTATCTAACAAATCGTCGATGCGTTGTAGGGGCTCTCTGTTCTTTACAGTGATGGCATTGAGGCCCCTATAGTCAATGCACATCCTAGAAGTACCCTCCTTCTTCTTAGGTACGAATAGTACTTGAGATCCATAAGGAGAGACACTCGGCCGGATCCAACCCTTCTCTATGAGTTCCTTGAGCTGTCGGCGAAGCTCATCGAGCTCTCCTGGAGACATCCGATAGATCCTACCCTTCGGGATGCTAGACCTTGGGATAATCTCTATCGCGTGGACGACCTCCCTCTCAACAACCCCTGCTGACTCTTCAAATACAACAGGGTACTTAGCAACTACTCCCTCTATCTTCGGCGGCATTTTCACCGGCTCGCCTGCAGCAGAGACATAAACTAGATACATACCCTCCTCCTGATTTTGCTTGTAATAATTATAGAACGCGGCCGCACACATGCGTCCATGGGACTCGATCACACTACTAGCTTTGAACTTGTGCAATTTGGCGGTCCCTCCACCTGGCAAAGTGTGTTTGACCACTTTTCGGTCCCAGTCAAACTGGGGTTGTGCAACCGAGAGGTAGTACATACCTAACAAGATGTCCATGGGGAGATCATCGCTCACCAAGAATGAGACACGATGCCTCAATTCCCCTCCCGCGTACGGGAACGGGCACTCAACGTCCTGGAGGTAGTCATTAACTACCATGCGCTATTTGTTGGCACAGGTCGACTCCACAGGTCGACTCAGGCGCTGCACTCGCCCCTGTAAGCGCAGCCTCGCAACGCACGCGCGACTAATAAAGTTCCTCGTCGAGCAAGTGTCATAATAGGCCCCGGCCTTGCGACCGCCTACGACTATCTCGCTGACGAACATCTCACCCTTAGGAGGTTTAGCCAAGGCCGTCCAAGAAGCTAGTGGGTCTGATCTAGACCACTCCTCCTCTAGCTCCTCTAAGGATTCAAACACATTCATCGAACAGAGGGGCGATGGGTCTGAATGTGTTTGTGGGACGACGGGGGAGTCAGTAGCTTGGGCCATATTGCGAGATGGCGAGGGTGTCTCCACCACCTCGACCCTAGTAGGAACAACTACTATTCCTACTGGCCTGACGTGTTTCCCGGAGCAGTGCCTGATGAACTGGCAACATTGCTGCCCACGGGAGCGGAGGATCCTACCGCCTGCCCCATAGTAGGCGGGATCTTCTCGGTGACCTTCTTGTTCCTACATTTAAACTGGTTATGGCCGTATTGGCCACAACGGATGCAGGCCTGTCGGTTCCACCGGTCTCTCCACACGTCCTCTGTTAGACTCGCTTTCTCCCATGGAGGAGCATTGGGGTCGACTTGACTCCTAGACCGGGAGCCCCCTCGGCGCCTATCGGTCCCCCTACCTTTTTGTTGGGTTACAACGGCGACTACTCCACCCTCTGAAGTTTCGCCACTTGCCTCTGCACCTACTCCTGACTGGGGGTCGTCGTTTAACTCGATGGTTGAACCATCGTTGTCAACGAACATAATGCGACCCTTGGCTTTCCAGTTAGGAGGCAGGGTCTTCTTTCTCGCGTCCGTCGCTGGGTTATGTCCATGCCCTATCTTAGCTTCAAGGTCTAGGGCCTTCTTGCTAAACGAGGGAAAGTTGTGCATGTTGATGTTAGCCTCAACTGCCAACTGATTCTTGATAGGCATCGGCAGACACCTCAGTTGTCAGTAAGACTTGGGGGTCATAGCGAACCCCAGGGACACAAATCAGACGCTCGCGTCAGTGGCTTTTTGAGCCTCCTGAGGATCATGCCACCTCTCCTCCACTAACTTGAGAAAGTCACCCAGCTTTTGGCTGGCTGCCCAAGCGCGGAAGTCATGACCATATCCCTGTAACTGCACCAGACCGCTCAACCATCTTGCTGCACTACCCTCCAGGTAGGAGGCAGCCACAAGCACTTCCTCATGCGGCAAGGTAAGCTTACACCTGACATAGACCGGCACAGACCTTAACCACCTGTCAAGGTCTTCGCCTCGCTTGTCCCCTGTAAAAGGCTTAGGCGCGGCTATGGCGGTCTTTGGAACCCATTGCGGTTGTCCCTGCAGCTGTCCAGGCTGTGGACTCTGGGGAACAGCTTGCTGTACCTGTTGCTGCTGGGGCTGAGACCCCTACGGCTGCACAGGCTGTGAGACAGCTGGTTGCCCACTAATGGCAACCTGCGACGGAGTTTGGGTGACCACAGACTGTACTGGAACCTGTACACTAGGACCTGCTGATAACCCTCCTGAAAGCGGCATGCGCATGGAAACGATTGCGACCGTCGACGGGGCTACGTATGGGGATACCCCAGTAACCGATGGGACAGAAAGAGGAGGATATGCCACGGGCCAGGCACCAGGCCCTGGCGGTGATGGTACTACCTGAACACGCCCTACCAACATGGCTAGGCTCCGCTGAATGTCCTGACGGATGGCAGTCTGCTGGTCCTGCGTCTCTATGACTCCTAGCAGGGCCCTTCTAACTACCTTTACATCGTCATCCATGTGTGTCAGGTCCATCGTCTCTAACTCCTCTATGTCCGCTTCTCTTCGCTGCATCCTGGCTTTTCTATCATTCTCTCTTTTTCCGCCTTTATCTCCCCTAAAGCCTTCTGTAGCTGTGCCTCCTGCTGGATGGCGACATCCTCTGGGGTCAACACTCCTTCCTGGCTTACCTTAACGCCAGTGGACTGACCTACGGTCTGCGCGGCCGTTGACCCGACGATACCTGAACTGCTGCACTGGGAAGTCTGCTGCGCAGAAGTGACCATAGCGGAAGTGGCCATGGCTGCTGTAGCAGCGGCCTCGCTAGCGAAAGCCCTGATGACCTCGGATGCTCTAGCTCTCCTCTGCTGCTGCTACCTCTCCCTGAGTTGGCGGAACAGAATCCTATCACCCTCCGGTCCTAAGGACACGTGGGCTATCGGGCGTCTAGCTGATCGCAAGATCCGGTCGTCCGGTTGTGTAACCTCCCCGTCGCTCATGTGCTACAACACTGTGCACCGCGTACACTAGGACACTCTAGATGCCTACCGCAGCATAGCGCACAGACCAATTTAAAATAAATAAATAAATTGTTTCGGGGTAGATACATTTGGGTACAACAGATAAGCACAGATTCCTGCAAACGAAACTATTTTTAGTTTGACTAGTCCGCAAAGAGAAGCACTAGGTACAATAAATAGTTCTAACTAATGTTGTCTGTCAGATGTCAATGGCAGTCCATCTAACTAATCAAAATAAAAATAATATCATTTGACTGGGTCTGTTTACAACATGGGATCTAACACGAACTTATCACCTGGAATCTACCCTTTCCCCCAATCCCACTTGATTGTCACTTAACATCAGCGTTCCCGAGCAATCCGGTAGCATGCGTGACTAAAGGTGTGCACATGACCCACCCCTGTGCCCCGAGTAATTGTTGAGCTGGCCAGCCTTGCACGTATATTTACCCTCGGCGTGCCGCGAGCCTTACATCACTGGCTGATCAAGAGGCATTTTAACGTCCGCCCCCAAGTGACATCAGGAATTCTTTTACGTCGCAACAGGACGACGACCACAGCCAATGATATCCCCTACCCGTGTTTATTTATAGACGCCGGGTTCTTGTCTTTCCCGTAGGGCTGGCCTGTCCAACAATACCCATCTATGAGCGCAGCAAGCAGACAAGGACAAAGCAGCAAAGCATGCGTGCTCTACTCTCGGTGGGTTGGCATGGTGACCGTGACCCAGTGCTTCATCCAGGGCCCTTCAGACAGCAACGCCCTCTCCTTCCAAATGCTCCACAGGAAGTATGCCGACTCTCAAGGTTGAGCGCACTCGACACCTCACATGAGAGGACTCTCAAGTTGGATCACACAACCTCACGGTCAAAGTGTTGAAGAGGGTTAAGAGCAACGTACCTCAACTTTGCTGCCCCCAACCACAGATATTCTCACCAGATGACCTGATGATGATTGCGATGACCAGTCACTGCCTCTGCACAACCAGCATTATCTCGCCGTTCCACCTCAGCATCAATCAACCACCAGATAGTTCTCATCACACTGTAAACACCCAATATACACACCACGTAGCCTTCCAGGCGATACCCCTCACCTCCCGGGTCGCCAACCGCTTGTCTCCGCCCTCCTCACTACACACCACTTACGGCCAAACTCGCCAAGCAGACCGCATGTATGTACTGTACCAGGCAGAAGACAAGTGCCAAATGAGCGCAATCGAACCACAACTCTGATACCAAATTGCAAGGAAGATGAGCAATAGCGAACTTCAGCAATCAAACAGCATCATACATATGAGTCCAAATGGTCTTGACCTCGAACCAACAGTAGAATTGCATCACGAGATTCACCAAATAAGAACACACCAAGAGTTCATAATTGACAATGCTGAAATAAACCCATCATCATCATCAACGAAGAACCGGAGTTGATATCCTATCTGGCGCTCGGCGCCCAGACTACATGTGCAAGATCCTATTTAGCCTATACTACAATGCCGAAGTTGACATCAACAACTTTCCAGAAGTACGAGCATATGGCGACCAATGTCGCATGCTTCCAGCACCAGGTATGTCTCTCGCTACACTCACAACCTCGTTCCTCAACACACAGATGCCACTAGCACCCAAGGACCACCCTGCGCCACACCCAGCTCACAGCGGAGCAGCTTGGCTATGGCTGCCCGCTCCTTCCTGCTCGCCCGTGAGAGCGTGAGTGCCAGCCAGCGAAATAGCGCAGCATGCAGCCAGCACCCGAATGCCGAATGAGGAGGCAGACCCTTGCTATATGGAAGTGGCCTGCCCGCGTCCAGTCCTAGGAAGCTTCTAGTAGGCCCCGGTAGCCTGAGGCCCAGTACACACGAGAACAGGCCCTGGGCCTGAGGTGGTTGCATGTGCCCAACTGCTTGTGGCCTGTGTTCAGCCTGGTACCCGTATCCAGCCCAGGGCCTGCTTTCCATTCATTCACATAGGCGGCCCAGGGCCTGGGTTTCTTCAACCAACTGGCGCTGCGCAACTGCCTGAATTTCCTTGGTTGCGCAGTGGCCGAAAAAGGGCCTTGAGGGCCTCGTCGAGCCTGCCTTCACTTACGGCGGCCGACAGTCTGTATAGCAGGGCCAGAAAAGGGGTCCATCGGGGCTCTAGCCTCGCACACCAAAAAGAAAAGACCCTGTATAGCGCCGCTACCCGTCAGCTCACACCTCGACCTCGAAGTCGAACGGGAATCGAGGCAGACCCACTCCGTGCGGAACTGGGAAGAGCGAGGAGAGGAGGAGCCGCGAGGAAGGAAGACGACCGCTAGCGAGCTAAGAAGGAAAACGAGCGGGGAAGAAGAAGAAGAAATAGTAGTAGTAGAAGAGAGGGAAGGAGAAAGAGCAACGTACCTGGCTTTGCGAATGGCGATGGTGACGTGAGGCTGGGCTCGTCTTCTGCCCGACATGATGGGGAACACGCACGTGGCCAACGGGGGTTAGAGGAGACGGGCGCAGTTAATCGATGTGACCACGAAGTCGAGGGAGAACGTGGAGAAAGCAGGGAGACTGCGTGGTAGGAAAGAAAGAGATGGTTGCCAAGGAGAAAAGGGGAGTGTCGTGAGTGGGAGTAGGGCATGTGGGAGTGCATGCGCGGAGGATCGAAGAAACGGGCGTGCGATGAGGAGAGGAGAAGGAGAAGGAGAAGT
>BFEA01000775.1:436721-447790 GCA_003427395.1 Chara braunii
GAGAGAGAGAGAGAGAGAGAGAGAGAGAGAGAGAGAGAGAGAGAGAGAGAGATCGGGCGAACGCACACAGAGAGTGTGAGAGAGACAGAGAGAGGAAGATGCACAAGGGAGTTTAGTGCCAAGGGCTAGTACCAAGAGGGAGTTTGTGACAGCGACGCATTGAGAGAGACGAAGAGCGCAAGGAAAAAGTGTGACGGGGGAGAAAGGAGCACACAATAGCGGAGAGGGAATGCGCTTGAGCGATGGGCTGAGCGGTATAGCAGGAAGGCGCACGACATATCGAGAGAGAAGGAGGCACGCAAGAAGAAGAAGAAGAAGAAGAAGAAGAGTTGGAAGGAGCAGGCAGCCATAGTCGAGTTGCGCTGCTGTGTGTTGGATGGGGCGCATGGTGGTTCTTGGGTGCATGTCGCATTTGTGAGTTGGGGATCGAGGTTGTGAGTGATACGAGAGACATATCTGGTGCTTGAGGCGAATGGCATTGGCCGAGATCTGTTCGTACTTCGGGGAGCTGTTGACGTCGTCAGCGGCATTGTAGATAGGCTAGATAGGATCTGCCATTTGTAGTCTGGGTGTCGAGCTCCAGATAGGATGTCGACATTGGTTGTTTGTTGATGATGATGAGACTATTCGAACATTGTCACTTATGAGCTTTCGCTGTGCTCTTGTTTGGTGGGACTCGTGATGCAATTCTGCTTTTGGTTCGAGGTCACGAATATCCGGTCTCATGTGTATGATACTGCTTGGTTTTTGAAGTTCGCTATTGCTTATTTTCCTTGCATAATTATTATTATTATTATTATTACTATATTATTATTATTATTATTATTATTATTATTATTATTATGTTTTAATCCTAGTTATAATATGTAGTGGTTGAAGCGTTAGGGGGTAGACGGACGATCTGGTGGTCTTCAGGGAAGGAGGCGAGAGTGGAGTTATCAAGGCTGATTGAGGGCGATGAGATACATACCTGGTACATGAAGAGAGGTCGGCTATGGTAATGACAATCATGTACATTGGACTTCGAGAGACGAAGTGAGCCTGTTGTGTGAACACAACTGTAGTAGGATAGTCGGGTAGAGTAGGCTGGGCGCTGGGCGCCAGACAGAGAGGAGTGACTTTGGATATTGTGTTGATGTGGCCGATAGGCTTGAACAATGGTTTATTACTTCATTGTATTGCTCTATATGGATGGTTCCTCAGTGCATTTGTACTCTCTGCTTGGACACGACTACTTGGACATCTGTGTGATTTTGCAAGTTGGTTTTCTGTATATCGTTCACACTCATATTTCTCGCATATTATTATTATTATTTATATTATTATTATTATTATTATTATTATTATTATTATTATTTATTATCTGCGTAGCACGCCGAACACGTTCGGTGCCCCCACCGAACGTCCGAACACGTTCGGACGTTCGACCGAGCGGGGACCGAACATGTTCGGCCGAACGTGGATTTGGGCCTCACGAACGCATTCCGCATTGGCCCGGTGTAGGGCCCATTTCGACCGTCGCCTGGGGGGATCTCCATTGCGCGGGAAACGACAGAGGGGGGGTCTCCACTGAGAGAGAGAGAGAGAGAGAGAGAGAGAGAGAGAGAGAGAGAGAGAGAGAGAGAGAGAGAGAGAGAGAGAGAGAGAGAGNGAGAGAGAGAGAGAGAGAGAGAGAGAGAGAGAGAGAGAGAGAGAGAGAGAAAGACAGAGAGAGAGAGAGAAATCCCTTGTCGCCCACTTCCAACTCCCCTCCCTTATTGACATCCCCTACTCCTGCTCCCTACTCCCTCCTCCTCCGTGCGGTTGCCACGTGGCAACCGCCCCACGTTTTTTCTTCTTCTTCTTTGTATTATTTTTCTTTATTCTTCTTCTTCGTATTATTCTCCTTTTTTCTTCTTCTTCTTCTCCTCCTCTTCGAATTCGTCTTCTTTCCTCCTCCATCTCCAGCCTCCTTCGTCGTCATCCCGCTCCCGATCCCCCAAGGTCCTTGCCACCCTCCCAAATCCCTTGTTCTCCCTACACTTGCCACGTGGCAACCGCTGCGACGTCCCCTCCTCCTGCTCCCGAACCCCTCCACCTACGCACTCGGGCGTGTTGTGTGTGTGTGTGTGTGTATATGTGTGTGTGTATGTGTGTGTGTGTATGTGTGTGTGTGTGTATGTGTGTGTGTGTTGAGATAAACAGAGCCCCGCAAACGTGGCGAGCAGCGTAACAGGGTGTGCATTCACGATTGCCAAAGAAGCGAGGTTATATCACCTCTTGCACAGAACAATCCATACACAGGGTGGCATCAATGCATCCGTATATGGAGACACAGAGGCAGTACTCAAGGCTGGATGCACACTGAGGAGACGTACGAGGCACATGGATGACAAGCAACAACAAAACACATAGGCTGGTGGGCACGGGGGAGGCGGGCGGGCACAAAACACGATAAGACGAGGCAAAGACAATGAACTGAGAGACAACTAGCACCGACAGAAACAGGCAAACCGAAAAAAATACAAGTCCTAAGAAAGTCAAAGGACCGAAAAAAATAGAAATTGATGACAACAAGATTGTTTCGTCGGAATTGCACCGACTCATCAGGAGGCTGAACCCTTGACAATCTGCGGAATCCCCGTATTTGATGGTTTGGGTCGTGAACCCTTTGACCCATGTTGAAGGCAGATTGTCCCCAAGCAGGACATAGCAGCGGGCAGCAACCCTGTGGAGCACCAGGCAACACAGTAGAGGCAGCCCAACTGCTTATCGCCAAAGACGACTGCAAGGAATGACAGGGCAAGCAGACGAGCAGCTTGGCAACCATGCTGTGCAGCGCAAGGCAACATCAGCAAGGCGACCAGACTACAAGGCACGCAAGCAAGTAAGGGACGCGGAAGGAAGCGGCAAGGCAGCAGAGCAGCGAGGACGACCTGCAAAGCAAGCGGCACGGGCAGCAAGACCGCGGCAGAACGCAAACAAAACAGTCTACACATCCAACACGGAGTAGTACAAAAGCACATGACCTACTCACATCACGATAAAACCCCGTGGACTCTTGGTTCCCACCACCCGCTGAGCCAGGGGGACACTCCGACGACCATCCGTCATCATCGACAGGCAACACAGACATCCCGAACGGGGCGCCCCCCCTAAGAGTGCAGTTGGCACTCCAAACGAGGAACCACCGACTGTTTGGCACTACTTAAGGGTGCTCAGTTGGGCGCACAGAAAGACAACATGAGAAAGATTGACAGACATTAACTGATTGTGTGTGTGTGTGTGTGTGTGTGTGTGTGTGTGTGGTGAATGGGGAATGCCCCTTGCCCCCCACGCCCCCCCCCCTATTATCCCTATATTATATATATTATATATATTAAAATATTAAAATATATATATAATATATATTTACGTTCGGGTTTGGTGCTTTTCAGCCCGTCTTCGGGTTCAGTACCGAACGTTCGGGTTCGGTCACCGAACCCGAACACAGTGCTACGCAGTTTATTATCATCATTATTATTGTTATTGTAATGAGCCCAAACTCGGAAGATACTCGTCAGTTGTCGTAGTACAAGTAGGCTCAGATCTGCACAATGTCTCCAATAATCGTAAAAGTGATATCTGATACAGTGCCTCGTTAGCAGCGACGAAGAGAGTGGAGGGGGGATAGACAGATGAGAAGGTGGAAGAGATAATCAGTGACCGCCAAAGAGTTGCCCGACTTTACCCACTTCTTCTCCGGGCTTCCCCTGGCCTCCAGGTCATCAAACAGTACCCGGTAACGAGTCTGACAAGTCCTAATCACGTAGAAGTGCCACGTGGCACTGTCATGTCGTGAAGACAATGAAGACAACAGCAGGGTACGGTAACGACGTCAACCTCAGGAGAGTATCAGATCCCAATCATCCACAGATCCCGATCTCCCTCCTAGTGGCGACCAGTCACCGCATGTAGACAGTGTGGCCAACGCCACGTCAACAGCAAAAACAGATGGCCGGAGCCAGGACAAAAAAATCGACAGATGGCCGGAGCCAGATCAGCAATGTAGGCGAGTGGCCTACGCCACGACAACAATGAAGACAAATGGCAGACGCCAGATCAACACTATAAATTGATGGCCTGCGCCACATCATCAATGAAGACAGGCGGCAGTGCCACATCAGTAATGCACTATAGACTGATGGCCTGCGCCACAACATCAGTGTAAGCAGGCGGTAGCGCCGCATCAACAATGTCGACAGGTTGCATGTGCCACATTAGCAATGTAGATCAGTAGAGAAGGCGCCAACATGTTGCCACAGTCCGGTGTCGTCCGTAGTACCAGCGCACAGCCAGCGTCAAGCCGGCGTCAAGATAGTGTAGCAAGAATGGATGATGGTATCCTGGAGACCCAACGTTATGCAGCAGTCGACAAGGCTGACTGGTCTCATGTCCCCTCCCACAGTCATATGGATTGACTCACGACCGGGGGCCTGGATTGTGTACACTTGCAAACCTTTCTTTGGTCCTGCTGCTGTCTGGGTACCTGCATACAAACAGTGAGACAAACACAGACAGCAACAGACAGGCAAATCGACAGACAACAACAAACACAAACATAAAAAAAGAAAAAAAAAAAAAAAAAAAAAAAAAAAAAAAAAAAAAAAAAAAAAAAAAAAAAAAGACTGACTGACAGGCACGGAGGTAGTAGCAGGAGTCGAGCGCGCGTTAGCAATGACAATAGCAGCACACTCAATGGCATCCGCTGCAGCAGCGACCTCACTAGGCCGTGGTGCACACAATCCCACATGGTACCTGCTGAGTGGACAAATTGCGAATGGGACTGGGTATTGTTGATATGACACAGTTGGACTGCCCACTTGCCCACTTGCCTCTGGTCTCACGTAACATTCGTAAGGCCACTTCCGGACCTTCCAGCAGCTGCGACCTTGACCTTTCAGGACTGTAGCAGCTACGACCCTACACAACTATGACCCCTACTCAACAGACCTACGAATTGAACTTCGACAGCAACATAGACCTATGACAGACAACAGTCACCAGCCAAAACACAGATCGCGGGTTCAACACAGGGGTCGGATGTGGTAAGGTCTAGGGATTGAGTCCTGGATCTACATCTGCTACTGCTAAGGTGAAAACCGTTTACAATTATTTTGTTATTATTATTATAATTATAATTATCATTATGTTTTAACCCCAGCTATAATGTGTGGGTGGTAAGGGGTGATGAGAAAAGTCGAGAGTACGTACTTGGTGTATGTGGGAGGTCGACATTAGTATTGACGTCATGTACATTGATCTTCGAAGTCGAAGTGAGCCTGTTGCAAGGACATAGGTAGGATAGGTGGGATGAGTAGAGTTGGCTGGATACTGGCACCAGACAGTAGGAGCAATATTGAATACTGCATTAATATACACTGCGGGTTTGAACGTCGGCTGACGAGGTCACTACATCGCTCTTATTTATATGGAATCTTGGTGCATCTGAACTCTCTAATGGTTACCTGACTATCTGGACTTCTGCATGATTATTGTAACTTTGTCTTCTGTATAAAACGCTTATTCATATTCCTTGCATTATCATTATTATTATTATTACTATTATTACTATAATATAATATAATATTATATTATATTATATATTATATTATTATTATTATGATTATTATTATTTGATGTGGTTACTGCGTCCATGCTGTTTATTCTCATCTAATTGTTAGCACAATCAGATATGTGCACGTGAACCTTGTGCCCGACTAGAACCATATCCGGGTTCACACACATTGACCCGGATAAAGTCCAATTGCACACAAGGTCATCTAGGCAAGAGGACTTGAGTGAAGTGAAAAGGGTAGAAAGAAAAATAAGGAAGAAGTCAGACAAGAGAATGAAGGAAGAGATAAGTAAAAAAGGATGAGGAAAATGAGGAAGAAGAATAGAAACGCGAAAAACAAGAAGACAAGCTATGTCTTTTTCATTCTCATTCTATAAACCCTTCTTTGCACTACCCTTGACTATCTTCTATTTGTTAAATGTATGGATATGAAATACTGGCACAAAACGAGTGATAGGATAAGGCTCATGTGTGAGGAACATCCTATTGCTCGTCTGTACACACATACATATATTAGATAGTTAGGTTGACAGACTAGAAGTGGGGTACTCCTGTGTGGGTCATCCCATGGTCTGTCTAAGTCTAAACTAGTTAGACTAAAACAAGTGGTAGGATACTCATGTCTGAGTTATCCTACTGCTGGAGTAAGTATGAGATGAAGGCTTCTGTCGGAGTCTTCTTACTTCATACTTACATTTAATCGGACTATATTATAGTCCAGTGATAGAATTGAAGTTCACATCGCTGAACTTTGTGTAGGGCGATAGTGAGGGAGGTGTTGAGATCTTGTGGCCTGTGTATTTGCAGGTCATTTTAATCAAGGAGACTCGTTATGAGTCTGTACAAGACTGCATGCTGTTGCCTTATGGTAACAGGTTGGTTCGCCAACTCAACCCTCACTCACCCTCTACACCCACACTTTGCATCAAACTTTGCACTAAATGGCATTTCTGTTTCGGGTCATTGTCTAAAGGGTCTGTGTTTGGTTAAAAGAGGTCCTTGAATGACTAAGTCGAAAAAGGTTTGGAAGCGTAAGTGTGATGTATGTGAAAGTGAATGAATGGTTGACTCTGCTGAGATTGTGTAATGTGATTGACTCTTGTCTGCAGGTCAGTAAAACGATCAACCGCGTGCTATTCACTCTACTCGCATTTTGTTGAACTTATGCTTACCTAAGCCTCGACTCAGACATTTCGTCGACTCCTCAACTGTGTACATTTGTTATGGATTTCCGACTTTTACTCCTTGATGTTGAATGGATTAGGATAATTGGCAAAGGCCAAAAACCTTATTCATGTCATTTTCTTTGAAAGGCATGAGACTATATTTTATATCTGATTCATGTTTTTGACAGGCCATGAGCCTACTTTTATTTGTGATGCTTGTTTGAAAGGCCGATAGTCGATTGATTGTTTTTTCTTCCAAAAGTTCAGCTTTATTTATCCTGATGTTTGCCTTTGTCATGTGAAATGTAAAGACATCTCATTGCTTTTCAGTCTTAACCTTTGAACTGTATTCTTCATGCATGTATTGATTTGGGGGAACTTAAATAACTTATATAATTGGTCAAGTACAAGTAGGTCAGGGTAATGTATGCGCGAGAGATCGTCAATCGAGTCGACCTGAATAGTAAGTCGGTTCGGGAGATCAACGCCCCGATGCCCGACACATAAACGGGTCAGTCTTAGGCGTTCAACCGCGCATATGCCTATGCTATAGCGATCGAGAAAACGCCCTCGGCCGACCGACCTCTACAAAGGCATGTAAAAGCCTTCGCATGTGGGTCGGTAGCTCAGCAGGGATACGCCTACTTGAGGGTGGTGACAACCCCTCGGGTAGAGTTTAGTTGTACCTCGTGGCACCCCGACCTGTCGTGGGGTGTCGTGAGAGGTATAGCACACGGGCACGGGCGGAGTGGTGACAAATTGTTTTTCAAACTCTGAAGAAAAATCCTGCGTGACACGACCGTGAGGTTCAGCGCTCCCAGCAGGGTGCGGGACCGCCGTGCGCGACAGCGGGTAAAAGCAGTTGTTGTTACCGAACATGATAAGGGTCTTCTTGCACCGATTTCGAAAGTCTCAATCAAGTGTGATCTGACTATCTTTGCGCTAGCTTTGGATGCCACAATTGAATGTGTTTTGATTACTTCTATGCTAGTCCTCGACCCTGCCTTTTCCCTGTTACTCCTTAAAGCTATCACGAGGAGAGACCCGGCTTCTCCTTGTGGAGGTCATCCTACAAGTATAGGAAGGCTCATTAGTAAGCCCATTATTGAAGTGGCAGTTCTCATTTCTTATGGTACGAACACCTTTTGGTTGATCTAGGGAGCGGGACTGCGACTGCTGACTCGAATGATGACGACAAATTTTCCAAAAACTTCGAGGTTCAGAAAGATAAAGCCTCAATCAAATCCTGTTTGAAGAAGCTTTTATTTTTCCATTACTTAGGGGTTTCGCTCTACTTGTTGCCTTGTAATGGTTTTGTGTGCAATCTGACTGATGAACAAATTCGCGGACCATGCAAGCTTGCTTAAGAATTAAGTTGACTAGTTGTCATATTATGAGATGATGTTATACCCTATGTTGACTCGGGCTAGTGAATTACTAAATAATGACCTTCTTAATTAAGTGAAAATGAACTCAACATTGTACTTTGAATTCTTGAGATTCGTTGGTTAAATATTATCTGTTTGTCAAGAGGTAAAACAATGACTTGGATCAGCACTAGTTGGAGTTTGAAAGTATCACTCGGTTCCACCACCTGATGATGATTGAGTGATGAGCAACGAAGGAAGGAAAAAACAACTAAGAAGGATAGTTTACCTGGTTATTAAGTTCTTGCTTGACGAAGATTAGGTGATTTTGATGGTTAAACGATCCAATTGTTGGGTTTGAAGCTAATCAATCTGATAAAGGAAGGCTTAAAGGCACCCTAGATAATCATACTCATATAGAGTAGCACATCGAGCAAGGCAAGTTGTGTTTATATTCTCTAGCCCGTTTTGATCCATGGACGTGAGGTTGAGAAACCTCGAGGTAGTACATGCCTAATAGCATATCAAAGGGCAGTTCATCGCTAACCAGGAAGGAGATCTTGTGGCTCACTTCCCCTCCTTCATAGGAGAAGGTGCAGACTACATCCTTGACATAATCCTTGACTACCATTTGGTGCTTGTTGGCTAGCGTAGAAGCTAGACCCCTAAGCGCAGTCTATCCACACAAGCACGACTGATGAAGATTCGTGTAGAGCCTATGTCTGCGAAGCCACTAACCTTGCGGCCACCTACATCAACCTCTACCACGAAATGTTCACCCTTTGGACCTCTACTGATCATCGCCCAAGAGTCTCTGGGGTCCTTCCCTGACCACTCAGTCTCTAACTCTTCTAGGGCCTCAGACATATCTCTCGAACAGAGCGTCGATGGGTCTGAATGTGTCTGCGGGGCGATGTATGGGTCACTAGCCTTGGCCAACGCCTGAAGTGGGGAAGGTAACGTAACCACTTCAGCGCGAGTAAGAGCGGCTAACACTCCTACTGGCCCGAGGAGTTTCCCTACGAAGTGCTCGTAGAAGCACTGCCAGGGTTCGAAGATAGACCCACCACTGTTGGTGATGCTACCTTCGTTGTGACCTTTTTGCCTAGGCATGTCCGTGACGTGTGGCCATAGTTGCCATAGTTCATGCATGTTCCCCTAGCAACTCGGTCCCTCCACACCTCGTAATCTAAACCAATCTTCACCCATGCGGGTGTCCCTTGGTCGCCCCGACCCGTGGACCGTACTACCTTCTTCTTCCCGGTCCCCCTAGCCTTTTCCTTGATGGGTGCCACGACTCCCCCATCCGAAGTCTCACTAGCCCCATCGTGCTCTGTCACATCCCCAAGGTCTGGGAAATCGTCAATCTCCGTCGTTTGACCATCATGGTCAACGAACATCAACTGACCCTTCTTCTTCCAGTCCTGGGGAAGTCTCTTCCTACCATCATGAGCTACCTGATGCACGGATCCCAGCTTTGCCTCTATGTCCAGAGCTTTCTTATTAAAAGTAGCGAAGGTGTGTTGTTCGACATAGGCCTCATCAACCAGCTTGGTTTTTACCTCTGCAGGTAGGCACCTTAGGTAATCCGTCAGGAGAACCTGCTGGTCAAAACGCACACCAGGTACCGCGAGTAAACGTTCTACAGTGTCCGTTAGCTCTCTAACATTCTTGAACCTGCAGGAACAAAGACTGTTGATAGCATCGGTGGCCTTCTGAGCCCCTTGCGGGTCATGCCACCTGTTATACACAGACCGTACGAACTCTTCCAATGTCTGGGCCTGTGCCCAGACATAGAAGTTTTGACCGTAGCCCTGCTGCTGCACTAAGCCATTCAACCAGCGGGCTGCTGACCCCTTTAAAAAGGAGGCAGCCACTACAACTTCCTGCTCTGGCCTGGTGAGCTTGTGCCTCACATAAGTAGGCACAGTCCTCACCCAAGTGTCTAAGTCCTCATCCTTCTTCCTATCGCCAGAGAAGGGCTTGGGACTCATCAAAGGTATTTTGGGCATCCACTGCATAGGCTGCATGGGCCCAGGGGCTTGCTGCAGCGGCTGCATAGCCACTGAAACAGGCTGTTGCACACTAAACTGGGCCTGGCTTGACAGTGGGACCCTCCCACCCGGACTGTGGTCCCTCCCTCAGACAGACAGCTTCGCCCTCGCAGGTAAGCTCGATCTTTCAAGGAAGGGGGGGTGTGGCATACTGCGTAGCCACACGGTCCTGCAGGGCCCGTCCCGCATTCTCAGCCTAACAACCTAGAAATAAGGGCTTACATGCCCCATGTCGTTTCAGCCTGAAAGACTGAAAACGAGGGCCTGCAGGCCCTATGTCGTTTCAGCCTAAAACAAGGCTTTTCAGCCCTGAGGCTTTTCAGCCTGAAACGGAGGGCCACTTTCGGGCCCTCATAAGATCCACCTGCCCTAACACTCAAGCACCAAACCAGGGTTTCGGGAACAGGCTATTTCTGGCCTGTTCCCCACGACAGCCTCAGCAAGAGCTGCGGCGCCAGCCCCTGGTTCGCCGTGGCATTGGCAAGAGAAGCCTCCTGGACTGCCTCGCCCTGCAGCTGTCGACAGTCAGGAGGCAGGCCGAGTAGTACATAGGGAGTTCCCATGCACTTCACGAGCAGGTAGTTGGACAGAAGGCAGGAGGCAGTCTTCAGGATTCGGCCGCATCACTTTGGAGGAGCGCTGCAGGAGCAGCTTAGCGCTAGCAGTGGTCTTCAGCGCTGGGCGCTAGTAGCAGTAGCAGTAGTCTTTCGCGTTGGGCGCTAGTAGTGGTAGTAGTAGTGTTGGAGAGAGATGGCTGGCGGAGGCCAGTGAGACTTACCTGTGGCGCCATAGCTCCAGCTCCATCTTCGAGGTACCTGCATCAAGGCGCCATCTTCATAGGTTAGTACCGGAGAGAGAGAGAGAGAGAGAGAGAGAGAGAGAGAGA
>BFEA01000775.1:505463-543244 GCA_003427395.1 Chara braunii
CCAAATATGAATTTGACAGCCGAGGGCCTCTTGTGATATGTTAGGCCCGCCTTCACTTAGGGCGGGCACTCTTGCAACAGGGGCCCCTCAGGCCTGTCGAGGACTCAGATCCTCGCACTTCCTCTGTTGCTCGCTGTTCCGCAGTCCCTTCAGCGTTATCATCCCTCTGGTCGAGGCATGATGTTGCCCTGCAGCTGCCGCTCCGTTCCACGTTATCATTCGACATCCATTTTCCATCGTCCTTTCCCTTCTCTCCCGCACGTCGTTCCCTGGGTATTGTTTCCCCCTTCGCCGTTATCATCCCTCGTTTTCGTCGTGATGATATCCCCGCTACCTGATCCGTCGTTCCTAAACAAAGAGTGTTCAGAGTGCATGAGAACATTCTCTATGTTCGAAAAGAAAACAAAAAGAGTAAGTTGTACAGGAAATTAGAAAACGGCGAAGTAAGGCAAGCGGAACGCTTGACCCATGATTCACAATTTTTTTTTTTTTTTTTTTTTTAATAAAAATTGCTCCAATCTATTCGTGGGGAGCAGCACGTGCTGGGAACCGGGCCCAGCGTCCCTTATAATTGGAATACATTGATGATTAATGAAAATTTGGGATGATTCAGGAATATTCAGGATGATTGAGATATAAGCTAGAGATTGATGCTGACTACTCAAAATGATTATCTACTAAGATCTCACGTACTACCCTAACCCCTAATCTCAGATATCCATACTAACTAGCCAGTCTCTACCGAGTCAATACAGTATACCAACCAAGCCTATACCCGGTCTCACATCCCAATCTAGGTAGGTTACAGAGCAGCGCCACCCACCCCAGCTTCGACCCTCGTCAACCAGATTGTAGCCTTTGGTCAAGTATTGTAATTGCCTTCCACCCTCAGCAATCCCCAGATCTCTATCCAAGGCCTAAAACTCCTTATAAAGGTTACAGGGCGAAGCCCCAACGCCGGCCAGCGTCATTCTGGTTTCTACTCAACCTGGGCAAGAACACAATAAAAACTCAATCAGGGAATCAGCTAGACTAGAATGTAACCTAAGAATTAGGATCTGATAATAGTGGGATCCTGAGCAAACAACCAATCTGATGAGGATGATGATGGTTGATGATGATGATACTTGATGTTGATTGGGCCTCCCCTGTCCATCTGATAATAGTGGGATCCTGAGCAAACAACCAATCTGATGAGGATGATGATGATTGATGATGATGATACTTGATGTTGATTGGCCTTCCCCTGTCCACCCCTCCTCTTTTCCCCTCTTACCACCCCTCCTCTCCCTTGCTGCCTCCGCTAATCAGAACCACTCTGTTGTTGAGCGGTTCCTCACAGCCCCGGCAATAGGAGAGTCTCCCTCTACCCTATTCCCCTCAAAGAAGGCTGTTCCCTGAAAAAGCCTTCCTCAAGCTATCTATGTCCTGCTTTGCCACCACTAGTAGATGATGTTCCGCCTTCCATCTCTCCCAGCCCCAGAGTTAGACAGTCCCCCCTGTCCACCCTTATTCCCTATAGGCAAACACTTCCCACCTTGTGTTTCCCCTGCAGAAAAGAGCTCCCCCATTCACTCCATCCTACCCTCCACGTCAGCAACCTGTATAGAAGGAAATAAGAATTGAGAAGTTGATGATAATGATGATAACGATGATGATGATGATGATGATGATAATGGTTGATGAAGCTGATGAGAATGTGTTAATGAGAAGAAGCAGCGCAGTGATGAGGAAGACCCACTGCACCCTGATGATGTTAACAATCAATGTGAAGATGGCGACAAGCGCCATGCGGAATGATTGATTTTACTACGCCCTAGAAGAGCGCGATGATGACGGCAGCGCACTGCGCAATGAATTTTTTTTTTTTTTAATTCCATTGTGCTATTGAGCGCACAATAGCACGATGAATATGATGACGATGATGATTACAATCATTAACAAGTGATGCTGATGGCATCGTAGGGAACAAAAATGCCGATGAAGAAAATAACCGCCCATCAGCAATATTGAGATAATGATAACCTGCAAGAACAAACAATAGAACAAGGAAATAGCCTGATGAAGAGCAGCTCCCCTAATGATGACCTCCCCGATGAAGAGCAACTCCCCTAATGATGGCCTCCCTGATGAAGAGCAGCTTCCCTAATGATGACCTCCCTGATGAAGAACAGTTGCATCCCAAATGATGACCTCCTTGTTGATAATGATGGCCAGCGTTATGATGATGTTGACGAATAGCTCCCTGATGATCTCCCTCCACACACTCCAATCGTATGACAACCCTCGCACTTTGGTTAACCAAGGGCTAACTCCACCCTACTCCACCGGCGTCGATGTAGCCAACACCGCCAAGGCTCTATGTCACGTGCAAGAACGCAACTGCGGCAATGGAGCTTCAATGTGGAACTTGTGGAAATCCCAGAAGCCAGATCGCCTGCCACGTCAGCCTGTGGCGTGGCGTGATCAAGCACTTCTGGTCCCGACGCGTACACTAAGCATTGGAATGTAGGAAGAAAACCATCATATCCGCCTCACACCATCTCACTCAATAGTGCCCAAATCAGCTCGACGCTCGCGCCAAGTGCCCACCCTCGCATAGTGCTAGCGCAGTGCCCACCCTCGCATAGTGCTAGCGCAGTGCCCACCCTCACATAGTGCTAGCGCAGTGCTCGCGGCAGCAACGCTTGCAGCAACACTAATGCTCGTACAGCTTACATCAGCACCCCGGAACAAAAAATAAAATTCTCATGATTCACAATCTACCGTTCGAAAACTAAAAACAAAGAAACACAAAGCATGGAACGGTACCCTTCCACGTCATCTTTGTTCTGTTACCCCAGTCGTATCGCTTCCTCCATCCATTTTCTCTCCATCCTTTTCCACCACGTCTTATCCTCACCCACCCATGTTCGCTATCCATCCCATGTCCAGCCAATCAATAGTCCCACACGCACATCATGATCGTCTCCTCCCTTACTTCCGTCCTATCTTCAACCATCCTGATCTTCCCCATGAATCCGGCACACACACACACACAGAGAGAGAGAGAGAGAGAGAGAGAGAGAGAGAGAGAGAGAGAGAGAGAGAGAGAGAGATCACATGCACATCATGATCGCCTTGTCCGTCCTCGCTGTCCTATCCTCACCCATCCCAATTTTCCCCATGAATCCCGCACACAGAGAGGGAGGGGCAAAGAGAGAGAGAAAGAGAGAGAGAGAGAGAGAGAGAGAGAGAGAGAGAGAGAGAGAGAGAGAGAGAGAAGCATCTCCCATACGTCAACCATATACGAAGCAGCCATGCATACAATGATCGACCCAATCACTCACGGACCACCATGAACATCCGTTCCTCTTTTGTAGATCATGGGCGTCGTCCTCCCTCTGTAGGCGTCGCTCGACTACTCTCCACATGAGCAAACCTCAAAACCCATGGCAGTGTATCTTCCCATGTTCTAGCGGAAGATTCACTCTCATTTTTGCAGATTTGGAGAGTAGTGGAGCGAGGCCCTGTAGCTGTATTGGAACATGTGGTCTAACTCGCCACCGTGCCAACAACACTAGTGGGACTACCGCACACTCCGACCACTGACGATGTACTCGATCGGTGAACTCGCGCGCACGAAAAAAGAAAACACGGCGCCCTGTGACTCCAAAGCACCTCCCCGGTGGCGCGCCAACCTTCAAACTCGCGCGCGACCAGAAAAAAAAAAAAAAGCGATTTCTGCGAATTTTCCTTCACACGCACGAAAAAAGAAAAAACGGCGCCCTGTGACTCGAAAGCACCTCCACCGTGGTGCGCCAACCTTCGAACTTGCGCGCGACCGAAAAAACAAAAAAACAAAAAGCGATTTGTGCGAGTTTCCCTTGGGCCCGGGCCTTGTTCCCAGACGTTTTTCCAACACGGAGCCCGGGCTCGCGGGAGCGTCGCGCGAGACCCGTTGTTCCCTTTATAAAGAGTACTAGCTAGGCGCGGGCGGTGCGGGCCACGCCCGCAGAAATAATAGTAACTGGTTACGAAGTCTGAGTTTAATTCACAAATTAAAAAAACAAATGACAAAWAKAAAAAAAAAAAAAAAAAAAAGTAAGAGAAAGGGCGAGGAGAGACAGGGATAGACAAAAAAAAAAAAGAAAAAAAAAAAAGATAGAGAGAGATAGATCGATAGATAGATAGATAGAGAGATAGATAGAGAGAGAGAGAGAGAGAGAGAGAGAGAAAGGAGTAACGAAAGAGCAAAGAATAAAAAAAAACGAACACGAGTATAAAAAGAAAAAAGAATTGATATGAAGAGGTTTCGTTTCATTTGCATAAGCAAGTGGCCGCAGTATGATCAAGGCACAATTATTGCGTAGTGGAATCAATATTGACTTAAAAAAGCGGAATAATATTACGTCAAAATTATTTAAGTTCTCTCTCTCTCTCTCTCTCTCTCTCTCTCTCTCTCTCTCTCTCTCTCCCCCCTTATTTATTTGTCTTTCCCTTCCCATCTCTCTTGTACGGGCAATTACGTAACTTAAATTGAAGACGACCATCTAAAAATATGTAATTAAGGCAACGCCTGGGCAACCGCACAATCAACATCTTTGTCTTTCTATCTCTCTTATAAGACCAATCAACTTCCTTCACTGGCACAATACTCTTGCAACACCGCACGAACGGAAACCCGTTGCAACACTTTGCGACGATACTTCTTGAAAGTGCCGAATCGAGTCTGTCTTTACCGATTGTAATCGAGATGAATTGCAACATCCACACATCTCCAAGTGTTCATACTCGTATTCAATTCCGGTGCTACTTCCACAATATCTTGCACCCTGTGAGAACTGTCAAGATAGGACAGGTGCGCAAGTGTCTTTTTCGGACCAAACAATTCAACAAAGTCATACATGGTAATGTTAAAATTAGAAGAACTTGGTTGTTTCAATGGTATATGAGCGGGTACAACACAACTCCCAGGAGACGGAGCATCCGTAGTGGCCAACAAAGCAGAAACAACAACAAAAGTAGTGACAATCGACGTTGATATATTAGAGGGTGAAGCATAAATCCGCAAGACGTTGAAAATTTGGAGGAGATGTTGCTTGAAGGGGGAGTGTACGCACCGGAGAGAAATGAGGAGTGGAAGACGCAACCACGGGAGGAATCCTTTCGAGAAGTTGCTGTGTCCGTGCATATCTGTGAAAGGATTGGGGAATGGTCTCTTCTGTCGTACAATGTGGCAAATCTAATGTCATCCTAGTAATCTCCTCATTAGAGAAAGTCATGAACTCATCGGTCAAAAATGATTGCAATATGGAAGAAGCCTCCAAATCCGAAACATTCAACGGGTCTGAAGGTAGAGGGAATCGTCGTTTCAGCCGTATATAAGTCATTTTTTTATTTTCCACTTAAGGAAGTTTTTCCATATTCGTCCATCTTTTACGAATGTGGCACTTTTGACAAACATTTCAAAAACATCTCGGTCAAGACATTTTGGATGCCAACCTTCTTCGCATCGTCAAACCATTTAGCAAGGTAAGCGCGCAGATTCAAGGTGCGGATTGTGGGTGCATCGTTATCATCGGGCACCACAATAACCCCCAGAGGATTTTGTGGTTGAGATGTGGCGCTGTCGAGCGCATCGACCCTCGCACGAACGAGAGTCCTCCCACCTATGTCACGAAGGAGATAAACAAAACAAAACCAAGAGACAACTTAGGAACGGTGCAACACATCCCATGAGCCGCTGAGACGGTCGTGGTCGCGTCGTTCATTCGCCGCCGCTCTAGCCGGGTGCGCCAGCTATACATCCCGCGGTCCCCTACAACAAGATAGGTTTTCGCGAGGCATAAGTTTTTCTTCCCTAAGGGGCTGTCACCACCCTCAGCGGCGTATCCCTACCAAGCTACTGACACACGTGCGAAAGCTTTTAGATGCAATTACACAGGTAGGTCAGCCGAGGGCGTTTGCTCGTTCACCGTAGTATAGATACACTTGGTTAACGCCAAGCGAACCCGAACGTCGTCCGTTCCTAGGGCGCTGATCTCCAAGGTACGAAGCAAACGTCGGTCGACTAGAATGGCTTCAACCAAGCGTGAAACCCACAACTCGATCCTAGTCCCTTTAACACATATCCAAGCGAAAGTTACAACAACCACACATATAATTATATCAAAAGGAGTCGACCGTAGCCGACACGAATAAATATTCAATCTGAAATGATAGCTAAAAGAAATCGAATCATCATATGAAACATTCAATAATACAGTATCAAAATAAACCCCGACCACCTCGGGTCGAGCTCCACAAAACAATCATACAACCGCCAATGAGGGGTTGTTTTTTCAACAATAACATAAATGTCGCCGACAAGGTAATCGGCTGCCGTAGTTTTAACTTGATGAGACGTGTTGCCAAAGTCATTCATTCCACCTACCGCCGACTCAAAATTCGACATGCTCACACATGTCTCCATACTTTCTCAATCTTATTGGATGACAGACTACTTGATCTGGGGCATTGCTTGAAGTGTTGCATGCCTCTCCCTTTAGGAAGTGGTCCGGGATACTCCTCCTCCTCGCCCGAGCACAAAACTCGGATCTCAGAAGTCGGACCGTCTCCACCGAATCGGCAAAGTACCCCCCCGTAGAACGGTCCACTCTAGGTCGATAACAGGGTCGGTTCCTGAAGCAACGAACCCCCGCCCCATATACTTCCTGGAGAGAAAAGATGTGTCCACTACAAGTAACTTTCAATTATTCTTTTTTTTTTTTTTATTCTCATTTTTCCTAAGCTCAAGGTAACTTAAGCAAAGGGAAATCAAAAGGGATAAAGAATGAGAATCATTTGGACAGGTATAGGCAGATAAGGTCATTCGAAATAGAGGCGGTCAATCCTTGGGAAAAGTTAAATTCATTATGCTTTGATTCTCTTTCTGTTTTCAAAATTCTTTTTCTCACGGCACCCATCGATTATCCTTAAGAAATAACAAGCAAGTTTGTCCAACTCACTGACGAAAGGAAAATGGTAAGGAGGCGAAAATTCTCCGTCATTTTATCAAATAGTATTTTGTCCCACTTTTATACATAGTCTTTTTACTCACCAGCACACCACGCAGACAACACAATCAAAAGAAGACAAACAAAGTCTCATTGCTCACGTCAGTCTTACCTTTTCACTCATGCATGACGCCCACAACCCCACTCAACCTTTTTTCTTGAATATTCAAAGCAAAAGGGTTAAGCAATGTGTGGGTGCATACAGGTGTGAAAGGAGTCTGAGTCGTTCACTGACCTTGAGTGGAATGGTGTCGATAAAGCGCTCTGGCTCACTCAAGAAAGCCAACCAACAAGCCATGTGTGCCGCCGAAAGTTGTAGTCTCAAGGAAAATCCTGATCAAACCACCTCTTACTCGCACGCCTCACCAGCGGTAACCCACGAGTGAAAACGACGGGCCGCAATCTGTCGGAGGGCGCGGTGTCCCGCCCTCCTCTGCATACCAAGTCCCTGCGTGGTATCAACCTTTTGTTTCGACGTTGTGGCCTGTAGCCGTGTTCCCGAACATCTACAAACCCTAATACCCTGACTGTACCTTAACGTGGACTGGTCCTGTTGGTGCCTGCCTCAACAAAAGGGAGGGTGCACAAGACTTTCCTTTGGTCCACGCAGGCTCGGCGCCCTACTGTACAACAGAGCACTATCGGCCTGTGATCGCGGTAGCCGCCGGGCTCGCCCTGGGACGCGAAGGTGAAAAGACGAGCGCGGACTTTTCTACTGCGCGTCGAGTGCCCCTCTGCCAGGTTATGGGTTGGATGCCTAAAGCGGTGGTCACTGTTAGAAAAATGGAATGTAAAAAGAAAAAGAAGTGAAAAGAAAGCTAGAGGTCTAATCCGTGCGACTGAACTGCCAGCCTTAATTTGGGGAAATTTGACGGCTACTAGTCATCTTATCGTTACGTTTTTTGTTCCTTTCTTTACTATTATTATTATTATTATTATTATTATTATTATTATTATTATTCTACCGGTTTCTCAGACGTGATCTCCTTTCCTCTTCTTTTTCTGGTCTCTGTGACTTTGTAGTGAAGGCCGACGGTTCAAATTTTGGACTACGGCTACTGTCTGACGGCCTAGGCTGGCCCGACCCCTCGTAAGTCGTCTATGCCAGAGCTGTTTGATTGAGCGTCGCGCGGTAAGGCCCCAAAAGAGGGGCGACCCGCGGCCGCATTGGTAAGAGGCTTATCACTCTCCGTGGAAGGTCATAAGTCCCCTCCTTGGCATCGGACACGGGTACCCGTCAGGGTCAGTCCGACGACGTGTTTTGAAGAGAAGGGGTTGGCGGTCGATATCGCGTTATGGGACCACAGTGTCGAATCTGCGATCATATCGCTAGGGTTTGGGACTGACAGTAGTGCGAGGCTAGTTCATGATCGACCGTTGGGTTTTGGGCTCGAGTGTTGTCCTCTGAGATTATTTAGTTCTAATTTATTGCATTATGAAAAACTTTTAAAATTCTTGAATCCGGAAGGATCTGAAAAGGACTAATTTGAGTCCTTCATTCAGAACGCAGGGGACGAGCCTATAAAAGGAAAAGGAGGAGTCGAGTTTCAGGCAGAGAGTATATGAGAGATTATGTCGTGCTGTGTGTAGGCAAGTTGGGACGTGAGAGGTGTGTGTCGAGCGGGATGTGCGGTAGCCCGTCGGCTAGTGCTCAAAGTGCTGGCCTGCGGCCGTTCTGGGACGACTCGGTCTTGGCTCTCGAGTGAAGTGCGACCTAGCCATGGTGCGGAGTAACGGGTTAGACGGCTATAGGCCGAGATGCACCCAGTCACTCTACAAGTGGGAGCGAATGTCTAGAGATGGGCCTACTTTGACGGCTATACTAGACTATAGCTACAGCAGGTGAGAGGCGAAGTTAAAGATAAACGTAGAGGGCGGACGAGAAGGGGAGATGAGAGCGGACCCAGGACTGCAGATGGCGATTACAGAGGCCAGAGACCGTGCAGAAAGGAGATGCCTACGAGACGGGGTCACTGGCGAAATCAAGGTGACCGTCACTTACCTGGACAAGGGAACCTCCACGGACACGGTGGAATAGGAACAACGACACTTGGACCGCGACGCTGAGGCAGAGAGCGAATCAAGCGACCGAGAAGCCACAACACAGTCCTGGCATGGGCTGGACCAGATCCGCCAAAATCACCCGCTGGCAAGCTCAGTAGAGCGTGGACCTGAGGCGAGTTCACGGCAGTGAGAGGACTGAGGCAGAGGCGGGAGCTGTAAAGGACAGGACACTCGAGTCGGTTACACGTGTGCGATCGACACCGTGGTACGGGGCTTAGGAAACATCTCAGAAGAGCAGTGTAATGCGAAGAGAGCTCTTACACGCCAACGAGTACTAGGCAACCCATGCAGGAGGGGCGATGTCGATGTCAACACTAGCGCTACGGAAGGCTTCGACCCTCACTCTCCTGGCTGACGCCGTCACCCGCACACGCAGAAGGTACTAGCCTTGCCCATCATGGAGAGGTCAGCAGACTGTCGGTAACCAAGGCGCGTCATGTGTCGTATGGTCCTCGGAGCTGAGAAGAGTGAGTCTTTAGTGGGGGGGGCATCGACGCATGTATCCTGATGACCGAGCTTATGGGGAGAAAGTCAGAGCTCCGTGAAGTGATCAATATGTAGACGAGTGGTTGACGTCATTGACTTCTTTCCCTCGCGTCTTTCGTTGACCTATGGAGGCTGGAACTTTTCTTGGCTTACTTCTTGGTGCTATTTTCGGTACCTCTGTTACTCTGAGTACATCCTCGCGGTTGTCAACTATTTGTCAATCGAGTTACAAAGAGAAGGGGTTTTGCGTACGAGGGACCATGTGATCCAGTTACGAGGGTGATTAACGGAGGAGAGGGCGGAATCATCAGGTAATCCTGACCCTCGCGGTGAATGTGGCTCAATCTGTCCTTGCTTTGGTCTCGCCATGGCAGTTAAGAGTTCATAGAACAGTTTGCTGCTGCCAGTTATCGTAATTCAGCGTATGTTTGGTAGCTTGTTTCGAGTCGCGAGCATCGAGCAAGTCACTGATTGGGAGTCAGTGAATTTAGTCGTAGTCACTAGCGTGAGAAAACAGCCACTTCCGGCGTGACAACGCCTGTTATTCGACAATGTAGTTGTTAGTAGTTGATCGTTCTCAATTTGTTCGATAATCCGTCTATTGATGGTAACTGGTCTGCTGAATGACCTCACAGAGGGATGGTTGCTCCCACCTATAGTTAAATCATCAAGAACTTGTGCTTTTTGATCGCCACTACTACTCTACGTGAGTGCTGATTTAATAATCCACTCACGGAGTTAGTGGACTTGAGGTCTTTATTGAACTAGGATAAACATGTGCAAAGGTAGGGTTTTCTCCTGTACTCTTGCTTGGCTTTTCAATCCCACGTTCGTGATGTACTTTTTTGATTGAGGTAATTACGAGTCACTATTATATCGTTCGTTTGAAGAGTTCTCGCATGTGAGAGGTTGTTGACTGACTTTGGCGAGTTTCTTGATGGGCTCCGGGTTCACGGTACGCGTTGAAGGGGCTTCACCCTATAAGACGGAGTTTGCTCCCTCTATAAAAGACAAAAGTCTTTAAGTTTTGGAAATCTCAGAATAATTACCCCTGTGACTTGCGTGTGATTTTTGATGGGGAAAAGTTGCGCAATACTCAGAAAAGTTGCGTACTTGCTCGTCAAGTTTCTGATTGACGGGGACTAGCGCTGCATCCAAAGATACTGAGCCGGATATAAAGAGGAAGTTAATAAGCGAGTGTTAGCTTAAAATCTCCCCTATTCTCGTTGAAACTGAGGCCTAACGGGACATAAGAACAAAGCCTGACAGTCTTAATGTAAGCACGTAAAGAAGCAAGTTGAGGGAGGTTGGGCGAACATTGAAACCCGCGAAGCCCTTTTCTATGAAAACTATGTGGGCTACGGTAGAGAAGGGTAGATGAGCCTTAACTCGGAGTTGAGATCGGCCCAGATCGGTTAGTGCCATCACTCCGCCATATTAATTAGTGTGAGATCTCGGCTTCGTAACATGGTCTGTTGTTAGCGGTACTTCGGTACTATTGCTCGAGTACGAAAAAATGCCACACGTGCTATTTAGGTATAGTCTGCCATCTAAGGTATGTTGTGTATTAACTGAGCAAGAGTTTTGTCAATCTGATTTGTGGTGATCAAACTCCCACGTGTGTGTTGTGTAAGTTGAGTGTATTATGTGTACTGTGAGTGCTATACAGACTAGTTGCAGACGTTAATGCTTTGTTTTAGTGCGCATCTTGCCCAGTGTAGATATCGAGCAAAGGACACAGATGTCATTATGTGCAAAGTCCGAATAAAAGAGGCATGCGAAACATCAAATGGAAGTTAGGAAGGTAAGGCAGGCTTCAGATTGAACTACCAGGCAAGAGCTTTGCGTATCTGCTTTACTGTGGATGTCGTCATTGGGCAGATACTTGGTAAAGTGCCTTAGTCAGGGTTGAAGGGGGAGGAGAAGCTGCTGACTATATCACCTTGTTTCTGACCAGCTGATACCAGCGAAGTGCGAAGTAGAGAATGAGCCTTTTGGATTCAGTATCCCGATTGACTAAACCACATAGGGCAAGTCGAACTGTTGCTCGAACATGCTCCGAGCACTGAACACCTGCCCTCAAGCACAGGAATCCGAGTGGACGGACTGTTCATCGAGTGCTTGCCCTTATGAACCTGACACTCCTGTTTGGGGTATGCAACCTACGTTTAATGAGAATCTTCGCTTTGCTCACTTCTTAACTTTCCGTAAGTAGGCAGTTACACAACTCTGAGCATTAATCTCTTGATCCGAAGAGTCACAGATAAGGACTGCTGATAGCGATCTTATCGAACTCACTAGGGCCAACAACTGTGTTCTAGCGCCTCCCTGGGTCTTACTGAAAAAGAAGGTGGGGGAATATATATATATAACAGTTTGTCACAACCCCTCGTTTGTTGTCCTCTTCTCTCTCTCTTCCTACGGTTTATCGGGCAGTTCTGTTTGTGACGATATATATACATATATATATATATGTGTGTGTGTGTGTGAACCTACTAGACCTGCAAACAAAAGGGGTGTCTCTTGATACGCATTGTGGTCTGAACTCAGTCATGTCGTTCTTAAGGGACCACATACCAGGGAACTGTTAGTCGGGTAAAGGGTTCAGAGAGACGCGTTTCCCGTTTCCTTAATCTCGCCCCAGAAGGGGAAGATAAAGATAGGAGGAGAGATATGGGAAGCAAGGACACCCTGGTTGTGACCTGCACCTTATACCAAGCAAAAACGGAAGGTTGAGAAAATAGGATAGTGGGTGAGACTGAGGAATACAAGAGGTTTCTGAGAGAGTTTGCCATGGAGAAGGCAGAAAGCCGCGATAAGCTCATTGAGTACGTTTTCTATATCTTTGAGTCAAGTGGGAAGCCGCACAGTACTGTTTTATTGTTGGAAAGTTTGGAGCAGACCAAGGTAAAAATCTAAAAGAGCATGAGGGTGCTCAAATCTCTTTCTTAGAGGACTCCGCTAGTGAATCTGATCAGTAAGCAATAGACAACATTTGATACTCAGTGCTGTTAACAGTGGATGGTACTGAGTACTGTTATCAATATGCAAGGTTCAGCGCTGCTAACAGTGTTCAGTGCTTAACGCATTTGCCACTAAGCAACGCTCAACACTGATGGCAGCAATCAAACAACAATACAATCAATTTTCAATCAGTATTCAGTCCATGATCAAGCAGCATTCAATCAGTTCTTTGACCAGTTTTCCAGTCAGTGCTCAATCGATATTATAACAGTATCCAGGATATTCGAATATCAGCTAGCGAAATTGCAGTTGCTTTCAGTCATCGAGTGATCATAGTACAGTGGCTCATTACTCAAGCAGATCTCAGACAACTTCCAATCAGCAGTTATCTCAACATTCAACTATCCGGCGATCAAGAGTCAATCAGTTTCCTGATCAGCAGTCAATCGGTTTCCTGATCAACATTCAATCACTTTCCATATCAGCAGTCAATCAATTTCTTTATCAGCAGACAATCAGTTTCCTGATCACCAGTCAATTTGCATTCAGAACAACATTCAGAACACCATTTAGAACGACATTAAAAAGGCTTTCAAGTCGTGGACATCTGTCAATCAAGCGCAGTCTCTTTTACCTCTATCAGAGAGTAACTATTTATCTAAACATATGAGATAGATCAACCCCAATCGGTCGAGCAGCCTGTCTTCGACAGTCTCAATCGGGTAGCGTCAAAGAAGAGTTTTTCGTACAGTTATGTCAAGATTGATGGTTTCAGGCGCGAAGACCTATCAATCTTCGTCGCTCTCACAGAATTTGTAGGTGCGATCGAAGACCTGCGGGTATATCCGAAGAAAGGGAATGAGACCCATCCGCACTTTGACGCAGTTTGGGTGGCAGCAGCGAGGTTCGTACAGTGGAAAGCTGAGAGACTCAAGCGGGACTCGAAGCTGGTCTACAACTTTGGCCCCAAGCTCTTTAGAGACTACCCCAAACCTCCGGTTCCTTATTACTTCACTGACGGATCATGCTGGGGTGACCATGTAGACCTAGCCAAGAGATACATATCGCCTGCAGTGATCGACTACGAGGTAGTGACTGAGCCCTCCGAGTTCCCGCATCTCAGGAGGGGGATTTTCTCTCGACCATATCTCCGCACTCTATGGGAGGAGTTTTGTGCCATGGTTGACTTCCGTATCATGGGACTCGGATGAAAGAGTTCGGAACTAGCAGGCTTCAGGTGGCTTTACAGTCAGAGGCCACAACCTCAGAGAGTACGGAGGCATGGCAAAAAACCCAAATGATAGATAGCAAAATGAGAGACTAAGTGTGAAGTTTAGAGGGATGAGTGAGGACTCTTGATTGGTGTTGGTCATGTTCTCTTCCTTATGTACTTTCTGAGACTATTATGAGTTTTAATTCTTCCCTCATTCATTTGTCTCGGTCATTGTTCGAGCCAGTTGGTCTTGCTTCTTGCATTGTTTTTTGCTTGATGATTGCTCTTGTCGATGATTCTGTCACAGTTCTCAAAATAAGAATGACATAATTGATGCATGCATAGCACTCCACAATTTTATGATTATTATTTGCATGGTTCTCTGTTGTTCCGAATCAAAATAAAAGAAAGACCGGGAACCGGCGAAGACCGCAATTGAAGGGTCTCGTTCGAAGCCGAACGCACACAACAGGAAGGGATTTGCATTATTTAATTTATTTTATTGGCAGAGGTGTAAACCCTCACATCCAAACTGTCAGAGTTCAGGAACTTAACCACAGGAATGTGAAATACTATATGTCCTTCCCTATAAATTTCATGCCTCAAAATTACAAATGGATTATCTCGCCCTGTCACTTCATAAAGTTTACCCCTCACATTAGTTATCCTAGCTACTGAGAGTATTCTTCTTGGACTCTCTTCATTTTTCATACAAGATCTATTATGACTGACCAATTGTGTCTTGAGAATGTAAGTCCCTCAAAAGGTGGTGATGGTATCTCAACAAAAGACCTGATATATGTACTAAAAGAGAAATTATATCTCTCTCACTCTAGCCTTCTCTTCTCATCATGTACAAGGTTCAACGCTCGTTGCCAACATGCACATTTTCTACACTCTTCAAATATCTGTTTCGGTACAAAGATCCCAATATCATACTCATCAAGATCAATAAAATAACAGGTAAGAACATACAGACTGTTCTGCTCTCGCCATGGTTTCTTTATGGCCTCATACCTCACGATCTCATACGGGATTATGACTCTGCTCGTTATAGAATTAAGAGAATTTAACAGTTTATCTGATTCAATCTTACTCAACCCTCTATGACCTCTTATCAGTCTAAGCCTAGATTTCTCTCTTCAGGGTACATAGCGTCGACTTATCTGACTCTTTGGTCTCGTTTCACTTTCAGGGCAAACTCAACCACCGCGGACCAATTTTCGCTTGACAAATTTATATCGGGCAAGGGAGGAGCTGGAAATCCCTCAAAGACAGTAAATCGACTAGATTCAGTGAAGTTCTTATTTTCCCTCTCAAATCTCTCTCTCTTTTTCAGGTCAACCTCTTCAGCAAATCCCGAGCATCTCTCATACACTGCATCAACACTTCTTTCTTTTGGGACATAAATTCTTACATCATATACATCTAGGTCCGTGAAATAAAAGGTCAGTACATATAATCGTTCTTGCTCCGATCCACTCTCAACCATCTCATATCTGACAGCCTTATATGGGAACACCTCTCTCTTACTCAGAGTATTCAGTGAACTTAGGAGACACTCGACCTTCTCTTGACTTGGGCCGGAACCTCTGCCAAATTTCAACTTTCTCTGTCCGATTTCCTCTGCTGAAACCTCTTTAGTTCTCATGACCATCTGTTCTTTTCTCGCATGTCAATACCATGTTGATAAATGGCAGTCGGTTAGTCTCATCACAATAGCTGTCAGATGTAGGAGGGATTGGAACAATCCCATACATTACTAGCATCACACCCCATTCCACTTTCTTTTTTTGCTTGATCAGATCTGCCTTTTTATCATAGATAAATTAGGTCACAATCTCCCATAGCCAATTAAAATTATCACCATCGTTGCTGCCCCCTTCTTTGACGTATGGGCGAATATCATAGATATCTCCCTCCAAGAAGTGCGTCAGCACTACGCAGATGGTTGAGCCACGGGAGTGATAGCCCCAACAACCTTCATATCGATAAGGAAATATTCCATTGGAGGTGAGTTTGGATAGCTCTTTCAGTGCACTGTCGACCAACATTTGTCTTGATCTGATTTGCTCTCTTTCTTTCAATTCCTCCAATGTATTGAGGAGTAACAGAACATACCTGATATCAAACTCGATTCTATCATGTACCTCACACAAAGAAAGATAGGACTCATTTAACAAATTAGGTTTTTCAAGAGAATAATGACTCAAGAAAAGATCGCAAAATCAGTTTGGAAAATTCAGGAAAATTCTGAAAGTGTCAACAGTTCTCAATGCCTAATCAAAGCTCAAAGGTGCTTGCTGACCCAGACTCGTTCCGGACATGAAAAATTTTCATGTCTCCGGCAACGGCGTCATTTTTATCGCACTTTTTCCAGTCGGACCGCTTCAGATGACCAGAAAACCAACAGGCTGTCACTACTTGGAGTATTTAAAAAGGGCGTATGTTAGTCTTGAGCGGACAAAAGAATGATTAGAGAAGCTAAGAAGGAAAGTAACATGGAGAGTGGGAGTAAGGAAATTTGAAAGACTCCCCGAGTTTTCAATTGCTAAGGGATTTGAAGACAGGAGAGATTGGATGCCTCTGCTGGAAGCTATTGCTGAGATTGGTAGATCAAGGGAGAAATACTTCACTATGATGATAAAATCCCTGCTTCTGAGTACCTTTGAAAACAGATTCGAAATCCCTGATTATGTCCAACCTGAGATTTACCTTTCAGATATTGTTTATGATGTTTAACAATGCCCAGCTTGACTGAACAGCTGACACTAGGTGTTGTGTTGGAAGGTAGAATAATCAAGGTAGAAGGGACTCTTCGGATCTCTGACAGAAACCTTTCTACCCTGGATGAGCTTCAGTTTTTGCAGCCTTTCTTTGACTGAATGAGAGATTCTGCCCTGAGAATTGTCACTGACCAGACTGAGATAAGATATTTATTAAAGGTGGTGAAAGTGGGAACTGCTGAGAGAGTATCATACCACACTTCTCGGGAATGGGTCTCTCTTGCCAGAAAGATCAACAGCGGGTTGTAAGCAATGCAGTTTGATTATGAGATTATAAACTTGACTTGATATTTTATGATTCGAGGTACTGTAAAAGGGTATAATAGGAGATTGAGTAGGGATGATGAGAGAGAGTGGATCGAAGACTACATCAGGAGGCTGAGAAGGATTGTCTTGCCTTTGATCACTACCAAGTCTATTATTGCATATACTCTTTATGTACAAAATTCTCAAGGGGTAGAGCAAACAAGGGAAGAGAGAAACGAACCTGTATCCCTTGCGAGAAGAGTGAGAGATTGAAAGAATAAGAAAAAAAAGGACAAAAGTGACAGAAAAGAGAAGAAAGTATCCGGGAAAGTCTACGGTCAAAATGGCAGGACGAGGGAGACCGAGTTCATCTGCAGGGACCAATGAAGAGACTTTGGTTGGGGTTATTCAGGAATTGGTCGAGTGAGTCGACACAATCAAAAGAGGGTCAGACATTGCAAGAGCAAAGAGGCCCGATGAGAGAATTATCTGCTTCAGAGAACCTCAAGTAAACGATTTCCTAGACGAGTATGAATTATTTAAGCTTAGTTATGGCTGGACAGATAAGCAACGACTTAAGCACCTTCTATCTTACTGTGACACTGACTCAAGATTGGTTGTTCAGGAATTGATGGAAGGGGTCACTACATGGGAAGAGGTTAAAGAGAGGATGAAAAAAGAATTTGAGAAAGACTCAGTTCCAACTACAACCAAGGATTTACTCAACATCAGAAGAGCTAAGTATAACACTTTTAATGTTTTTCTTCAGACCTTCATCCGAACAGCAAGAAGGATTTCATATTTGGACGAAGCCCAGAGATGCCATATATTTTTGACAAATTTCACTGACACTGAAAGGCAGGCAGTTCTCAATCAAGCTCAACACTACCCTCTCAGATGGGATGAAATGGTTACAATCGTCAGAACTGTACCAACAGTCTCTCATAAGAAATGGTCACTGGATCAGATCAGTATATTGACCAAGGACTAAGAGACTGAGAATGGTATGAACAGAGGAAACAATCTGAGTGCTGAAAATATTATTCAAAGAGTGATGACTAACTATATGCTTGCAATGCCTGCAAACCATGCTGTAGATGACAAAGGAAAGAAGCAAGCTGAAAGTGAAGAGGAGGATGATGATGATGATGATGATGATGATGAAGGCTATGGTTAGAAGGGAGATTCTTCTAGATCCAGGAAGAATGGAAAGAATGGTGACAGAGGAAACAGAGAAAAAAAGAAATATGATGAACGTCTTAAGAAGAGTTTTGTCTGGAACTATTGTGGTGAAGGGGGTCGCACTACCATCTATTGTAGATCTCTTGAGGAGGATGTAAGGAGTGGGGTGGCAAAGAAGGATGCAATGGGTCATGTCTGTGATAGTTCATGGAACAAGTTGGATCCCAGACATCCAGGAGGTATGAGACTTCTTGCTCTTMAGCTTGATGAAAAGATGAAGACGAAGAAGAAGAGAAAAACTAATGTGAATGTTCATTTTCTCATTGATGAGTTGCCTGATGAACTAGTACAGAAAACAAGTGATCCTCATACCACAACTGAACTGTCTCTGCAATCTTTAATATTAACAGAGGATGTGTCTGACGAGACTTCTACAAGCGAGCCTCCATTGGAAGGGAATCTTACTTCTCAGGATCCTTCTGAATTAGTAGAATCTCCTTCCAATGAAAACATTCGCTTTCTGGTAAACATGATGTCATTTGATGGTGATCTACCTTCAGAACTCGTCATGGAACCCAGTGTGATGCTTGGTGAAGTGAGAAACCTTCAAGCACGCATTACGCCTCAAATGATAGAGGAAAGGAAAAGAAGGACGGTTGAGGAGTCACTGATTAATATTCTTGATGACCCAGAACCATAACTTCCCCATAGAAAGAATGAACAAGGAAGAAAGAGAAAATTTATTCTCAAGAGTGATTTGGAAGATGAGACAGTGATTTCTGACGTAATTACCAAAACGCTGGAAGAGACAGAAGTGACTTTGTCCTTCAAGGAGGCAATGACTCTAGCACCCGAACTGAGAGAAGAACTGAAAAAGCTGATTGAGAAGAAGAAATTAGAAGTTAATTACTTGGGATCAGTTTTTCCCAGCCAAGTGAACAGGTCACTGCCAGGTTGCAAGATGAGGTTCGCAACCATGGGATGTGGGCATCTGACCATTCGTATTAATCAAGTGAAGATTCTAGCCTTAGTGGACTCTGGGGCAGAGATGCTACTCATTTCACGAAGAACAATGGAGGTTTGTGACTTATCTATTGATAGACTTGCACAAAATATACTGAGTAATATTGCAGGATAACTTTTTATGGCAGGATTTATTGATAATCTGCCTAGCAGAGTTGGTACCATGACAGTGGAATTACTTGGTTTTCTAGTTCCAGAACTGGACCATGACTGTATCTTGGGAACCCCATTTTTGCATAGAATGAAGGCAGTCCAATTTTTCAGTCATGAGGGGTCATCATGGATTGGCGTACAAGATCCTGAGACTTCTCAGGAACAAACCTTTATGGTCTGCACTAAGAATGATTTCAAGCATCGATTGTTTGCTAATTCAATCAGGAAGGAAGAGTCTACTGAGAAGATTAAGATACTAAGAGAAGAAGGTGAACAAGAGGCAAAAGAAGAAATTTCAGTGGGTATTAATCAAGTTTCAAAAATGATAAAGACCCTTGGTAATCTCGAGGACGAGGATGAACAAATTGAAGCATTTAAGAAGGTTGTAGGGACTGCTAAGGGAGGAAAGATTAAATAAAAATTTGCATCGACTCACCCTTTTTTAGTCACTGGATCAAAGAGAAAATACAAGCTCAAGGGGGTGAAGAAAAACCCGGTGGCATTCCTAATAGAAAAAGATTATGATGAAGCATTGAAAAAAGAGAGAAAAATTATTAAAACATTAAAAAAATTCGCAAAATTGGGGAACAGGGTCACCAAAGAAAGATTCGATACAATGAAGATAAGCTTGGATCAGTTTATCCTGCCTAAATAGAAAGAATATATCTTCAAGATGTGTCAGGAATTTCCTGGTGTATTCTCCTTTAATAATGAAGAGAGAGAGCGGTTGGACGTGGATATGATTGAGATGGTCAAAATTTGGACAGTTGGTCATGTTTCATGGAATGATAGGCCGACCAAGTATGCCCTGAAAGAGGAAACAAAGGTTGTGAAGTATATTGACAAGAAGATTGCATCTAATGTTGTTGAACCTGCTGATGGACCGTATGCTAACCACTGGTTTTGTTTTTGGAAACCAGGGGTTGGATTAAGATGGATACAAAATCTTCAGAAACTCAACTCTGTGAGGGTACGTGATGCAGGTAGTCTTCATAATGCCGATCTCCTCTCTGAATCGTTTGCTGGTCGATGCATTTATTCCCTAGTTGATTTGTATTCTGACTATGACCAGTTTCTCATTGATCCCACAAGCCGACCGATGACTGCCATGCACACGGCCAAAGGGCTCATTCAGATGTGTGTGGTACCTCAGGATTCGACTAATGGTGTAGCAATGGTTCAAAGGGATATGATCCAAGTCATGCAAGATATTTCTCCTGAAATAATCAGCCCCTATATTAATGATAATCCTGTAAAAGGACCCCTAGTAAGGGATGAGACTTTAGTCGCAGGTGGAGTCAATAAGTTTGTCTAGGAACATGCTGAAGGAGTAAAAATGGTCATAGAGAGACTTCAAAAATATAATCTGACAGCCAGTGGACCAAAGTCGCTTCTCTTCCAGCGAGAAGTGATCATCTTGGGCTTCAGATGTTTCTCCAAGGGTAGGAGTTCTGACCTCAAGAAGATAGACAAAATCATAAACTGGCCTCTGCCGCTCAAAAGGGTGACAGACGTCATAAACTTCTTGGGAGTCTGTGGATTCAGGAGAATTTTTATTCCTCATTTTGCTACCCTTGCGGAGCCTCTGAGGGAGATGGTAAGGCAAGAGGCTAATTTAACATGGAATGATAAAAGACAAGCTGCTGCAGAAACTCTGCAGGAAAAACTAAAAGATGGTGGTGTAGTGCTAGGAGTGCCAGTTTATGATGAAGAGGAGGCAAGACCCTTCGTCATTGAGGCAGATGGAGGACCAGTTGCTTTAGGTGGTGTACTCATTCAGAAAGATGAAAATGGGAAAGAGAGGCATCTGAGATTTGAGAGCAGGACTCTTAATTCTACAGAAAAAGGATATACCCAATTCAGGAAAGAACTGCTGACAATCATCCATAGCCTCATGTGCTTCAGACACTATGTACTAGGGAGGAGATTCATCTTGAGGAATGATGCATCTGTTGTGACTGGTGCCATTAAGAAGCATCAACAAGTAGATCCAACAGTCAGCAGGTGGATTGCCTTTATCTGGACTTTTGATTTTAAGCTGGAAAAGATTCCTACTGAGAAGAACAGGGCAGATGGCCTAAGCCGGATTGAGTGGAGAAAAGAAGAAGAAAAAGATGTAAATGAAACGATTGAAGAATCAACCTATGTTGATAATTTCCTGAATGAAAAGGATGATGAAGATTATGAAGTACCACACTCCTACAAGTGGAGTTTGTGGCCTTAAAAGAGAGACAGTTGGGGAGAGATCCCTAATGCCTATGTTTATGAATCGATTCTTGAGAAAGAAGAAGAGGATGAACCAAATGATTGGTATGCTAAAGTTAATGCAGCAGCAGTGGCTGCTCATGAAATCGGGGAAAATTCTGGTTCAAAGGAAGAAGAAGAAAGTGAAAAGAAGGAGGAAGAGATATTTTTCATTTCGGAAGAATATGATGAAAACTATCAAGAGATTGGTAAGAAGATGGAAAGGGAACAACTAAAGGAATATACTGTAAAAATTCAAGAAAGAAGTTCAGATTAAAAAGATGACAACTCTTTGTGGATGGTAAGGTAGACCTACCTCCACTAAGAGTGGTATGTGGTAAAGAGAGACAGTTAGAGATAATTTATGCCCTACATGAGGGGGTTGCTGGTGGCCACAGAGTTGCTGAGGCAACCTACTCTAAGACTATCAAGCTCTACTTCTGGCCTGGCATGAGAGACACGACTTTCAGATTTTGTAAATCATGTGTGTTATGCCAGAAGAGGTCTACCACAAGAATGATTGAACTTTTATTTCCTACTATTTTGGTAGAGTCAGGCAGCAGAGTTCATTTAGATCTCATCACCATGCCTTTAGGCAAGGGCGGAATGGAATATATATTGAACATGAGAGATAATTTCTCTAGATATGTTGAGGCAAAAACTCTTAAAAGGAAAACAGCCGAGCAAGTGGCTGACTGGATAGAGGAAGTATATTTCAGGTACCCTTTTATCAGAGAGTTTGTCTCAGACAGAGGATCATTGTAAGAAGAACCACTCTCAGATTGGGTGTCAGAATTCGGTATGTGACTACTTACCATCCTCAAGCGAATGCATCTGTTGAAAGGGGTCACAAAACTTTGAAAGACTCAGTGGCCAAGTAGCGTGAAGGAAATCTCAGCAACTGGCCAAAAGTATTAAGAGTTGTTGTCTATGCTGACAACATAACAGTCAAGAGGACAACTGACTATGCTCCATTTACTCTGTGGTATGACCGATATGCTACATTACATATTGAGAACATTGTCAAATTATGGTCAAGTCAAGAAAGTGACAGAGACTATTCTATTTCAGAGCTTCTCCAGATCAGAATGAGGCAAATATCAGAAGTTGATCAGGTAGTGATGAATGCTGTAGAGAGAATGGCATCCAACAAATTATCAGATTAAGAGAGATGAAACAAAAAAAGATATACAAGAAAAGAGAAACTGAAAGTTGGAGATGTTGTCCTTCTGTTCGACAGTTCTCTTGAGACTCAGTGGACTAAACGATTGGAGCCCAGATGGCTCGGTCCTTACAGAATCACAGGAGAGGTAGAAGACAAAGTTTATGAGATTTCAGAGATTGATGGATCCAAGGTTCACGACATGGTATCAGGGTCAAAACTTCGTAAGTCCATTTTCAGAGACCCTAATTTGATCCCTACAGTGACCTCAAAGAGAGGAAAGAAAGGTCAGTCATCCAAGTGAGAGAACAGTTCCAGAGAACTGAGAGAAAAATACTATAAGACAATGAGACAGCAAGACTGAATTTTCAGCAGACTGTGATCGTTCGTGCATGGTCAATTCAACAGTTAAATTTTCTGCATGTAGGTTAATTTTCTGTTTCAGCAAGCAACGGAGCTAATGAGACTATATCTTTGAGGCAGTCCTACAATCGATCCATGAGTGTCAAGTCCTTGAGAGTGGGGAAATAACTGTGAGATACAGTTCTCGTGAGCGTTGACGCAGTGTCAAGATCAGAGAACTCATGGTTGTGGCACATCAAGAGATGTAATCAGTAATATTCTTATGATAAAGAGAAAAATATGATGGGCATAAAGAGGTTCAGTTCTGTCTGATTAAGAGTTGTCAGCAGAAGGACTTCGTGTTTCTGACTAAGTTGTTCATTCAAGAAATTCAGACGAGGACAGACATAAAGAAGTTCAACTTTACTTGACTTAGAGTTGTCAGTAGAGGGACTTCGTATTTCTTAACTAAGTTGCATGTCTTCACTTAGATGAGGGAAGGGACCTCTCTGAGATCAGCATTTCAACGTTTCCTTGGGACCGACGGGACGTCTCATGAAAGAGAAATTTCTAGCTGAGGGAAGAGACTTTTCTTGGGCCAACACTTAGCATCCTTCTTGAGGCTGAAGGGAGGTCTCAGGTAAGGGCTTGGTGCTGGTTATCATGTTGTTGTTCAGTGCCTCTTGAGACTGAAGGGAGGTCTCTTGAGAAATGTTTGTCATGTTATGGGGTATGGGCAGTTTGCTTGTGGGTTATGATATGCTTGCCTGATTGTCTGTGCCTGGGGTCTTCTCTAACCTAAAGATGCATTGATTGTCGGGGTCAGCCAGAGCCTTACCGCAGTAAGTTGCAATCTGGTGGGGTCAGCAGGTCCCCGGTGCGAGTATCGAATTCTGTAGTCGACTGAGGCTAAGGCTCCGTGGGTCTGGCCTGTGAGGTCGAAAAGGGTCAGCTGGAACCCTACCGCAGTCAGAGGAAGCAATCCTGTAAGGTTCTCCAGAGCCTTGAATCGTAGTTAGACCGGGTTCTGCGTTCAAAAAGTTGGGCGGAACAGCCAGCGCCCTTGGACAAATACTGGTGGGTGAGCCGGTCGCTGACTGCAGTGGTCAAATCCGGGTTCGGGACAGTTTAACTGACGGGACGTCTACTGTCATAGGGTGACCAGACCTGCTATAGTCTGGGTGTCCTGGCGAGAGTGCCAAAGGGTTATCATACTCGAGTAGTGGGTATGCTGGTCCTGACCTGGAGGCAGGTCAAAGGGGTTGTCAAGACAAATGGTCTGACTAGTCCTGGCCTGAGGCAGACCGAATGAGGTATATCAGACTGAGGGGACGTCTGTCATTCCTGACCAGTGGTGGGCCAAAACCAAGGCAATCAATAAACTATTGGGTGTGAAGAGTCGTTTTGTTGTGTCTATTATTTTATTATTATATTATTCTATTATTATTTTATTTTATTTATTCTGGGTTTTATTTTGTTTTCTTGTTGCTTGGCTGATAACTGTTGGGGAGCCTGCTTGCTGGGGCATAGTTGTTGTCTGCAGGTATACAAAGATTTATTTGAAGTTCTCAGACCAGAGAAAATAGAAGGGGTTTGGTATCCCCTTCCCTCTATCTAAGAAGTTGAGGAGACGCCTTCAGACCAGAGAAAGAAAACAGGGTTTGGTATCCCCTGAGTCACGTGAGAAGTTGAGAAGATATCTCACTCTGGCCAGAAAACAGAAAAAGGGTTTGGTATGCCCTACTCCCAGCATGCCAGATTGGACAAGTGTCCCAGGAATCAATGTCAGACTGACAATGTGTTCGATTTTTTTCCAACCAAGGTAAAGGTTAAGGTAACCTTTCTCTGCCACAAAATTCAGATTGAGAACAAATTTCAGAATGAGAAGAGGTCAGAATCAGCAGCAAACAAGAAAGTGGAAGCATAATCCTTCTTAGATTTATTTGGTGGCCGACAAGCGGCCTGGTTCACGAGGAACCTGCATCCCTGGCCTCAAGGTATTCAAACTCTTAAGCCAGGGGCACTATGAAGTGATGAGTGAATTGAAAGTCTTGAAGAGGAAGCAAATTCAAAAAGCTGAAAAGAAATCGCGCTTATACAAGATGTAGAGGATTAGCATGAGCTCAACCTGGAGCAAGGAAAGGAGGAAAAAGATACAGAAAATGGTAGAGTCATTGGAATGAGGGATAGAGGGAGCAGCGCGAGGGACGGAGGGGACAGTCACTAGGTCCCTATTCGCCGTAGGAGTGATGGGGGCTCTGGGAGTGTAAGGAGGAGAGGAAGTGATGGGCGCGCCGTAGCGCGTTTTAAATTTCTTCTGAACATACTCAATCCTGTCCGGGGATGGAGTCCTCTCATACCACGCAGCAAATGAGTGGCGAGGATAGGGTCTCGAATGAGCGTCATAGCCTCGCGGCTCGTCTTCTTCCTCCTTCAAACTATATTCGCGCCGTGCGCGAGCTGGCGGCTCTTCACGCGCCTTCCCACCTCTACCACCCCTTCCTCTTCCCTGTCCCTTACGTGCTTCATGCATGGTGCGATATTGAGCGCTACTTAAGAAAAGGATGAACGAAGAAAGATGTACAGCAGAGGAAACTACAAAAAAAGTAAAGGAAAGAAAAGGGTAGTGGCGCAGGCCACGCAGCGACGCCGCATGCACGATAAGAGGGAGAGAAGAAAAGAGAAGAAAAAAAAAGAAGATGCTATGAAAAGGGAGAGGAAAAGAGAAGAAGATGATACCGCAAGAAAAGGATGACGGTCATAAAAACACTACGACAAGTCGCAGAGATACGAAGGAAATGAATGAGGGTCCTGAACTACGCACTGTTTTATACAGAGCGCCCCACGCGTTTTGACCCAACGGGGACGCTGGGTGGGGGTTTGGTATCATGTCCCGGCCCTCCTCTGTGTACCAAGTCCCTGCGTGGTATCAACCTTTTGTTTCGACGTTGTGGCATGTAGCCGTGTTCCCAAACATCTACAAACCCTAGTACCCGGATTGTACCGTGATGTGGACTGGTCCTGTTGGTGCCTGCCTGAGCAAAAGGGAGGGTGCGCCACATGACTTTCCTTTGGTCCACGCAGGCTCGGCACCCCCTGCTGTACAGCAGAGCACTACCGGTCTGTGATCGTGGTAGCTGCCGGGCTCGCCCTGGGACGCGAAGGTGAAAAGACGGGCGCGACCTTTTCTACTGCGCGCCGAGTGCCCCTCTGCCAGGTTATGGGTTGGATGCCTAGAGCGGTGGTCATTGTCAGGATAAATGGAATGTAAAAAAAAAAAGAAGTGAAAAGAAAGCTAGAGGTCTAATCCGTGCGACTGAACTGCCAGCCTTAATTTGGGGAAATCTAACGGCCACTAGTCATCTTGTAGTTACGTTTTTTGTTCCTTTCTTTACTATTATTATTATTATTATTATTATTATTATTCTACCGGTTTCTCAGACGCGATTTCCTTTCTTTTTTTTTTTCTTGTCTCTGTGACTTTGTGGTGAAGGCCGACGGTTCATATTTGGACTACGACTACTGTTTGACGGCCTAGGCTGGCCCGACCCCTCGTAAGTCGCCTGTGACAGAGCTGTTTGACTAAGCGTCACGCGGTAAGGCCCCAAAAGAGGGGCAACCCGCGACCGCATTGGTAGGAGGCTTATCACTCTCCGTGGAAGGTCATAAGCCCCCTCCTTGCCATCGGACACGGGTACCCGTCAGGGTCAGTCTGGCGACGTGTTTTGAAGAGACGAGGTTGGCAGTCGATATCTCGTTATGGGACCACAATGTCGAATCTGTAGTCATATCGCTAGGGTCTGAACTGACTGTAGTGTGAGGCTAGTTCATGATCGACCGTTGGATTCTGGGCTCGAGGGTTGTCCTCTGAGATTATTTAGTTCTAATTTATTGCATTATTTTAAAAACTTTTAAAATTCTTGAATCCGGAAGGATCTGAAAAGGACTAATTTGAGTCCTTCATTCAGAACGCAGGGGACGAGCCTATAAAAGGAAAAGGAGGAGTCGAGTTCCAGGCAGAGAGTACATGGAAAATTATGTCGTGCTGTGTGCAGGCAAGCTGGGACGTGAGAGGTGAGTGTCGAGGGGGATGTGCGGTAGCCTGTCGGCTAGTGTTCAGAGTGCTGGACTGGGACCGTTCTGGGACGACTCGGTCTTGGCTCTCGAGTGAAGTGAACATAGCCATGGTGCGGAGTAACGGGTTATACGGCTATAGGCCAAAATGCATCCAGTCACTCTCTACAAGCAGGAGCGAATGTCTGGAGATGGGCCTACTGTGACGGCTATACTAGACTATAGCTACAGCAGGCGAGAGGCGAAGTTAAAGATAAACGTCGAGGGCGGACGAGAAGGGGAGATGAGAGTGGACCCAGGCCTGCAGATGGCGATTACAGAGGCCAGAGACCGTGCAGAAAGGAGATGCCTACGGGACGGGGTCACTGACGAAATCAAGGTGACCGTCACTTACTAGGACGAGGGAACCTCCACGAACACGGTGGAATGGGAACAGCGGCACTTGGACCGCGACACCGAGGCAGAGAGTGAATCAAGCGACCGAGAAGCCACAACACAGTCCTGGCATGGGTTGGACCAGATCCGCCGAAATCACCCGCTCGCAAGCCCAGTAGAGCGTGGACCTGAGGCGAGCTCATGGCAGTGAGAGGACTGAGGCAGAGGCGGGACCTGTGGAGGACAGGACACGCGAGTCAGTTACATGTGTGCGATCGACACTGTGGTACGGGGCTTAGGAAACATCTCAGAAGAGCAGTGTAATGCGGAGAGAGCTCTTGCACGCCAACGAGTACTGGGCAACCCGTGCAGGAGGGGCGATGTCGATGTCAACACTAGCGCTACGGAAGGCTTCGACCCTCACTCTCCTGGCTGACGCCGTCACCTGCACACGCAGAAGGTACTAGCCTTGCCCATCATGGAGAGGTCAGCAGACTGTCGGTAACCAAGGCGCGCCATGTGTCGTATGGTCCTCGGAGTTGAGAAGAGTGAGTCTTTAGTGGGGGGGGCGTCGACGCATGTACCCTGATGAACGAGCTTATGGGGAGAAAGTCAGAGCTCCGTGAAGTGATCAATATGTAGACGAGTGGTTGACGTCATTGACTTCTTCCCCTCGCGTCTTTCGTTGACCTATGGAGGCTGTAACTTTTCTTGGCTTACTTCTTGGTGCTATTTTCGGTACCTCTGTTACTCTGAGTACATCCTCGCGGTTGTCAACTATTTCTCAATTGAGTTACAAAGAGAAGGGGTTTTGGGTACGAGGGACCATGTGATCTAGTTATGAGGGTGATTAACGGAGGAGAGGGCGGAATCATCAGGTAATCCCGACCCTCGTGGTGAATGTGGCTGAATCTGTCCTTGCGTTAGTCTCGCCATGGCAGTTAAGAGTTCATAGAACAGTTTGCTGCTGCCAGTTGTCGTAATTCAGCGTATGTTTGGTAGCTTGTTTCGGGTCGCGAGCATCGAGCAAGTCACAGATTGGGAGTCAGTGAATTTAGTCTTAGTTACTAGCGTGAGAAAACAACCACTTTTGGTGTGACAACGCTTGTTATTCGACAATGTAGTTGTTAGTAGTTGATCGTTCTCAATTTGTTCGATAATCCGTCTGTTGATGGTAACTGGTCTGCTGAATGATCTCACGGAGGGATGGTTGCTCCTACCTGTAGTTAAATCATCAAGAACTTGTGCTTTTTTATCGCCACTACTACTCTACGTGAGTGGTGATTTAATAATCCACTCACGGAGTTAGTGGACTTGAGGTCTTTATTGAACTAGGATAAACATGTGCAAAGGCAGGGTTTTCTCCTGTACTCTTGCTTGGCTTTTCAATCTCACGTTCGTGATGTACTTTTATGATTGAGGTAGTAACGAGTCGCTATTACATCCTTCGTTTGAAGAGTCTTTGTATGTGAGAGGTTGTTGACTGACTTTGACGAGTTTCTTGATGGGCTCCTGGTTCACGGTATGCGTCGAAGGGGTTTCACCCTGTAAGGCGGAGTTTGCTCCCTCTATAAAAGACAAAAGTCTTTAAGTTTTGGAAATCTCAGAATAATTACCCCTGTGACTTGCATGTTTAATCAGGATGTTTGATGGGGAAAAGTTGCGCAATACTAAGAAAAGTTGCGTACTTGCTCGTCAAGTTTCTGATTGACGGGGACTAGAGCTGCATCCAAAGATACTGAGTCGGATATTAAGAGGAAGTTAATAAGCGAGTGTTAGCTTAAAATCTCCCCTATTCTCGTTGAAATTGAGGCCTAACGGGACATAAGAACAAAGACTGACAGTCTTAATGTAAGCCCGGAAAGAAACAAGTTGAGGGAGGTCGGGTGAACATTGGAACCCGTGAAGCCCTTTTCTACGAAAACTATGTGGGCTACAGTAGAGAAGGGTAGTTGAGCCTTAACTCGGAGTTGAGATCGGCCCAGATCGGTTAGTGCCATCACTCCGCTAGATTAATTACCGTGAGATCTGGGCTTCGTAACATATTGCTCGAGTACGGAAAAATGCCACGCATGCTATTTAGGTAGAGTCTGCCATCTAAGGTATGTTGTGTATTAACTGAGCAGAGTTTTGTCAATCTGATTTGTGGTAATCAGACTCCCACATGTGTGTTGTGTAAGTTGAGTGTATTACGTGTACTGTGAGTGCTATACAGACTCGTTGTAGACGTTAATGCTCTGTTTTAGTGTGCATCTCGCCCAGTGTAGAAAGAGAGCAAAGGACACGGATGTCATTATGTGCAAAGTCCGAACAAAAGAGGCATGCCAAACATTAAATGGAAGTTAGGAAGGTAAGGCAGGCTTCAGATTCAACTATCAGGCAAGAGCTTTGCGTGTCTGCTTTACTGTGGATGTCGTCGTTGGGCAGATACTTGGTAAAGTGCCTTAGTCAGGGTTGAACGGGGAGGAGAAGCTCCGGACTATATCACATTGTTTCTGACCAGCTGATACCCGCGAAGTGCGAAGTAGAGAATGAGCCTTTTGGATTCAGTCTCCCGATTAACTAAACCACATAGGGTAAGTCGAACTGGTGCTCAAACATGCTCCGAGCACTGAACACCTTCCCTCAAGCACAGGAATCCGAGTGGACGGACTGTTCATCAAGTGCTTGTCCTTATGAACCGGACACTCTTGTTTGGGGTATGCAACCTACGTTTAATGAGAATCTTCGCTTTGCTCGCTTCTTAACTTTCCGTAAGTAGGCAGTTACGCAACTTTGAGCATTAATCTCTTGATCCGAAGAGTCACAGATAAGGACTGCTGATAGCGGTCTCATCGAACTCACTAGGGCCAACGACTGTGTTCTAGCGCCTCTCTGTGTCTTACTAGAAAAGAAGGTGGGGGAATATATATATTATATATATATATATATATATATGTATGTGAACCTACTAGACCTGCAAACAAATGGGGTGTCTCTTGATACGCATTGTGGTCTGAACTCGGTCATGTCGTTCTTAAGGGACCACATACAAGGGAACTGTTAGTCGAGTAAAGGATTCAAAGAGACGCGTTTTCCATTTCCTTAATCTCGCGCCAGAAGGGGAAGATAAAGATAGGAGGAGAGATATGGGAAGCAAGGACACCCTGGTTGTGACCTGCACCTTATACCAAGCAAAAACTTAAGGTTGGAAAAATAGGATAGTGGGTGAGACTGAGGAATACAAGAGGTTTCTGAGAGAGTTTGCCATGGAGAAGGCAGAAAGCCGCGATAAGCTCATTGAGTACATTTTCTATATCTGTGAGTCAAGTGGGAAGCCGCACAGTACTGTTTTATTGCTGGAAAGTTTGGAGCAGACCAGGGCAAAAATCTAAGAGAGCATGAGAGTGCTCAGATCTCTTTCTTAGAGGACTCCGAGTCCGCTAGTGAATCTGATCAGTAAGCAATACACAGCGTTGATACTCAGTGCTATGAACAGTGGATGATACTAAGTACTGTTATCAATGTGCAGGGCTCAACGCTGCTCGCAGTGTTCAGTGCTCAACGCCGTTGCCAGTAAGCAGGGCTCAACACTGATGGCAGAAATCAAACAACAATACAATTAATTTTCAATTAGTATTCAGTCCATGATCAAGCAGCATTCAATCAGTTCTTTTACCAGTTTTCCAGTTTGTACTCAATCGATATTATAACAGTATCCTGGATGTTCGAATATCAGCTAGCAAAACTGCAGTTGCTTTCAGTCATTGAGTGATCATAGTACAGTGGCTCATTACTTAAGCAAATCTCAGACAACATCCAATCGACAGTTATCTCAACATTCAACTATCCAGCGATCAGCAGTCAATCAGTTTCCTGATCAGAAGTCATTCAGTTTCCTGATCAGCAGTCAATCAGTTTCCTGATCAGCAGTCAATCAGTTCCCTGATCAACAGTCAATCAGTTTCCTGATCAGCAGTCAATCAGTTTCCTGATCAGCAGTCAATCTGCATTCAGAACAACATTCAGAACACCATTCAGAACGACATTAAAAAGGTATTCAAGCCGTCGACGCCTGTCAATCAAGCGCCGTCTCTTTTACCTCTATCAAGGAGTAACTATTTATCTAAACATATGAGAGAGATCAACCCCATCTCGGTCGAGCAGCCTGTCCTCGACAGTCTCATTCGGGTAGCCTCAAAGGAGAGTTTTCCGTACAGTTATCAAGATTGACGGCTTCAGGCGCGAAGACCTGTCAATCTTCGTCGCTCTCACAGAATTTGGGAATATCTGAAGACCTTCGGGTATATCTGAAGAAAGGGAATGAGACCCATCCGCACTTTGACGCAGTTTGGGTGGCAGCAGCGAGGTTCGTACAGTGGAAAGCTGAGAGACTCAAGGGGGACTCGAAGCTGGTCTACAACTTTGGCCCCAAGCTCTTCACAGACTACCCCAAACCTCCGGTTCCTTATTACTTCACTGACGGATCATGCTAGGGTGACCATGTAGACCTAACCATGAGATACATATCGCCTGCAGTGATCGACTACGAGGTAGTGACTGAGCCCTCCGAGTTCCCGCATCTCAGAAGGGGGATTTTCTCTCGACCATATCTCCCCACTCTATGGGAGGAGTTTTGTGCCATGGTTGACTTCCGTATCATGGGACTCGGAAGAAAGAGTTCGGAACTAGCAGGCTTCAGGTGGCTTTACAGTCAGAGGCCACAACCTCAGAGAGTACGGAGGCATGGCAAAAAACCCAAATGATAGATAGCAAAATGAGAGACTAAGTGTGAAGTTTAGAGGGATGAGTGAGGACTCTTGATTGGTGTTGGTCATGTTCTCTTCCTTATGTACTTTCTGAGACTATTATGAGTTCTCATTCTTCCTTCATTCATTTGTCTCGGTTATTGTTCGAGTCAGTTGGTCTTGCTTCTCGCATTGGTTTTTGCTTAATGATTGCTCTTGTCGATGATTCTGTCACAATTCTCAAAATCAGACTGACATAATTGATGCATGCATAGCACTCCACAATTTTATGATTATTATTTGTATGGTTCTCTGTTGTTCCGAATCAAAATAAAAGATTCCTAAGAGCGGGGACCGGCGAAGACCGCAATTGAAGGGTCTCGCTCGAAGCCGGACGCACACAACAGGAAGGGATTTGCATTATTTAATTTATTTTATTTATTGCAATCAACAACCAAACCCTGCGTGACATCTTGTTGGCTTTCTGGTCGTCTGAAGCGGTCCGACTGGAAAAAATGCGACAACGCGTCCCAGAATAACACTCAATCTGGTACCATGTTAGTCCTAACTGGTCCCAAGCGGTCCCAGATGGTCCCATGCGGTTCCAGGTGGTCCCATGCTGTCAAACATTTCGTCGAATGACTATTGAGTCGAAAATCGTTTCCGACGCACTTCTAAAAAAAAAAAAACAGTCCCGAATCTCAAAACCGCATGCGTCAAGACTGCTGCAAATGACCGCCCACGTCCCACGTCAGTCCCAACTGAATCCAGGCAGTCCCAAGTAGTTCGGTCCCACTTCCGCAAGTGTTGGGTAGTCCCAACTACAAAACATTTATCTCATATGCCGCATAAAAAAATAAACCCGTCTGTCGCGCTCAAATTTCGTTCCGTCACATGCTGTCAACTGCCACCATGTCACACTGTTGTTGCCATACACAACAATGGTAGCAGACCTTCACCAAGAAAAGCAGACGTCGCGCCACAACAAAAAACCTTTCAGCGCCGTAAAAAAAAACCTTCATTGTCGCGCCGCACGTCCCACCATCGTGCCGCAATTCCACTGCCGTGCCGAACTCTCGTCGGAAAATAGCAGCACGTCGTCGAGCTGTGCCCCGTAAAAAAATGAAAACGGCAGCGCTCCGCCGTGTCGTACCACCGTAAAAAAATGGCGGCGCTTCGTTGTGCCGTACCACCGTAAAAAACACGGCAGTGTTTCGTCGTGCCGTACCACCGAAAAAAAAGATGGCAGCCCTTCGTCGTGTCGTACCACCACAAAAAGACGGCAGCGCTTCGATGTGTCGTATCACCGTAAAAAAAACGGCAGCGCTTCGCTGTGTCGTACCACCGCAAAAAGACGGCAGCGCTTTGCTGTGTCGTACCACCGCAAAAAGACGGCGGCGCTTCGCCGTGCCGTACCACCGCAAAAAGACGGCAGCGCTTCGCTGTGTCGTACCACCGTAAAAAAAACGGCAGCGTTTCACTGTGTCGTACCACCGCAAAAAGACGGCAACACTTCGCCGTGTCGTACCACCGCAAAAAGACGGCAGCGCTTCACCGTGCCATACCACCGCAAAAAAACGGCAGCACTTCGCTGTGCCGTACCACCGTAAAAAAAACGGCAGTGCTTCGCTGTGCCGTACCAAAGCAAAAAGCCGGCAGCGCTTCCGCACCACCGTCGAATAAACCAGAACCGCCGCTGCAAAAATCCGGCAGCGCTTCCGCACCACCGCCGTTAAACCCGAAGTTGCCGCTGGCCGCCGCAGTAAAGTTTTGGCAGCACTTCCCCTCTATAATAGAAAAATAACTGGCCAAAATTGGTAAAATTTGGGCCCTGGGCCCAAATTTCACAGCGCCGTTTTGCCGTAGTCCTACAGTGCTCTTAGGTCAGCCCCGTAGGACCAGCATCAGCCAGAGGGGAGGGGAGCAGAGTGTTCCCTGCCTTGGCTATGGCTGCCCATCTCTCCTCCTTGCGCTCCTCAGCCGGTCTCCAGCCTCTCCTCACGTGGCCTCAGGCAGCAGCTCCAGCAACCAGCAACACTCAAGTGTGTTCGTCACACACTGGCATCACGAGTGCATTGTGTGGCAGCTGGGGGGCAGCTGCCTATTTTATATTGGCTGAGGAGGCTGGACGTCACTCCATCCCCCAGGCAAAATCACGGGCTCACTGTGAGCCCTTGATATGCCAAGATCCAGGGTTGACTGTGGCCGCACCACAACCACAACCTTACTGTGGGGCAGTTTCTTTAACTGCCCTATTTTATTTTTATTTTTTCTTTTTCCCAGCTATCTCGGAATCTCACGAGATAGCTGGGTTCCTGCCATTTCCAAAACTTTTTTTCTTTTATTTTTCTGATAAGGGGTTGGAGAGATACAACCCCTTACAGTTCGATGTACCTGGATCCTTTTCCCAGGGCAGATGCATCGAGGAAAAGGCTGCACTTGACCTTTTGCTTTTTATGACCCTCAATTTCCAGGCTCCCTTCAAAAATGGGAGCCTGACAGTTACCTATGGCAGCTTCTACCAGAGGTAACACCACGTGAGGACAAGTGTCCTCACGAAAAGTAAAGAAAAAGAATAAAAGAATAAAGAGAAAAATAAAGAAAACTTCAACACCCTCAACTGCAATGCTCCTGGCCGTGATTTGAGCCAGGAGCATGCAGTTGTTTGTCAACTGCCTGTCCCTTTCCTCTGCTGCCCTCCCCTGAAAACGGGGAGTAAAGTTGTCAGGTTGGGAGGAGTAGGGAAAGAACTCGTGAAAATTCACGAGTTCAAATCCCGACAGGCTCATGGCCGGGTGCAAAAAGTACCCCGACTATGATGAATTGTAGAACAATATTCGCTAAATAAACAAATATTAAATAACTCATGCACATGGCCTAGGTGCCAGACTACCTACGGAAAACAAATCAAGATCAAAAACATTGTTTTACGCCACCAAAACAATAGTGGCGCAAACTGAAAAATACATCTTTTGAACAAAATTCAGCTCCCGTTTTTTCGTTGTTTTTTTTTTTCCTTTTCTTTTCTTTTTCTTCTTACCCCTCTGACAACGGGGAGGCAGTTGGCAGGTCGGAAGGAGCAGGTCCTCCTCTCCCGATCCTCCCATTTCTCTCTCTCTCTCACTCTCCTCTCAACTCCTCCAACCCCCTCTTGCTTTCCGCGTGTGAACTGTGGGCCGCGAGATTTCATGATGTCGCGGTCACGGTCATCTGTCCAACGAAGTGGGAGCCTTTGTGCTCCCACACAATCTGCAAAGACTGTTCTTTTGGTTGTTTTTCCTTTTTTTTTTTTTTTTTCGTTGGCTTTGCCAACGGTCATGTCCCATCGTGGCCTGCTATGGCACATCGAGGTACAGACCCGGGTTCAAATCCCTATCGGGATTTTGGACCATTTCTGGATTTATGGTGTCATCCTTGCGCAGGGGTCATTCTGCAGCCATGCGGCCGTTCCCGACCGTGAGATTTGATGATCTCGCGGCCGATAATGACCGCGCTTCATGCTGGTGCAGTGGGTAGCTCGAAAAGAAAAGGAGCTAGCCCAGACTGCTTATCTCTGGCTCGATCCCAACATCTGCTGGTTGAAAATCCGATGCGGTGCCTACTGGGCTAGTTCTTATCACTGGAGCTAGAACAACGACCCTTCCACTTGAAGGGTTGCCCCTAGCAGGTTGCCTGCAGTCTGTGGCTCGGCAGACTTCGCCTACCTGAGGCATTAGACCCTGCCGCCGCATTCCCATAGATGGCAACCCGTCCATGACTAGGTCTCAGCACCGGCCTGTCGGCCCCCTGACTCAAAAAACCCGCGGGTCCGAAAAATAGAAAAAAAAAAGAATTAATCCTCCCGCGTCAGTGCCCTGTACTCGACGCGCCGTTCTTTTCAGCCTACCTAGGCTCTGAATCAAGCGACTTCGCAGCCGCGTGTCAGTCTTTTAGGTAGAATAGTCTAGTTTCAGTCTTTCCACGACCATGTGCTCCTGCGGCCTATCGGTAACTGCAGACGACAGATCGTACCGCCAAATCCCGCTGTTTCATTCGGACGTCAACGACGTCAGGTTCTAAAAAAGTTTGAGACTCTCAATCACAAGGTTGGTCTGAATAAACATTTTGGCAAACGTCAGTCTCATCAAGTTCCTCAATTSAACAAAAGAGTCGGACAACGTTCGACGTTCAAAGCCCCCGGCAAATACCCTTGTCAGGGTATTTGCCCCGACAACATTCCCAGACCTCATTGAACGACGTCCTCGTCGTTCACCATCAAAAATGGAATCAGGATTCTTATAAAAGTTTCATGTGAAAGCAACGATCACAATAGAATAATTCCAACAATCATCCGGAACTAAGCCGGAACTTTTACGACAATTTACATCAGCACAATAACAAAACTGGATTTAGCCTCCACAAACCTTCACTTAAAAAAAAAAAAAAACTGGATTTAGCCTTCAGGAGCCTCACTTAATACAAAAATTGGATTTAGAGTCCAGGAGCCTTCACTTAGTACAAAAAAATTGGATTTAGCCTCCAGAAGCCTTAAATCGTTACAAATCATATGTGGATGGAATGATACCAGATATTGCCTCAGACAAGCCTTATCAAAACTTAAACTCAGGTCTAGCCCCTGGAAGCCCCCAATTCAGAGGATTCTTTTTAGAATGATCCCAACATCATCCCACTGACGACCACTCAAAACATCATTTAGTCTCTCAGAATGGTACAGGAAAAGTTTCCGGCTAGCCTTCTAAAACGAAATTCATTCAGTCGATACCTGCGTTGCACCTGAGTAAAACTCAAGCGAGTCAGGAATAAACCCTGACAGGTCTTCTAAACGTATCAACTTCCTGGAGTTGTTCATACTTAGTCTGAACGGACCATTCAAAAAAAAATCATTCATCCAAAGTTCCCCGACCAAGTTATGATCCTCATTTCATTCCACATAAGTTATCATGCCCATTACTTCTGAATTCCTTGTGAATGCGTCAAGGAGTGGTGTAATCCATATGAGGATAACATCTTGACATCAAGCCCCGCTTTAGATTCGAGTCTCACCACATTCTCTCCGATTTTAGTGTTTTCGATCTCATTAGTCCTCTGCATGTAGAGTAAAACTGCCTCACCTCAAATAACCAAGGCTGGCTAGACCCCGACCATAGAGGTAGGGTGACCATGCGTGACACAAGGTTAGGTAGCCACTCCTCCCCTCATCGCCTACCCTACAAGCATCATTCTAATAATACCTCCACACTTTCCTCCCTTTCAGTGATAGTGGAGTCCTCCTTCCCTTAAACCACATAGGGTATAGAAGACAACATCTCCCTATGGACCAGGAGCATAGCTCCGGCGTGGGCCTCACAAATCCATCAGAAATCTATCGTGACATGATAACGCCTTCAAAAATTACTTCAAAAATATTCAGTAGCAACAATACAACTTACAAGAAATGCTTTCACATGAAACCTCGTAATGATCCAAGCTATTTTCAACAATAGTTCACAGTCTCATATCACCAAAGTCCAACTCTGATTTCTGTCCAACTAGTATAAGTCTCTAGTCTGAAGAAGAAGAAGAAGAAAAAGAAGAAGAAGAAGAAGAAGGAGGAGGAGGAGAGAGAGAGAGAGAGAGAGAGAGAGAGAGAGAGAGAGAGAGAGAGAGCACATCTAGATGTGTATAAGAGACAGAGGTAACACCACGTGAGGACAAGTGTCCTCA
>BFEA01000775.1:547573-561978 GCA_003427395.1 Chara braunii
GGCTAGGCTGGTCTAATGGTGGTACCAGCTGGGCGGCATAATCCTCGTACATAGCACGAGAATCAGCGACTAATGCATGCTCCCCGGTAGTGACATCGATTGCTAGCAAGGCAACCGGGTCCGGCGGAGTGAGGAGAGACGTCGCCCCTCTCCTTGCGTAACTCAGTTTCCCGAGTTTGTTGGACGGGGTACGCGTGCCTTGCCCTTTTCGGGGCATTGTGCGGTCACATTGGTGACTCCGTTGCACCAAAGGCAGTATCTGTACTTCTGACGTAGGTCATAGACCTCCTTGGTGATCTTATATGCCGTCCATGGCTGCCCAGCTCCCGTCGCTGCCGTCTCTTGTGTCACCTTGTTCTTACGAACTCTCTTGGGACGCTTCGGCGGGAGCGCTGCGACAATTCCTCCATCACCCGAGGATGTTGCTGCAGCGTGGTGGTCATCGGTTTCCTCAGAAATCACGGCATTGTTATGTGCCGGACGTTGATAGGCCTGGTTAGCCACATAATGCGGCTGGGATTGTCTCTCGTTAGCGGCCTTGTCGTCCGTTTGGATGACCAAGTTCGCTCGATCCAGAATGCCCTGGAATGTGGTATAGTCGTACTCATTACCGAGTGCCGACCGCAATCCCGCGCATGATCGCGAGAAGAACTCGGATCGTTGATTTGGAAACGTCAAGTCGAAGCTTGGTGTGGTCACTATTTTTTGCCACTTCGTTGTCCAGTCTCGAGTTGGCATGTTCCCTTGAGAGCATGTGTACACCTCATTCATGGCCGCCTTCACGACGTTGCGGACCATGAACCGGGTGAACCATATCTGCTCGAACTCCTTCCACGTGATGTGCGTGTGGAGTTCGGTGATGGTGCACTTGTGGGTGGCCGCCAGGTGGTTCATCCATGCCTGCGCTCCTCCAATCAGTTGCAAATAGAGTGCCTTCAACATGTCGTTCGCCGGGACAGTGCGGCATGACGCTTCCGTGAGGAAACGTTGCCACCATGTCAAAGCGTCCGACTTGTTGTAGTCGTCGAACTTGCAGATGTCGAAGTGCGGCATCTTGAACRTMTTTGTAGCGGCGTCCAGTCTCGTCTGTAGCTTGGTGATGTCCGTCTTGATGGCGGCCACCGTGCTGCTGATCGTGTCCGGTCCGTTGAAAACACCTATGTCGCCGATGATGGTGACGACGTGATCGATGCGTTCGTTGATTTGCTTCGTCGCGTCCGTCGTGCAGCCTGGCGCTGCTGAGGCCTTGGCCTCAATGCCGTTGATACGTGCGATGGCAGAGTTCATCAGCTGTTGCAGTTGCTGCTGCTGCATTGCTGCGTTGCGGACGCCGGCCGTTACAGCGGCCAGGTCTTGCTGGTACTGCTGTTTTTGCTGTCGTTCCGCGTGCAGGTGTGCCTGCAGTAGTTTGTTGTTCCACATTACTCCCCTCATTACGTTCAACATCACGGTAGCCAGGTTACTTCTCTCTGCCTCCGCCTGTGTCGGCTCCGCCTGCGTTTCCGTAGGCACAAAGATCATGCCTTGGAGTACCGTTGTCCACTGATGCTCACTAGCAATCAGGGACTCCGTGCTGGCGCATGCCGTCTGTTTCGTGCCGCTTCGTCAGTCTCAGCTGTCCGCTAAGCTTCGGCTGCCGCCTTATTGGCCAGCCGCTGACGTTCTGCCTCTGCCGCAGCCTGCTGAGCCTCGGCGGCGGTTACGGCGTCTGTAAATGCCTGTAGCCGCCCACGATAGTCAGCCAAAGGCTCGCTGGCCTCTCGGACCGGGCATGTGGGAAGATCTCCGGTGGTGTCTTGTACTGTCAATGTCGTACTTGATGCCGCTGGAGTCGTCCGTGTGCTGAATCTCTTGGCTCTTGGAGGTACCGCATGGCGGGCACGAACTGCGATCCTGGCACTGCGCCGTGGCAGTGCCCCGGTGTCCTGTTCCATCTACAACAGTCTGAACTGATGCGGTACTTGAGAGGTGCCGGTGTCCACAGAATACAGGGGGATAGGGAGAGTGGGAACAGGGGTAGAACAATCAAGCAATATACCTACAATCCCCTGTCTCACTGATGGACTGTAGACACCTAATCAAACAGAAAAATAAATTTCCCGTAAATCACTCCAAAATTCGTAATAAGAATTTACTAACGATTTAATCAGTAAAATCAATTAATGATAAATAACGAAATAGTAATTCTTAATGAAATAACGAATTTGAATGGTGTTATGATTAAGTCTCTTTGAGATCACTTGAGTCCGGGAGTTCACCGTTAATGAGTGAACTACCGGGAAGTTGCAGTTTGAGGGTCAAATACGCTTAGTGTGCTAAAAAAAATTTTCGGAAAATTTCAGGAGAAAAAACGCTCGAATTTTCAAAAACGCGGATTTTCGGGAATTTCCACCGTCAAAATCCGATTTTTAAAAGCCTAAACCTGTTTTCGGAATTTCTCAAACAAGGGGAATGAAAAAAAAAATCGCGAAAATTTCGGTCCCAACCCTAATTTTCCGCGTTTCCGCACACCAAAAAGATTTTCGTAACCCTAATTCCAATACTGAAAGACAACGGAAATCTCAAAAGAAAACGAAATATAGGATTTACAACAGAATGCCAAAAAACGGAATGCTGAATGGAAATCAGAAAAGCCGAATTTCAAACATGATACTGATTCAACCCTAATTACGAATTACTAACCAGAAATCCGAATCAAACAGAATGTTGGATTAGTATCAATTTCTCGGATCTAATTAAACAGCGTACCGGCATAGGACAGAAATCCGAATAATAAGTCCGAATRCTGAATTGAAACGGAATGCCGAAATAACCAGAAGACCGAAAAAAAAGAAATTTTGCAACTTTAATCTCGGTAATAATTCAGCGCCGATTTAGAAGATCAATCAAAATGATCTAATTCTAAGCGGACTTACCTGGTGAGCAGATCCGTTATTGGTCTGCTCCGATACCAAAACTGTTACATACTTCAATGAGTATGGGCAGAACCAAAGATCAACCAATGTAGGATGAGCATATATGCAGCGGAAGTCTGATAAACGGACTGACTCACATAGACTGACTCACATAACATCACTCCACACACATACAATCGTGAGATGGTGGGGTCTGGGCCATTCATAGACGATGCCCAGATCCCGTACACGCATTCACAGATGAAAGGTGGGAGGAGAGACGAAGGAGGTGGGGAGGTAGACAACACCGAAGGTCACCGAGATAGAATCTGATAGGTCACCGATATGGTAGTAAAAAATGTCATCCAACAATATCAAAATATCGAGGACAATAGGTCACCAATGTCGGAGGTACAAAGTCCAAATGTAACGGGTGTCCGAACTGTGATGCAGCCGAGTATCAACCTCAACAATCTCCAAGTTTCCAATCAGGTAAGTACCACAGTCTCATATCACCGAAGTCCAACTCTGATCTCTGTCCAACTAGTATAAGTCTCTAGTCTGAAGAAGAAGAAGAAGAAGAAGAAGAAGAAGAAGGAGGAGGAGGAGGAGGAGGAGGAGAGAGAGAGAGAGAGAGAGAGAGAGAGAGAGAGCTGACGAGGGAGGGAGGAGAGGTCCTCCGCTCCCAGGTACCTCAGGCGGYAATGGCCGYCGTGCTGGCTCAGTCGCCCTGCTGCTGCTCCRCTTGCCGCTGCGCTAATGCTGCGCTGCCGCTGCTGCTCCTTGCTCGCTCCTGTGCTAAACTTAGCGCATCAAAACAGCGCTCTGGCGCTGACCATAACGCACCGGTAGAGTGCCGGTGGTTCGATGCCTCCAAGTGAGGCTGTACCGGTACTTATACCGATGGGGCAGAGGCCGGCCTCAATGCTGCGAGGCCTGGCCATGCCCTGAACCGTCCAGATGGTCGGTTCAGCCCCAACCGGAGGGCGGCAGCTTCAAGAGCGCCGCCAGGCCCAAACGATAATGCCGTTTGGGCCTGCCCCTCAGGTACTGGTCCAAGATCAGACCTTTAGGGCCTGTAATACCCCAAGGTCGGGCCTTTAGGCCCTGATGTGTCCTTCCGGCCCTAAGTCGGATCCGGTAGGACCCGTGTGCGTCGAAGATGTAACATCAGGCGATGACGTTTGCTCGTTCGTTGTAGTATAAATACACTTGGTTAACGCCAAACGAACCCGAACGTCGTCCGTTCCTAGGGCGCTGATCTCCAAGGTACGAAGCAAACGTCGGTCGACTAGAATGACTTCAACCAAGCGTGAAACCCACAACTCGATCCTAGTCCCTTTAACACATGTTCAAGCGAAAGTTACAACAACCACACATATAATTATATCAAAAGAAGTCGACCGTAGCCGACACGAATAAATATTCAATCTGAAATGATAGCTAAAAGAAATCGAATCATCATATGAAACATTCAATAATACAATATCAAAATAAACCCCGACCACCTCGGGTCGAGCTTCACAAAACAATCATACAACTGCCAACGAGGGGTTGTTTTTTCGACAATAACATAAATGCCGCCGACAAGGTAATCGACTGCCTTAGTTTTGACTTGAAATGGCGTGTTGCCAAAGTCATTTATTCCACCTACCGCCGACTCAAAATTCGACACGCTCACACATGTCTCCATACTTTCTCAATCTTATTGGATGACAGGCTACTTGATCAGGGGCATTGCTTGAAGTGTTGCATGCCTCTCCCTTTAGGGAGTGGTCCGGGATACTCCTCCTCCTCGCGCGAGCAGAAAACTCATATCTCAGAAGTCGGGCCGTCTCCACGGAATCGGCAAAGTACCCCCCCATAGAACGGTCCACTCTGGGTTGATAACAGGGTCGACTCCTGAAACAACGAACCCCCGCCCAGATGCTTTCTGGAGAGAAAATATGTGTGCACTACATGTAACTTTCAATTGTTCTCATTTTTTCTAAGTTCAGGGTAACTTAAGCAAAGGGAAATCAAAAGGGATAAAGAATGAGAATCATTTGGACAAATATAGGCAGATAAGGTCATTCGGAATAGAGGCCGTCAATCCTCGGGAAAAGTTAAATTCATTATGCTTTGATTCTCTTTCTGTTTTCAAAACTCTTTTTCTCACGGCACCCATCGATTATCCTTAAGAAATAGCAAGCAAGTTCGTCCAACTCACTCACGAAAGGAAAATGGTAAGGAGGCGAAAATTCTCTGTCATTTTATCAAATAGTATTTTGTCCCACTTTTATACATAGTCTTTTTACTCATCTGCACACCACGCAGACGACAAAATAAAAAGAAGACAAGCAAAGCCCCACTACTCGAGTCAGACTCATCTTTTCACTCATGCATGACGCCCACAACCCCACTCAACCTTTTCTCCTGAACATTCAAAGCAAAAGGGTCAAGCAATGTGTGGGTGCACACATGTGTGAAGGGAGTCCGAGTCGTCCACTGACCTTGAGTGGAGTGGTGCCGAAGAAGCGCACTGGTTCACTCAAGAAAGCCAACCAACAAGCCGTGTGTGCCGCCGAAAGCTGTAGTCTCAAGGAAAATCCCGATCAAACCACCTCTTACTCGCACGCCTCACCGGCGGTAACCCAAGCGTGAAAACGACGAGCCGCACGCTGTCGCGCCCCCACCGCTCCAAGCGTCCGGTGAGATGTCCTTCCCCGGGACCGAGCTCAGTGGGTTGGAGGACTGTCAGACTGTCACGCAAACATTTTGATAGGTATAAAAAATAAAGGTGTCTTCAGAGACAGTCACACTTTGTCATACAACCGAGTAGTCAGGGTTATCCCTCCTGCCAGCGGCGACACGGCTTAGAGTGAGGCGTTCGGGTTTATCGCCTGCATCTGACCCCGTATAAAGGATAGACCCAAGGTCATCGGAGTCCCTATCATCCAGGAGTCCTTCAAGCTGCCTTGAGTGTAACCTGTATAAAATAAGGAGGAAAAATAACGAACATGCATCATAGAGCAATTGACACTGACAAAATGAGAAGACCAGAAACCAGACTCTGCAAGAGTATAACCAGAGACACGAGACTGAAGAGTAGTACACAGAGTATGCAGGGAGCAGCCATTGGAGGGCTGCAGTCGCTAGTAAATAATAATGTCGTAATACATCAATAGTGACTGAAAAGTGAGAACCTCAATCAATGATAATAAGCGTTACCCCCTCGTGAGTGATTGCTGCCGTCTGGGACTCCTCGTCATTGAGAACTCGCGTGGCTATCGACTCTGAAACCACGTAGTTGATCTCGAGAGGCGTTGCTGGACCAATCTCACAGATATAGGCCATGCATCTGGCCATCTCATCGTCTGCGACACTCCTAAGATAAAACTCCTCCTCAAGAATGATATCGCCTAAAGCTCCAATCAATATCTCAATACGTCCTCTCCCACCAGAGTAGATGTAGGAAACCTCAAGAAAACGATCTCCGTAAAGAGACTTTCGATAAGCCTGCATAGCAAAGTCCGTTCCGACCAAATGACTATAACCATCTCCGAGGTATAGGACCGGACCCTCCCCTCTTGGGGGACCAATAACTGTCTCAAACCTAGGGTTGTCTGACATGTAGAAGTCAGTCTACCTCAAGAAGATATCGTGCAAAAAGATGTGCGATCCTCCTCAATGTCGCCCTTCGACGTCTCCGCTCGCTGGTCTCGAGTGCTCCTGTCGCTGTCCACAAACTCAATCTCTGTGAATGTCCCAGTCAAAATAGTCCCCAAGATCAATGTCACTCACAGAGCAGGGCTCCAAGTCTTACTCATCTGTCTCTGATTTCTAGACGCATGTAGTGATTGGGACCCCTGATCTGGCTATCTCTCTTCTAATCCGGTCGTCCTTCCGCCTCTTGTCCTTGCTGCGAGACTTACTAAGGGGCTTGGGGTTGCATCCGTCAAAATCGAAGAGCACGCCCCCAAGTGCTGAAGGTACACGAGGGAACACCACATGTAGCCAGTTGTCCCTCCAATAGCTCTCCCTGCGAAATATGTAATCAGCAATCCGGTCGTATGTGGTGCCCTTCACCCCTGTCTCTGCCCCCTTCACCGAGTAGGTGATCACGAGCATGTGTCTCGAGGTCGAGGACTCATTGGCCCTGATGGTGAAACTCTGGTGTCCCACATGTCTGTAGTAGAACCTCTCAATCAATCTACCCCACTTAGAGGTAGTCTCACGACGACTGGCCAGCTTGGACAGAAAGCACACCCTCTCTGGTACGTGTACTGCCTCCAAGACCTGACCGGAATAACAATCTGCAACTCAATATGGAGGCCTGTCTGAATGGCCTGACTGCACTGCAACTCGATATAGGGCCTGCCTGAATGGGCCCGGCTGAACAGCAAGTCAATATAAAACCCGCCAGAATGGGTCCGGCTTAACAGCAACTTCAGAAGAAAGGGGCCCGCCTGAAGGGACCTAGCTGAAAACTGCAACAGAAGAAAGGGCCCGCCTTAAGGGGCCTGGCTGAAAACTGCAACAATCTCGAGAAGTGGGCCCGCCTGAAGGGGCCCGGCTGAATCAGCAACTGATTAGTGACACATCTCATGCACAGGGACCAGTCACAAATGCTGAATGTACTGCGGCTAGACTGAGCCAGGTCATCTGTGCAGGGACTGAACCGCCAATGCTCCCCGTGCGAGGGAAAATATCATATGCATGAGGAATAAATCAACGGGTGCGTGGAGGCAAATCATCTCATAATAATCATAGGTTCGAGCGCACACGGGCGCGCACTCAAATGACAATACCCAGCCTGGGCGCACATAGGCGCGTACTCAAATGACAATATCCAGCGCAAGGGCACATGGGCGCGCACTCAAACGACAGCATCTAGCCTGGGCGCACACATATCCAGCGCAAGTGCACACGGGCACGCACTCAAATAACTATTTCTGACCCGGGCGCACATGGGCGCGCACTCTAACAGTAATATCTGGCCTGGGCGCACACGGGCGCGCACTCTTAAGCAATATCAAGCTTGGGCACGCATGGGCGCGCACTCTCAAGCTTGGGCGCGTATGGGCGCGCACACTAACGACAATATCAAGCTTGGGCGCGCATGGGGGCGCACTCTCAAGCTCGGGCACGCATGGGCGCGCACTCTAACGGTAATATCAAGCTTGGGCGCGCATGGGCGCACACTCTCAAGCTTGGACGCGCATGGGCGCGCACGCTCAAGCTTGGGCGCGCGCGGGTGCCCACTTAGAAATTAATAATACTAATATTCTTGTCACGTGCTCTATCTCTCAGTCAAACGACAATCAGTTTTTGCTTACTGTTTACACCAGGATTACCATATGCTACACTTGGCCTTTACTTAGGGCCAGACTACTATTGAAACAGTAAGTGCAAGCTCAAAATCAGCTATTTACTATCCATTCAACTGACATGGACACTTGTACTTTGGGTCCGAAATTGGCCAGAAATAACACTGTTCAGAAATAACATTCAAATATAGTGCACATACCGCACACAGTTGCAACGGAAATCAGATTTTACCCTTAAGTGCAGCGTGCAGACTGCGCACAGTTGCAAACTCGGAAATGTGGTATACATAATTGCCAACTCGAATATGGCTCTCAAGTGCAGTATGCAAGGTTGTCAATTCGGATATGGCCCTCAAGTATGGTATGCACAGTTGCCAACTTGGATATGGTCCTCAAGTGCGGCATGCACAGTTGTCAACTTGGATATGGCCCTCAAGTATGGTATGCACAATTGCCAAACAGCGAAATAGCCCTCAAGTGCGATGCGCATACTGCGCACTCAGATATGGCCTTCAAGTGCGGTATGCACAGTTGCCAAACAGCGAAATTACCCTCAAGTGCGATGCGCATATTGCACACTCAGATATGGCCTTCAAGTGCCTTATGCACAGTTGCCAAACAACGAAATAACCCTCAAGTGCGATGCGCATACTGCACACTCAGATATGACCTTCAACAGCGTGCAGGGCAGATAGCACAAATGGACCTCTGATACGGTGCGCAACTGCGCACAGTGGCAAATAGTACGAATGGTCCTCTGATACGGTGCGCAACTGCGCACAGTGGCAAATAGCACGAATGGTCCTCTGATACGGTGCGCAACTGCTCACAGTGGCGAATAACACGAATGGTCCTCCGATATGGCGCTCAATTGCGCACAGTGGCAAATAGCACGAATGGTCCTCTGATTAGGTGCGCAACTGCGCACAGTGGCGAATAGCACGAATGGTCCTCTGATACAGCACTCAACTGCGCACAGTGGCAAATAGCACGAATGGTCCTCCGATACGGTGCGCAACTGCGCACAGTGGCGAATAGCACGAATGGTCCTCTGATACAACGCTCAATTGCGCACAGTGGCAAATAGCACGAATGGTCCTCTGATAAGGTGCTCAACTGCGCATAGTGGCAAATAGCACGAATGATCCTCTGATAATGTGCTCCATTGCGCACAGTTGCGAAAAGCACGAATGGTCCTCTGATAAGGTGCTTAACTGCACACAGTGGCGAATAACACGAATTGTTCTCTGATAAGGTGCTCAACTGTGCACAGTGGCAAATGCCTCAAATGACTCTCAGATACAACACTCGATTGCGCACAGTGGCAAATGCCTCAAATGACCCTCAGATACAGCGCTCGATTGCGCACAGTGGCAAATGCCTCAAATGACCCTCAGATACAGCGCTCGACTGTGCACAGTGGCATATGCCTCAATGTGGTACGGACTTGGTACTTAGACGTGACGTGCTCACGGCACCTCAGATCGGAGCGCAATGTCACACTTAAATTGAAGTGTGCACAGTTGTGGTTGGACCATTATGTAGAGACATGGCAAATCATACTCTATTCAAGTGCCCATTGGCACAGCTAATCACCCAACTTAAGTGCTCGTTGGCACAACTCATTATCAAGCCCTGTTTGAGTGCCTATCGGCGCAAACAAAAACTATGACAAATGCTTGCTGAATATGAATCATGTAACCCTCGGCGGACTCAAACCCAGATATAACGAAGTATGGCAGGGTTCACCGCATAACTCAGCATTTAATGATCTTCGTGTTCAGAGCAGTTGATCGCACAGCACCAACCCTTAAGTGTGGTGAGCAAGGGCGCACAGTATCAACTGTCCTAGGCACAATGCGAGTGAGTTCCCAATCTCAACAATTTTCAGGCACGGCGTTTGGGGCACACGGTATCCCTTGAGCATGGCAAGCCCGAGTGTTCAGCACCAGCTGCCCTTGGGCACAGTGCGTGCAGGTGGTCAAAAGAAGATCAGAACTTTGCTATGAGCCAATGGGCTCGCGGGGGATTAAACAGACCCCGCACATCCGAGTGAGAAGGAGGAAAGAAGGGAGAGCGAGCAGGGAAGCAGAAAGAATATGATAGGGGGAGAGATGAGGGAGAAAGCAAAAATGGTCCTTGAGGGACCGCCTTATTTCCCCGAGCACCCCTCCTTCCCTTTACCTCCTTCTTGCATGTCTTGGTCGTCCCTCCTTCTACTTGCTTTAACACAGTAGCTTCCGTCCTTCTCCTTCCTCACTGCCCTGCCAGTCGGTCCGCATCACCGCGTGTGAGAGATTCTTACTTGCCGCTCTGCCTGCATTGCTGTATTCCGCAAGCAGGCATGCTCTCAATTTGTCTGATCCGTGCCACGTGTACCACGCATGCCGATCTCTCCCTTGCTGGGTGACGTGGCCTCTCTTTTATAATGGAGAGGCCAAGTGATCGGGGCTGTGCTGCAGTCCCATGGTCGGGGCTGTGGTCAAACTCTAGACCGGTCCTGTGCTAAAAATAGCAGCAGTCCCGACCTCGGGATATGAACAGTCAGTTCTATTTTTAGAACGGGACTGGCGCAGGCCCAATCCCCGGTAGATGAACAGTTAGTCCCACACTAAAAATAGCGTGGGGCTGTGCTATTTTTAGAACGGGACTGGCGCAGGCCCAGTTCCCGGTAGATGAACAGTCAGTCCCACGCTAAAAATAGCGTGGGGCTGTGCTATTTTTAGAACGGGACTGRCAGAGGCCCGACTTTGGGAAACGAACAGTCAGTCCCGAGCTAAAAATAGTACATGACCCTATTTTAATTATTTGGGCCTGGCTGTTCATCTATATGGCTACTTAGGGCTGTTCCTTTCCTGGCCGGCTATGCGGTCGTGTCGGTCCAGTCCCAACCGGTCAAACTTGAATATCTCGCTGACCCTTGGTCCGTTTCAAGTGTCGTTTGGACCGGACCCCACTAATTGACTCATTGCAGTTGTGTCGGTCCAGTCCAACGGGGACGATTTGGCCTCCGGAGGATCGTACCGTCGCGCCGATCTTCCCTCGACTTCGGCCCAGGGGAAGTGTTACCGAAGTACTAGGGTCCATGACTACGGTACACAATTTTTGACGCAGCGAGGAAGTTGACTGCGGCGAGTCAACTTCCGCTGCTGCGCCGCAACATCTTCCGACAACCATACCAAACCCCATTCCTGGCGTCCTCGCCAGGTTCAGGCCACTATAAAGGCCTAATGGCTTACTCATTCTCACCATTCGCACTCGAACTCATATTGTCGAGTGTGCGGCGCTATCACAATCTTGCTATTACTGCTGTTTTCATCGCTCTCGATTCGCTTGCGCCCTTGTCGTACTAGCGCTTACTATCGTGCAACGCTTATAGTCGCGCAGCTAATTAGTCTTTGCCATGACGCCGAAAACGCGAGGGTCGGGCGCTGGACGTGGGCGAGGAGGTCGACAGGGGAAGGTGCCAGATCAACCGATCAATCTGTCGTACGAAGGGGAGAGATCCGAAGAGGAGGAGGAGGAGGTGAGATGGGGAGGAACGCGCCTACGCCATCGCTCAGAGGACCGGCGCGAGCGCACGCCGTCTCCTAGGTCTATGATGTACTATGCATATAAATATGAGCAGCGCTACGGCTCTCCGCCTCCACGTTTCGATCCGCCCTCTCGATCATACCCTTCACCATATCATCCTTCTTCCTCTACTCAACCATCCCCTCGCCAGCTCACCGTCCTTCCACAGCCGCCTCGCCCTGTGCCACCGCCATTACCACGCGCACCAGAACCGCCCGTCGCTCACCAGGCTGCGCCGCCCAACCATCGTTTGTGCCTCATACTTGCGTTGTTCTTCATATGCCAACTTGAGCTAAGCAGCCTTATATGCTATCTCATATGTAGGGGAATCATATAAACTGTATCCCCAATCATCAGGGTGCTCGCCCGCTAGGGCTTGAGTGCTTACTCAATAAGGCATGGACCACTGGTCCAAGCCACCATCAAAATCAAGAAGGAATTAACCTTATCAGACTTGTGTGGTGTAGTCACCGTACGCAAGTATCATGACTGCTCATGCTGCCCAATCATACTATCAATCACGTTCCCTTGCATCACTGAATCAACCTTAATCTCTAGTCAAACCTTTCATCAGGTTTGGCCTCATGCATCATCATGATCGATCCTCAATCTTAGACCTGACCCCATCGCTAGGTCTGGTCTAGCAGTCCAAGTCTCAATCCTGGCCTGCACATCTCGTCATCATTGGATCAGTCCATCTCATCTGGACTGCCCATCAGTACAGCACAATCAATATCTCAGCCACGGGCGGATATGGGACCAATCATCACATCCAGGATCATCCAGGTCATCTAGACCGAAGGCTGCCTCATAAGGGGTGATCATACCAAACCCCTTTCTCTTTGTCTGCCGGCTCTATGCTGCTCACTGTCAAGTCATACCGAACCCCTTTGTCTCTGTCTGGCTGTAGGGTACCTGCAAAACAGATGTCAAGTTATGCCTCAAAAGAAAGACGAGAAAAAGGATCTCTCCTAAAGACCCTTGCCGACACCCCTTCCTCACTCACTCTCATAGTTTTACCGTTCGGCCTTCCGAGAGTGCCCCCGCTCGCCCTGGTGGGCTCCTCCGCTGACCCAACCCGGCGAGCAGAGCAAAGTCAGTCCTGATTCCCAGTCATGGCGGTCCGACCACCCTCTGAGCCCTTGCTCAGAACAGCTCACGGGGAGTCGCATACCCCTTCATGAAGCCCTCACTCCGATGAGTGCAGGCTCATGGCGCAGAAGCTCTTTAGTCGACTTCAGAACCTCCGTCTACTCGCTCGACTTCTTTCTAACGCCCGACTCTTGCTAATGTGCGGGGAGCCAGCCAACACCCAACTAGACACTGCTAGTGAGTCAGAGCGAGTCCACAATTAAGCTTTGCAACAGTGGGTTAGGAGGCCATAATGGCCCTGTTACCAGTTGGGCTGTGGATACCTGGCTTGGCCTGATGCCAAGGAAATGCCCCTGGAGACACTGCTCCCGAGAGACACCCCGATCAGAGTGATAGTAGGAGTCCACCACCTTGATCAGCCAAATGTCGGATTTAGACTGGGAGAGGCTCAGGATGCCTCCTTCCTTTTTAGCAGGCGGACCAGATCACCATATGATGACCTGAGGAACGGCTAGCCACCCTAGGGTCTGGAGTTATCTGCCACTATGGCTCAGACACCCCGCTGACCCAGCTAGCCTCTGGACCTTGTGAGAACCTGCTTCTGGGAATCATCTCTTGCTCAAGAGATGCAGTTGAAAACTCTCTGCCTCTTCATAAAGGACGCAAATGCTGACACCGCAGGGGACGCCACTGTGGATAGACTCTTGCCGGGGAACCGTTGCGAGAGCCCGATGGCTGCAGTGAGAACACTCCTTCTAACATGAAGAATGCGGCGAGCCTCAATCTGCTGCGATGCTAAGTGATCTTTGCCCGATCACATAATCGGACAGATCACTCCATCGATTATGACACATGACTGATTACCTATCCCTTTAGAGCTTGGTAGCGCTTAGCTGCGAAGGCCCGTCTGGAGAGGAACCCCATCTCGACGATGCTGAGTCCCTTGCCAAGGGAACACTTCACTAGGCTAAGTACCACCCTCTTTCAGAGATAACCAATCAACTCGTGTCAAATGATGCTAGGCAATCCTTCTTACGCAATCGTACTAGAAGGTTGCCTCATCAACTGAGCGCTGACTTATGAGAGGAAGAAAATAAATTTTTACTTTATCCCACAGCCATTCATTTCACAATGTCATTCAGACTAAATAAAATACAATAAGAGGCAAGAACTGAAACCCCATAAACTGGCTCCCAATCCCCCAGGCATGTCCCAGGACTGACACATGATAAGCCAGATACAATGCAATGAACTGAAATTTTAAACGTTTAACTCACAATCATTCAAAACTGGGGCCAATTTGGGCCCGGCAGACACATAAGTCTACCAATGAGCCGAGTCATCATAGGCTGCTCGTATCCAGCTCCGGCATCCAAAATCATACCATAATCATTGCAGCCGACTACTGTCAGCCGCCGCTGGCGGCACACGGGCCTCGTTCCAGCGTATAATCATCATCAAAAGTTGGCGGCTCACTGGCCACGTCCCAAATCATCATTGATAGTTGGCGGCTCACTGGCCACGTCCCAGCAAATAA
>BFEA01000776.1:111582-134498 GCA_003427395.1 Chara braunii
GGGGCGGACGCTTCACCGCGTCGGAATATGTTTTTTTACTCACGGCCGAGCAGTCGGCGTCCCCTTCCCAGTGGAAGTGACGCCTGCATTTGGGACACCAGGGAGTTGCCGCGCAGACGACTTCAATTTCGACGTAACCCTGCCGTCCCAAATCGATAACCAAGTACCATTTGTAACGGAGGCGGGAAACTGATTCCAAATCGAATCTGATATTAATTAAGTCAGGCGACAGTGGGTCTTTGAAACAAGGGAACTCTTTAAGTATAGGGCCGAAAGCATCCATTACCGCTTTTCGGAGGTGGGGGAGGGCGCCTATCGGAACTTGCATACATCTAATCCAAAAGAAGCGATGTCGCGACACCTCCCTCCACTCCCACAATTCTTGCTCAGTCATCCACGGTTTAAAGCAAATAGAGATTTCCTGTTGTCGAGTTCGACTTCTGTCCGTTCCATTCTGCGCATCCAGTCCGCCACTTCCTTGGCGGAGGCAACGTACGTGGCGAGGTTGCGGCCCTCATTGTGAAACAGGCCTCTTTTAGGCACGGCTTCTACCTCGCCCGACGAAGCCCATCCGTTTTCGTACACCCGGACCAGGCGCTGTTTCACGTCTATGGACAGAGAAGTCGAATCGTCCCCGAAGAAAATGGACACGGCGTGATCGCTAAGCCATTCGGCCTGTATTCGATTGACCACCGGGTTGATGGTGACTTTTACGTAATCGTCCCCTGTTTCTACTCTGTTCGGCGCGAGATCCTTCGGCAAGACTCCATCTATATAACATTTCGCAATTAAATCTCGTATTCTACTTCTCTCTTCGGCAGAAACGGGTGGGCCCCTCTCGGGGGCGGCCATGACCCTAACTAGGAAAGTACACACGAATGAAGATACTCTTCCTACCGATAGGGAAAAAGGAGATCGGCAGACCTACCAACGATTTCCTAATACGGAAGAGACATGGAAGCATACACTAGTTGGGATAAGTGGCTGTATAACTCCTCCCACTCCAGCAAGACAAACCGCGGTGAAAGGGCAGATTTCTCCTTTTACCTGAGGCTCTCGTTGCTGCTTCTCTTCTCTTCGCCTGGCCTTCAGCGTCGGCCGAGTATGAAATACAAGATGGTTCCGGAACAGATTGCCTTACTCGGGTAGATCCTCCGAACTACCCTCAATGTTGGCGTTAGGAGAAAAAGAATGCTGGTGAAAAGACAAACAAACTCTGCTGACGGAAAGAAACTACCCCGGCTGCCGAATATTTCACGGCCAGCTCACACCGCGTCAGCTATGGTGGGGGTGGGCCCAGCTCCCGCTTCCCTAGTTACTGAGGGCGAGAGCGTGATGGCGCCGGCAACGCTTTACCGCTGCGTCCTCCTCACTAGTTACCGCTACCGTGCCCGGTAGGGTTTAGCGCAGGAAAATAGCGCAGCGCTTCCGCATACCGCTTTCTTTCGCTACACTACTTTCCTTCTTTTTCTCGCGCGCGCCTTTCAAAACTGGCGGAATCGCGCCGAAAGATAATAATTTCTGTCAGAGCAAAGGAGCAGAATGTAGTGCGGCCCATTTCAAGGAGGCCTAAGACTGTTGTTGTCAATGAAAATGGTCCCTTGCCACAGGCTCACAGGCCCACAGCCAGTGCCAGTCAATCATACCCTGACATCCGACACCCCACCTGGAGAAGACACAATTGGTGCAAAGAGCACTTTCTTTTCTTTTTTAACGTCTTTGTCTTCATTTTTCGTGTCATGAAAACACGTGTCTCACTGACCCAAATACTTTGCTAGGTGAACCTGGCTCCTCCTTCCGGGTGGAGAGTTGTCAGACTCGAATGGAGCATGGCCCCTTGGACCAGAAAATAGAGAGCCGGTGGAGAGATTTCAGTCCCTTGTGTTTTTTTTTTGTTTTTTTTTGCCCTTTCCCCATCTGACAGCACAGCCGACCCCTGTAAATATGACACCTGGCCTCACACCACAGCCATTGGTACTTCCATTGCTTTTTCGAACTCGGTGTCTAGTTTCTTTGCCGGCGTGTGGCTTTTTTGCTTATTTGGTACTCAAAAGTGACATGAACGCTCTTACTTCATTAGAGCGGGGTGCCTTAGTCCGATTCTTTTGTGTTGCTTTTTCATCTTTAATTCCGTGAGGAATTGTTTTTTTTTTTTTTTTTTTTTCAAAGAAGGATTGACATTTGGTAATTTAAGGGGAAACTGCGTGGGAGTCACAAGAACTATTTATAAATGCACTATGGGCCAAGATACAGTTTGCAAATGCAGGTCAGGCAATGTATATTGTATAAAACCCAACTTTCTGGCCAGGAAGGGTGCCCGAACTGCAATAGCGAACTGTATCTTGGCCCATAGTGCATTTAAAACTCTTTTTACCCAGCTTTGTGGCCAGGTAGGGTGTGAAATTATAACTTGTCTTTGTGACTCCACTGAAGTTACCCCTTTATTAAAAGAAGGCCGGGACCCGGGCCCAGCGTCCCTCACAACAGAGCTGAGCGAGGCACTTAGGCCAGGCAACAGCCAAACGTCATTTGCATTGCAATTCTACATAACATATTTGTTTTCTGGAAGTTTTTGATTTTTTTTCCTGGGGCTGGTACCCCAATTCTGGGGTTCATGGCATCCAAGCGTGTAACTCGTTTTTGAGACTCGGCGTAGTTACACCAAATATAAAAAGAAAGGTCGTTCAACAGTTGAAGAAACTCAATTGAGAGAAGAACATAGTTTAGATTTCTGGGATGTTTCTGGGCACCTGTGTATCCAGCTTGTGCCTGGATACACGCGTGGATGCCAGCCATTAACCCCAGAGGTGGGGTACCAGCCCCGGGGGAAAAAAATAAAAAACTTCCGGAAAACAAACGGGTAACAAGGCGGGAGTCACAAAAACGACTTATGATTGCACTATGGGCCAAGATACAGTTTGCAATTGTACTTCGGGCACCCTACCTGGCCAGAAAGCTTGGTTGTATACATTGCCTTAACTGCAATAATAATTGCAAACTGTATCTTGGCCCATAGTGCATTTATAACTCGTTTTTGTGACTCCTGCCTAGTTTCCCCTCATTTATTTTTGCTTCTTCTCACGTCATAACATCTGGGTAACTGGGACCCACCATGCAGCCTTAGTCGCCTGACTCTGAAAAATCCCTCCATTTTCGAGTGTGTGCAGGCAGAGCACTGTCAATTTTTAAGGATTCCTCTCTTTTTTTTTTCTTGCCTTGACTGAAACGTTGGCAGGAGACCTACTGCTTGAGGTGATAAGAGCAACCTCCAAGTGGGGCCTCACGCATTTGTGATGACTCCAATCAATTGGTGAAAGCTGCAGATCCAAAATGTCATGTCAAGCATTCCATGCAACAAGATCTGTGCATGTATGTGATGCTCAACCTCCTGCCCTGCACAGCTTTCCTGTCGGAGTGACTAAAGCACAGAAAGGAGCCTGGAAAGCGGCAAAATGGGGTTTGCCAAGGATTTTGGAACATTGAGTGCGGAGACCCAGGCAGAACTGTGGACCATATGAGGTACAGGGGCTGCGTCCAGCTATAAAGACTCTGGAGAAGTTGTTTTCTTTTTCTTTGTTGAGACAACTGCGCCTGTGACCGGTGCAGAGTTCGAAATTCGCGGAAATAACAGTATGGTGCAAGTTCGGGCTGAGAGCAGTTCGAAACTGCAAAAAAAAACACTGCCAGTTCAACAATTGGCAAAAACGGGAGGTACCGGTACCGGTGGTTTCCTCGTGGGCTGGCCTGGGAGTACCGGTAGCGGTCCTCCCATTTTTGCCCTCTGGTAGGAGGCCGGTTGGGTTGGAAAACGACTCCGCGGGAGGGGCGGGGTTGAAAAAGGGAGCCCTGAAGTTGCGGGTTAGCTGACCTGGACCGTGTCACGTACCCACCAGCACCCGCCCTAATCTCTCTCTCTCTCTCTCTCTCTCTCTCTCTCTCTCTCTCTCTCTCTCTCTCTCTCTCTCTCTCTCTCTCTCTCTCTCAATCTCTCTTTCACTTTTTGAACATGCGGAGACTTGGGGGGGCGGGGGGCGGGGGGGGGGGACAAGGGCGCAAGAGAGGCGGAACCGGGGAGAACAGGTGCGGAAGAAGATGTGAAAACGCTCCAGGCACCAATATGGAAAGACAGCGCTCTGTCAGGGCCGACGAGCCTCAGGAAAAAGAGCGGTACCACTACCCCCACCTCCGGTTTCGCCGCCACCTCCCGTTTTGCCAATTATTGAACCGGTTGGCCGTCAAACTTATGATTAAATTACTGTTTTTCTTGCTGTTTCGAACTGCTCACGGCCCAATCTTGCAGTGGACTGTTATTTCTGCGAATTCTGAACTGTGCAACAGTCACAGGCGCAGTTTTTTCTTCTTTCTTTCTTTTCTCTTTCGGTTGTCTTCTTTCTCATTAATTTTCTCTTGTAGGGTCAAATATAACACCCATGGTTGCACCATATGAGGACACTGTACACTGGAATCCAAACCACCTGGAGGTCCTGGAGATCCTTAAGTTGCTGGATCTGATATGGATCAGGGGGCTACCCGGAAACTAGTCATTATTCATTGCAGTGGTTTTCTTTTTTTTCCAGAGTTTTTTAAACTTGTTTCTGAATTTGGATAGAGGTCTCAACTTAGCATTGCAATTCTATGTTTCTGCCTCAAGTGATTGTCAATGTCATTTAGACTTAATATTCTGTGTAAACTGTTGTCCATACGCCCCTCCCCCCTCCCCTGCCCACCTCCCTCTGAGGGGGGGGAGTATTAACCAACCCAGTCCTCTCAGAACCAAGTCAACACAAAGTCTCCAGCATGGGACATACACATGTTTTCTCCCATTTTGATGATCCTTGACCTTTTTGCCCAGTTGGCCCCTCGCTCTTGAACCATTTGTGGAATGACCTTGTCATCATGATTGGGTGTAGCTTATTGGTAACCTTTGCTCATTTGCCTTGACCTTTTGTACCATTGTCTACCTCTCATTGTGATGTACTTGAAAGGATTCACTGAGAACCGTCTGATCTGCCTGTCTCGTTGATAAGCGATGAGACGTCCCAAGATATAATAGCAGCTTTCGCCACTTGCTCCACTTGTCCATCTGTAAGCCGCATCTTGTCCCTGACTGAAGCGGATTGTATTGAACCATTTGCGGAATAGCCATGTCATCATTGGGTGTAGCTTAATGGTACACAGGGGGTTCCAAAATTTTGCGATCTCCTGATTGCATGCCATGGCGAAGAAGGGAAGAAGGGGATGAGAGGATGCATGAGGAACCAAGCGTATCAGCTGGTAATTGGGCCAGAGATCTCGTTGACACCAACTTCAATTGCAATCTCCTTGTAAGTCTGCTGGCTCGAACTGCTGGACTGCCGGAGATCGTTCAGGTGACGCCATCATCGTCCTCGGATTCTCCATGTGCTCTGCACCCTTGCCTCGTTGTTGGAAGTTCGTCCGACGGTAGTTGACAAGGAGGGGATGATGGAGGGCTTGGGGCAGATGGGAGCGGCGGGAAATAATCCTCTGCTTCATCACCGAGATCGACGAATGTACGATCCGATGTGTGCGGGGGAAATGATGATTGGGTCGAGATAGGGAAAGGAGGTAGTTGGGGTATAAGGAGGGAATAGTGCGGAGGACGTTATCCCGTAGGGACTCGTAGTCCTCCATAGCAGGAAAGGTGCCTGATACGACACAGTACAACTCCATGTGGTTGAACTGCGGCCATGCGACACTAAAGAGGAGGATATTGAGAGGGAAGGAGGGGGATTGATGGGGGAAGACCGTGCAAAGGAGGCGGGCGGCGAAGTGATGGCAGAATGCGCGGCTGGCAAAGACGCGATAGTCCAGGGGGAATTCAAGGTGGGGGAGAGGTCGGAAATGGAGGAAATCAAGGGGGCGGCGGCAGACGGGACGAGGACGGTACGTCCGGGCTGGGAGGAGGACGGGGACGAAGCACGGAGGGGGCGGAAGCGGCTGGAGAAGGTGAGCGAGGGCGGCGGCGCCGGCGGGGAGTTGGTGCGCCATCGTGCCGGCTAGCAGCGTCCGAGGGACAGCGGGATTCAAAGCCGATCCTCTTTGAGTGAGCGGCGGTTCTTGCGAGGCTTCCCAGGGTTCAGGCGTTGATGCCTCTCCTTCTTCCTAGGAGGTCGACCGGGCTTCTGGCTCCTCCTCCAATAGTCCAGCGATGGCTATGCGACCTGGATCGTCGTCTGATGGCAACTCTCCGTTCTCTTGATGTGCTTGCCAAAACTCGTTGAAGCCGGGATTGTCGGGTGCAAGCTCGTCCAAGTCCAAATAACACCAGGCTGTCGGATCGTGGTCGCTCAAATACTGTCCATAATCCTCCGTACAGTTTGCCCAGATTACGGTTGGCGTCAACTTCCTTTCCAGAGTTCCAGGTCCCTCCTGCTTCGGATCGCTTGGATTGTAGGAGATGATGTCTGTCGGTAGATCGTCGACGAGCTGCGACAAAAAAGTGAGAAGTTCGTAGGCGACCGTGGCTCGTCCTCCCTTGGCGATCTCTCCACACAACAATCCTACCAACGTACCGTCGGTATCAGACTCGTTCGGCCACAGCTGCGCTAGTACTAACGAGATCTAGTAAGAGTGCTCCAGTTCCCGATTGCTATAGTATCGTGACCAGTGGCACCTTACCGTGAGCATACACACACTAACCGTTGCGAACTCAGTCCACTTGCGAATGTAAATAGAACTGAATGGGAGGGTGGAGGAGGGGTGGATTTCTAGAGTGAAGAGGGGGTTCGCCCAGGATGGCCAGATGATCGGAAGGTCGGAGGGGAGAAGGAAGGTGGAAAAACGATTCATCGGCGTTCGGGGTAGGGATGAAGATGGGGGAGAGGGCGAGAGGGGCGGTCTGTAGCGCTGGTCCGGAGGGAGAAGGTGTCAATACAATCAGTCTCCGCTACTTGTCGTCTTGGCTGGGCCAGTCGCTGCCGCCAATTAGCTGCCAACTCTTGTCCCCACCTGTAGAGATCAGTCACCACTGCATCGCGCCGCTGCACGCCTATAGTACACAGATCGCCGATGAAGGCTACTACCACCGTTACGTCGCTCTGAGTCGGCCGCGAGAAGCGCCAAACTCCCAAAGTTTCTGCTAAGACGACTGTTGAACCTCGATCGGTTGATATGGTAATCTCCACGGCGGCACACCAAGCTCCGTCGCCAAAGAGTGGCGCAAATCGGAGAAGATCGAGACTAAGACGGGGATGCGCGACCTGACGAAATTGCAACAGGGTTCGAGGTTGGAGGAGCTGAGCAGGAAGGGTTGGCTCAATGATAAAGCTTATCGCGAAGGCGAGGGGGAGGTAGATGCAGACGAAGGAGAGGAAACAAGTTTTTCGGTCGCGTCAGATGAAGAAGAAAGAGATGGGTTAAGGTTCTTAAAAGGAGGGAGAGAACGAAGGTAGGAAGTGTGGCGGACAATGGGGAGGGAGCTATGGCTGGCTCTGGCTTCGGGCGCGATGCGCACCGTGGTAGCTCCGTTGGGACCAAGCTCTACGACGCGGAAACAACCAGAAAACTTGGGAGCGAGTTTGCGGTCGCGTGTACATTTGCGTACCTGCACCAGATCCCCTAACTTATATTGGTGTTGTGGGCCCGCATTCCCGTTTAGGGCCTCGTAGCTACGAACCTGCCTGTCGTGTGCCAGTTCGGTGATTTTCTATCTTTTTTGGGCCAGCTTAGGAACGACCCTTTCCATTAAATCTGCATATCTCTTGGCTTTGGGCAGCACGCGTGTCCCAACCCCCGTTGTCGGCAATTTCTATGGTACCCCGATTGTCGACACATGGGAGGCTATTAGTTCGGAGCTGGAAGGGGGAGAACCCTGTGGACTCATGAGGGGTGGCTTGGTGGATTGCGACGATTTGATAGACTATCTCGGGCCACGGACGCGTGTCGCGGGCCGCTAAGTTCTTACGGAGGGCGGTCTTAATCATGCGATTCGCATTCTCTGCCAGCCCGTTCGATTGTTAAACATGGGGAGCGGTGTGTCGGAGCGTAACGCCTCGACGCATTAGTAATTCCTCGACCTCACCTTTAAATTTCGATCCATTGTCGGCTAGAATCTCTTCTGTATCTAGGCGGGTATTGAGGAATCGGTCGATGTATGTGGCTATCTCTGAGGCCTTTCCGGTTTTACACGGATAAACTTCGATATATTTCGAGAAATGATCGATCAACACCAAGAGAATGAAGTATTCACATCGGTTGGGGCCAGGTGGCACATCTATATCAGTTGTGTCCATACTGACCCGCTGGAACGGCCGTTCTACCTCTGTAGGGACTATTGTATTTGGCCCACAGAGGGGCGCGCGCTCGGCAGCACAGACTAAACAGTTAGCGACCACGTGCTTCACATCGTCATGGATATTAGACCAGAACCATGGATTTTGGTCGATAGTTGCCTCGATGACACGTATTGCGAAATGAGCGGTTTGTTCTTCGTGCACGGACCTAGTACAATCATATCTCTGAAAAGGGTGGGGAACCATCAACCATAATCCCGATTCGTCCGTCTTACGCTTTTCTAAATGTCCATTGATTCATCGATAGTCTCGGGATCTTTCGGTAGTCCGACGTTTGTCATGCTTAGTGAGATGGTTCAATGGTAGGCCTGCTAGTTTAGCTAATAAGATTTTATCTGTCCATACCTCCGCTCGTCGGTATTTCTCGTCGTATTCAAGGCCGTCCGTTCGGGCAGCCTCAAATTGAACCTCAATAGGGAGTTTGTTCGTCCTACACAGGGGTCACCTCCATTCCTTGCTACTTATTCTGTATCGAACGCACGCGCCATGCGCACGATTGACACACGTAGCACAGTTCACCCAATTGGCGAATCCAGATTCGAAGGGGTTACAGTTTACTCCGTAAACTCGTGAAATACACGTGCAAAAATAACAAAATTTGTCCGGAGAGTGGCGATCCGAATGGGCGAGGGGATCAGAAGAGGGGGGAGAGACTGAGTCAGGTGGAGTTTCCATCGTTCCAAGAGCCGAGAATCGGAAAGGGAAGGAGAGGTAGCGTCGGGTACACGTGTCCTCTTAGCCCTTCGGTAGGATCTCCACTTGTCCGTATCGAGGCTCGTACGTCGGTTCTGGGTCGCGCAGGGTCACTTCTTCCCTCCTTGGCACCTTGTCGGGACGGTGAAGTCGTGTTAGGCCGTCTGCAATGCTGTGTTTCTCGTGTTTCCGATGACGGCCCATCGCTCGAGCATGCCCGAGTAATCCTTGGACTTCTTCAGCGCCAACAGTGGTTCGTGATAGGTTACCGGCGTAAATCTTCGGCCATACAAGTACGCTCGGAAATGACTGATCCCCCACAAGGCTGCATAGCATTCCCCTGTCGGGGCCGCGTAGTTGCGCTTACAGGACGGCACCGTTTTGGACACGTATTCCACCACGTGTTCGAGGCCATCGGGTCCCAAATGGGCCAAGATCGCTGAAACCGCCTCCGGTTGCCAATCGATGATGAGAACAAAGGGTTTTTCCGGGTCCGGCCTTATGAGGGCTGGGGCCGAAACCAGGGCCGCCGTGAGTTCTCCAAAAGCCCGATCGCATTGCGGGGTCCAAATCAACGGTTGATCCTTCTTTAGCAGATTTGTGAGTGGTCCCGCGATCGCTGCAAACCCCTTGATGAACGTTTGATAGTACGATGCCAAACCCACAACGGCGCGGACTTGTGTTACGGACGTCGGCAGCGGTGCGTCCTTCACGGCTGTCACTTTCTGGGGTTCTGGCTGCAATCCTTGGCTCGTAACGACGTTGCCGAGAAAGGAAATCTCCGTGAGAAAAAAATGACACTTCTAAATTGCCACTTTAAATCCTGCATCCTTTAGTGCGTGCAGTGTCCACTCAATGTGCTCGCTCATGGGAAGTGGAAAACACAAGGATATCATCCATATACACAATCACACAGTAATTGATTATGTTTTGCGCCAGTCGCGTTTTCACATGAGCGAAGGCCATATTCATCACGCGTTGAAACGTGGCTTGGGCATTGCAAATCCCCATCGGGCATCTAACCCATTGCCAGGTCCCTTCGAAAAGAATGAACGTCGTTTTCGGGCGGTGTTCTTTCCGAACCAGGAGATGGTGGAATCCATGGCAAATATCAAATTAACTGAAGAATCGAGCACCACCGATAGCATCCAACAACTCATATCCGGGGAAGAGGATACACATCCTTGATCGTGATATCGTTTAATTTTCGATAGTCGATGCATATGCGGATCCCTCCTGCTTTTTTCAGCACAATCACTACTGGAAACGACCATGGTTCGATAGCGGGTTCGATCCAACCATTAGCTTCGAACTCCTTAATCCTCTTAAATGCGGCCGCTCTTTGCGTCGGCGAGTACCGATAAGGGGCGCAGCTAATTGGCGGATGATCCCCCGTAAAAATCGCGTGCTCGATTACCGTAGATAACCCAATATCGTTGTCATCCACACTCAATACTTCAGTATAGCCATGCAACACATCAATCAGGGATCCTTGGATATCTTGGGGGACATGACTGGGAATGATGATTACTGCATTATTCGCGATGTTCAGGGGTGTTTCAATCCAATCCATCTTTCGCGATCGCTTGTCGTGCGCACTTGAAAACATGGAACTACTGGTTCGGACCGAGAAGACGGTAGCAATCATTCGGGATTCAGTCGGGCTGATCATCTCGGTCTCTTTAACTTCGGCGTCGGTTTTAGAATCAACGACACTTTTGGCTATCTCTACTCCTTTTAGTTCTGTCATTTCCTGCATGAGATCCGAAACGTCTGTTATCGGAGCCTCTGCCTCTTTCTTGATCAAAGCGATCATGGCTCCTTGCGTGAGTAGTGATCTAGGGGGGGAGACTTAGAGATCCAGGTAGTGATTCATTTGCTGATACCTAGCCCGGAGTGAAAGCGTGCTCTCGTATAACGTGCGAGGGGGCTCCGAAAGGTCAGCCATATCGGAAATCTGCAAGATCGGCTCTCCCAAGAATGTCGTAGGGGGAGTCCGTCTTTCTGTGAGTAGAGAGCGGCTGGGCTCGCTGTTTTCCGAGCCTAGATCGAATATTCGAGTAGTTGCAGGGATCACCCGAAATTCTTCTTTCGCCTCGCGGCCGAACATTTCGACTAATCGCTTTCATTCTTTCTCGCTGGGATAGTGTTTAGTTCTCCCTCATAGTTGCGTTCATTGAGCTTGTCTTTCCACACAGGGGGTTGTTCTTCATCAGGGTTCGGGAGAGACTTCTCCAGGTTCTGGATCATTCCTATCCGGTCGATACTGGGATATCTTCTTGGTGATCGAGTAGAGATTCGAAGAGGAAGCGTTTGAGGTTTTCCTCCCGTATGAGTGAGAACGAGTTGTTTGGAATCAAAATGGATCCGTGCGCCCACTGCCATCGCCTAGGGCAGTCCTAATAGTATCGAATAAGAATGCACGTCAATGACTAACGCATTAACCAGCACATGCACTCGGCCCACCTTGATCGCAACGTTCTCGATGATTCCTACGATGTTCATGGCCTTTTCATGGGCCGAGAGATAGTTGTCCTTCCCGGGTAGAGGAAGGATGAAATTCAGTCGTCCAGTCTTTCGGACTGTGTTCAGGGAAATGGCTACGGTTGATGATCTAGTGTCAATCAGCACATCGAATGGTTTACCCCTGACTTCGCAATCACATTCCGCTCTTTTCCATAGGACCCATCGAAAACACACAAAGTGATCTTTCTCGGCGTACGAGATGACGACGATTCTTGCCGTTTCCAGTGCGTTAGATTCGACCGTCGGGGGAGGATTTGCCTCGCTCTCATCTTCCTGTTTTTTCTTCAACATACACTGAACACGCTGATAGGTAAAGCGCTTCTCATTCTTCCGGCATTGTTGCAGAAGCTTGTCATTTGCAGCTTGGGATATGGTCAACAAATGTCCTACAGGGATCGACACTCGAATATCCAACTGTTTGAGTGTCTGTAGCCTGTAGGACATCGATTTCTCCTGTTTGAAACAGGCGTCCTGGTTCCGATGTACGTTCGACCCAATCGAGTTCTTTGGCGGGTCGGATTGTTCTGATCAGTCCAGCCAGCCGGAGATACTCGGTTGGATCGACGATGTCCGCAGCCTCGGAAGAGGATCCTGACGTGGATGCGCCCGGATCGACCGAGGAGGGTTGATCGGCGATGAAGGGGGAAACTTTCCTTGCATGTTCTAGTACCGCGGCCACCCGACCTTGGTTCAAGGCTACTGGCGCGGCTACAGGGGGCGGCTGATTACATTTTGGCTGGGGGCATTCTCGTGCGAAGTGCCCAGGCTGTTTGCAGTTATAACATTCGATCCTCCCCGCTGGATTAGCCATCTAAAGGGTAGCGACAGGAGGAGCTGGTCCTCCCGCGGGAGGAGCAGTAAGCAAAGGGTACTAAGGGGGAACGGGGCGGGGGGAATTGGGATTAGCCTTTATTAATTTTGTCATGATCTGTTCTAGCCGATCCATCTGGGAAGTGTGCATCTGGAGCAGGTTATTCATCCACTCGGACTGTTTAGTCGTAGCGGTATGGATCATTTGGGCTAGGTGCAGATTGGTGATGGGAACTGACACGACTTCTTGGGCCATGACCGTGTTCACAGGCACCACTTTCGGAGGGAGAGGTGGTTTTGAGAGGGGTAGGGAGTGATACGGGGAAGGATCTGGGGCAGGGCCGTCTTAGTAATCATGATCGGGACGAGGGTGAAATCGTCTTACTGCTCTGAGCCAGAATCGTCTCTTGGCCGCCACGTTTTGGATCGTTTCTGAAATATCTTCCTCTCCCTGACTAATATATTTACTCGTGTCCAACAGATCCAGCTCAAGGGCCTTGGCGATGATGACTGACAGTTGGTTTGTCTTGGGAGCGAACTTTTTCTGCAATTTCGCATTCAACACGGGATTGCGGAGGTGATCGATAAACAAATCCCGAACCGTGTTTTCTTCCCGTCCCGATTTGTCCAAGGCGGTCCGAAATCGACCCACGAAATCGGGTAGCAATTCCCCTGGTTCCTGCGGACGGGTTTTCAGTACGAACCAGGCACCGTCTTCACTGACCGGGTCAAATCGCGCTAGTAATGCTCTCTTGAAAGTATCCCAGTCTACCCACCGGTGCCTTCTAAACCAATCATGTGCAGTATTTCGGAGTAACAGGGTTATGACGCGGGAAAGATCCTCAGTGTCGTAGCCCTTTGCTTGCACAGCTTCAAGCCATGCCTCCGGATGAGTGTTATTAGGATAGAAGCGAAAGGTAGTGGGGATGCTTACCATCACCCGGGGAGGCGCTCCATTAGCATCAGCCATGGGCATCTCTATTCGGGGCTCGGCAGATCTTTGCCGAGTGACGGGAGGACTGAGGCGATTGGGTTGTTTAGTTGATCTTCCTCTCGCCTGCTCATCTCACTAACGTCAGAATCGACACGTGTCGGCTCTGATATCAACCTCACGCCCTGCGCTGTCTTTCGTTCGGAGTGCTAAGGGTGCAGAATGGAGGGCCCCGAAAAACAGCAAGAAGGGGTGTGCCAAGGATTTTTGGAAAATTAAGTGTGGGGACATAGACGAAACTGAAATCCCCCGTGTTGGTCTGATGAAGTGAGAGATCAGGTTGGCGTCGTCGTGGGTTTTGAGGCGACGCGTGCGCGGGATATGTTGCACGAGGACATTTAAATTCAATCCAGAAAATATTGTCGGACCTCCCAACGAGCCACGACTCGACGCTTGGAGTGGAAGGGAGCGGGCACGTGTTTCGTATCCCGTTTTCACACTAGCTCCCAACATTGCACATTACACAATTATGAATCCGACGTGGACGGTCTTAATCGCGTGGCCCTTTCCTTGTGCTCATCCTCATTCCGTGTTAGGTAGTGGAACCCCTTCGATTGGTAGTGGTCGAGTCGTTGGCAATCACTACACAAGATGTTAGGCCAGTGGGGCGCTACTGCCAACCACGGGATGACGATCAACTCGTTAAATGGTCATAGCACCGAGTACGGCGGAAAGTGCGTATCGACAATGACTAACCCAACGCCGACAAACCTAGAATACCGATTTTCGGGAGGGAAGTAGTATTGCCCACCGATCTTGGCGACAGCTTCTCGTATGTCCCGCTCACAGATTCGCGTTCTGTCCTCGTTATACGGTAAGGGGCAGAGAGGGGCTACGGGAGGCTGGCGCCTAGTCGAGTTGAGCCCGTTAGTCCACATGGCAAACAATCAGGAATATTTTAACCATTCATCGCGTGCATGCAATCCTATCAATCCAATCGGAATGGTCAGACAAAAGAAACAGAGGGTTCGAAGAAAGATAAAAGTTCATGTGTTGCCAGACGCGGCCGCCATTTCGTGGTCGGATCGTACGTGGCGAAATCGCATATGTACTCGCAACACTTCTTCGATAATCACAAATCTAAGCATTCTTGCACTTCCAAATCCCAACAAAATTGTTCCTGCCATCGACTCGTCCTAATCAAGATGGGTTTCGTACCCGTTCATTCCCATTTTCCATGCATGCATTCACTGTGGAAGGGGCGAAAATGACAGTCATGCAATTTCCCAACAAGGTGGCGTTAAGGGAAGAATCCTTAATGGTTGATACACGAGCATCCACCGTCCACAAGACAAAACCCACTTGATCGGGGGGGCTACCCAAGAAACTAATGGAAGAGTTCTGGAAGAAATCATTCCAACACAGTCATCATACTCATTCCATCACACGACTTGTGAATTATTACGTAAAACCATCCACATCAAGGAAGAAGGACAAAGAGAAATGCGACGGAGACAGACGGGGATATCAAGAACAGAGGGAAGAGCTGCACTGAGATTAGGAGAGGAAAAGAAGGTTCGGTGACCTGTCCGCATTCTGACACCGACGATCCCAGCCGTCGCGCGTCGTCAAGACTAAGTTGACGGGGTGACGATCGTTTGTCCGCATTCTAACACCGACGATCCCGGCCGTCGCGCGTCATCCTCCACCACTACAATCACCTGTCCGCATTCTGACACCGACGATCCCGACCATCGCGCGTCATCCTCCACTACTACGATCGTCACCCCGTCAACTTAGTCTCAACGTGGTTAGGTGACCTGTCCGCATTCTGACACCGACGATCCCGGCCGTCGCGCATCATCCTCCACCATTACGATCGTCACCCTGTCAACTTAGTCTCGACGTGGCTTGCCTGGATCCCACAGTCCGTCGTGGCGATCTAGCGCACCGCTAACCAGTCTACAGTCGGCTCGTCAGGACTTTCCGACTCGGACCGTACACATCACCTAACCACTACTTCCCAGAAGCTGGCCAATGAGTTGAGAGAGAGTTTTGCGGGGGCGCCGGCGGAATTTATAGCTGCGAGACGAAAGAGAGACGCGAGGAAAAGCGAAGGGTGAGGCAGAGGAGGGTATAGGAGAGTTTGGGAGTGACCGCCCATCGAAAGCCATGATGATCCCTCCTAACTCGACCTCAACCAATTAGAATCGTCGTGCAGTAAGAACTTACACGGCGCTTCTCCTTGGCTAGATGGGGAGAGAAGATCGACTGGGTTTTCGAGCGCGGATCTTAGAGCGGGAAGAAGAGGAGCGCGGAGGATAGCACGAAACGGGTCCAAGATTCAGATGATCAAGAAGGAGAAAGAAAAAAAACGCGCGCTGAGAAGGGGAGGGAAAAGTAGTTACAGGGGGCGGGGGCGAAAAAGCGTGTGCGTGCGAAGAAGGACGGTGAGAGGAGTGCAAGGGAGGAAGGAGGAGGGAGCTTGCTTGCATGGCGCCGATCAGCAAAAGGGGGAATGGGCACCAAGACAGTTGCACTCTTTTCCAATCCTATGCTAATTCAAAAATTGAAAGTACCATATCCGCGCGCAAAACAAGTGCGGGAAAGAAAGTCTTCCGTCCATCCATATTCCTACAAGAATTCCCAGAGTTTTCAAGGTCGAGGCCGAGAACATTCGCGCGCGGAAGGTGGCGCTACATTCCGATAATTCCGGGATTTCTAACTGCCGAGCCAAATTCCAAGCGCACTCGCTAAGGCGCGCGAAATTCCCATGCATTTTCAATCAAAACGACACAAAAAAAAGGAACTGACAGATTCCCGCAAGGTACCTTTAATCGGGCACAGACAGAGAGGGGAGGGGGGGGGGGNAAGGTACCTTTAATCGGGCACAGACAGAGAGGGGAGGGGGGGGGGGTCTCGGGGTCGAACTGTACACATCTGGATGCAGAGAAAACACGGGAAAAAAGGAAGGGGTCCGAAAGATGGCGCAGGTACGGAAGCTAGTACGTCACAAACGCTGCCCTTTCGGCCGTTGACAGCTTCGAACGGTCGTCGTCGGCGACATTCCCCATCGCCGCACAGGGTGCAGAAGACATCGCCTTCAACAACGGCCAACAGATTTCGGGGACACGCCAACACATGACGGAAACGCGACGCGTGACGACCAAGGGGATGGTGCGGCGAAGGACGCCATGAGAACTCGTAGAACGCTACTTGATTATCCGCGCAGTGACGTGAGGACGAGCACCATGATGACGTCTTCTCCACTTTTCCCGTCTCAACTCTGATGGTGGAACGGTTGTCCACGCGCCGCCCCAGGCCGACCGTCGTTGAAGCCTTGAAGGATGTGGTTCCACGATGACGTTGTCCACCGCCCGCTGCAGGCTCCACCCCCGTGTGCTCCTTTTTTTTCGACCCCGCCGCCGAAATTTGAAATCTCCCGCCGCCTGGAGGTGGACCAAGCCCGACCACCCGGACATCACATCATGGACCGCCGCCCACTACCCTGCCCCGTGGCCACATATTTTATTATGATCATCCCCGCGGCCCCTCCTCGGAGCATCCTCCGAGGACAGGTGCAACGACGGCGGGAAATTCTTCGGGTGACCTAAAGGAAAACTCCTCGGGGCATCCTCGGGGCCCTTAGCAATTTTCTAAGCCGCACGAAATTCTCACGTAAGTGCATGAATTCCGAAAGAAAATTGCAACGAAAAAAAAGAAGAAATGCCACTTTGGATTCAGGAGGGCCTGACTGGCCGACAACTTCGTGCCTCGGAAATATGGCAAAAGAGGGGGGGGGGGGGAGAGAACAGTTTAACGAAATTTGGGGGCTTTCGGAAGATAGTGCAGGTACGGGAGCTGGCATGTCACAGACTGAAGCGGATTGTATCCCCTCTATTTAACTCAGTTTCTGGGACCCTGGGACTGTGTGGGACTTTGGTGCCAGTTTGTAGACCATCGACTGAAGAGGATTGTATCCCCTTTCGTCTGAGTTGCTGGGGCCCTGGGACTGTGTGGGACTGTAGACCATCGGCTTTAAATTTATCGCTTTCCGATTGAATTGAAGGGCTGGTGGACTCATGGGCACCGCTGATATTTCCATAGTGTTTGGGATCCGTGTGCTCCCTACGCTTCTCTCCTTGCAGTTTCGTTCCCCACAATATCTTTGTTTGGAGCTCGTTGCACATGGCAAATTGGAGAGATGCGGTATAGTCAGATGAGGAGGAAAGGGATATGGGTTCTATTCCCGTTGTAAGAGCAGAAACCCTTATAAGGGCAAAAAACGAAGTGCTGGCAGGTTGGATGAGAAAGGCAGACAGGGGTTACCGTAGGAAAAGGGCAGGCACACAGTGGTTCAAAGCAACCTGGGGACAGAACTGTGGTACGACAAGTCACTGCCAGTGGAGACAACAAGCTGAAGTTCTCGCTATGGTGGGACAGATAACCAGAGACAGAGCAGACAGAGTAGCATGAACCAGGGCTACTCGGTTCTAGTTCGGACCACAGTAGGTCAACCTGGGGAGGTGGGTGGAGAGTGCCAGGGAGACTCGGGACATCGGTTCCACGGGTGGTGCAGGCCGCCTTCAGGCCGTACTAGCCCTGTGAATTAGTCTAGGCATAGGTAGGGCCAGGAAGATAGGAGTTAGGATAAGCAGTTGGGATATTCTGTGGACAAGTAAGACAGTCAGACAATGAAGTAAGCACCAACTACATGGCTATTAGCCAGGTTTGCAGATGTAGCCTAGTAGGGTACGACGGAGTTCGTAGTCGTACGATAAGCTAAACTGGCTGATGCTGCCAGGATAACACCGGGTTGAATTGTGAGGGCCCCGGCCTCGAGAGGTTTTGTGTAATTCAAGTTGGGGCGGGTGGGCTGTTCCTCTCAGAGCAGGGTGTGGCGTGTGTTGTGGCTGTACTTTCGAAGAGTCCTTCCACTACGCCCCACATGTACAAAAGACTCGCGAAGAGTCCCTCCGCTACTCCCCACATGCACAAAAGACTCGCGAAGAGTCCCTCCACTACTCCCCACATGCACAAAAACAAAAACAAAAATGTGTGTATCTTCCCATGTCCTAGCTGAACATTCATTGTCATTTTGCACATTTCGTATGGACTGGAGCCAGGCCTGTGAGACTCGGGAAATCTAAAAAAAAAAAAAAAAAAAAAAAAAAAAAAAAAAAAAAAAAAAAAAAAAAAAAAAAAAAAAAAAAAAAAAAGATAAAAAAAAGAGAAAAAAAAAAAAGAAAAAAAAAAGATAAAAAAAAGAGAAAAAAAAAAAAGAAAAAAAAGAAAATCGATTTCGAAAATCTACACGGGTGGGGCCAGAGCAAGACCACCACAGCAAAAAAAGCGAACCCTTCCCCAATGCGAGAGCACAAAAAGACTGCCCTTTTTGGGGGCTTACTTGGCTAGTGGAAAACCCTCTGGCTCTCTATATACCAGAGACCAAGGACCCATCTCCAGTACTCTCCACAATAAGAAATATGGCTGTGTATCTTCGCATGTCTAGGAGAAGATTCATTGCCATTTGGGTAAGTTTCGAAAATAGGGCGTTCGCTGTAGTTTCAGAGCAAAACAGCAAAAATATTCGCGGGGCCCAAGTTTGCAGCTTTCTTTTCTTTTTTCTTTTTCTTTTAAAAAATCTTTCGTTGCAGCTTTACAGGTCCCGCTTTCCTTGCAAAGGAAAACGCTCTATTTCTGCAATTACCCCTTCCCATTTTGCACTGGAGAGATGCCCCCAAGGGCCACGCTGCACTACCTCCTTCCCCCGAATAGAACGCACGGTCATTATAGCTGTATCTAGACTGAAAGATGCCTCAAATACAGCTATAATGACGGTACGTTGTATTCGGGTGAAGAAGGTAGTCAGCACGTGCACAGAAGACAAATAATATGGCTATGTATTTTCCATGTTCTAGCAGAAACACCACATGAGGCCGGAGTTATATATGCCTACAATTAGGAGTGGTGGTAGGTGGTAGGTAGTGTGAGGTGAAATTGAGAGAAGAACTTCCCGAAATGTGCTAATTGGGAATGTGCAAATTGAGAATGAACTTCCCTCAAGAACAAGACCAGATGCGCCCGCCAAATTTTTGCCTTTTGCACATTTCTTTAAGCCCAACCAATTCAATTACCTGTCAAATCTGGACAGGACGGCCTTTCAGGCCTTTTTTTTATTGTCATTATAGAAATACGGGAAACCCCGTAGCAGAGAGTGCTGTGGCGAGGCCCTATAGCTTTTTAAAGAAAAAGAGAGTTGTGGAGGCCCGAAGTCCCGTCCCACTGTTCAGCTACGTGGGTTCCGACAGCTCGACGCCCCTCCACGATATTGACGACAAGTGGAAAACGAGAAAGGGGAACCAGAGAAGAAAAGGTCGTCCCCACGTGGCGAGAGCAGGAAGTCCACCCGTAGAAGCTGATTCCACTCTTCAAGCTTTCGCTCAATCCCGGGCGCTAAGTCCACTTCAACTTCGGTAGAGGGGGGATAAGTCGCCCGTAGGAGAGTTCTTCACCGCGTCGCCGCGATGCAAGCGTGAAATGTTCAGATGGGATGGCAGCAGCAACGAGTTGGGCACGCGTCAGTAACCTGCTGGCCCCGCCACCACACACACTACTTTTCCCGGTCGGACGGTCGATATGAGAGGTTCCGAACGTAGCGCAGAGCCGCTGGCTACCAAAAAAAAAGGGTAAAAAAATGCCAATCAGATAAAACGTCAAGGTTTTCACACACCTCCTTTGGCTGTGTCTTTTGTCTGAGATTTTTTTTTTTTTTTGTTTTCTATTTTTCCCTCCTGGCGCAATCGCAGGAGCCCCTTTTGCCTCACTACTCACCCTTCGAATGATTTGATTATAAAAGATCACAGAGGGGGCGTTGGAAGTGCAGTGCCGAGCTTGTTCCACTTTCTCACTTCAGGCTTGCTGGGGAATCTGCGAGCGACCCACCTTCCTCTGCATCTTCTTCATCGCGCCCATTAACTTGGCCATGCCACCGAGGGGAGGGGTGAGACCGCTGCTCCGAGGTGACTCATCTCTGCCTCATCTCGCAGCTGCATTTGACTGCCATTCCGGTCATATGCATCCGGGTCACAACACACCGCTGTCTTACCTCGCAGCTGCTTCCGCACTGTCGGCGCATTACTATAATTAGGCATCTTCGACCTCTCTGCTCCCACGGATCCGACCGGTTCGCTCAAGCTCTCGCCCGTTTCCACTCCTCGGAAGAGAGAGTGTAGGAGGAGCAGCAGGAGGAGCAGGAGAAGAGAAGAAACACGAAGACAGGAAGACAAGGGGGAGAGGAGGAAGAAGAAGAGAGAGGGTAAGGAAAGAGCACAGGAGACTATCTCGGGGAAAGAGAGCGATGGAGCGTAGGAGACAACTGGGCACGCTGTCGCCTCTGGCACGGGGTCAGGTGATGGCATTCGTGGTGGGGTCCATTGTGTTGAGTTTGGCATCCATGCCTCAGGTTCGCGCGGGCAAGGGAGGAGAGGGAGGAGGAGATGCCCTGGCCGAGCTGAGGAGCTTCTTCGGACCGGAGGGGGGCCGGTCTCTGCGGAGCGACATGAACCCAGAACGGCGGTTGAGAGCGGCTATGGCCGACGGCACAACAAGTCTATACGAGCTGACCGCAGACGTTACGCTCACGAGCTCTCTTCCTCCCTTGAGCAAAGACTTCGCTGTGACGGGAAAGTGCGCAGGCAGGCGCTGTGTGATCAACGGCGGGGGCAAGTTCCGCGGCTTCGTCGCTCAGTCTGCGTCTCTGTCGCTGTCTGGCCTGGATCTGGTGGGGATGAAGACAGTCGGAAAGGGCGTGAACGCGTTCGAGTACGACACCAGCGGCGGAGCCGTCTACGTGAGGGACGGGGTCCTCACGGTGAAGAACTGCGTGTTTCGCCGGAACAAGGCGAAGAAGGCCATGGGCGGCGGCGCCATAGCCATGCTAGACACGCGCTTCCTCATCTCCGACAGCGAGCTCACGGGCAACAGCGTGGACGGATCGGGAGGCGCCATCGCCGCGTGGAGCAACAGCTACGGCGAGCTCAGGCGGACCAAGCTGTCGGGCAACAAGGCGGGCTATTACGGAGGCGCGGCGAACTTCAGAGAAGCCGGCGCCAAGATCACGGAGTGCGAATTCTCGGGCAACCACGCGGGAAAGAACGGAGGAGCGCTGTTGCTGAGCGAAGCAGGCGGCACCGTCATAGCCAGCTCACGCTTCGAACGCAACTCCGCTCCCAAGGGGCTGGGAGGTGCCCTTCGCGTTATCGCCAATGATGACGGGCCTACAGTGTGCGCCTCCACGACCTTCACCAACAACTCAGCCAAGGACAAGACCACCAGCGACACCTCCGTCGAAGGGGGCGAGACAACCTTCTGCCCCGCACCTCCCGCCCCGGGCCCATCCGCCTGTTCCGCGTGCAAATAACCAAGTTTTAATTCAGTTTAACTCTCTCTCCCTCTGTCTCTCTCTCTCTCTGAGACTCTCTCTCTCCCTGCGACTCTCTCTCTCTCTCTCTCTCTCTCTCTCTCTCTCTCTCTCTCTCTCTCTCTCTCTCTCTCTCTCTCTCTCTCTTCGTCTGTGTGCTTTGAATAAGTTAGAAAAAAAAGCTACGGACGAGGAGCTACCATACCAGATGTTGTCTACTATTCGGATGGTGCTCACGCGTGGGGAGGGCTCGAACTTGAGACGTCTGGGAGATCCGGCAGAAAGGCTTTTTTTTTTTTTTCCGACCAAAGATCCAGCAGACGACACGAATAGCCACTGGAACATGAGAGGGACACTTGGTCGCGGAGGCTGCACGTGTTCGCAGAGGCATTATCCACAACAGAGATCACGTGAACGTGAGCGTTGAGCACCGGCATTGTGTTTTATCTTTCATCTTTTGTTTTCCTGTTTGTTTCGGAGTATCGTTTGCGAGTTTGTGTTTCGGATTTTTATCTTGTTTTCGAATTTACTATTCTATCACACCTATCTGCTGCTTTTGTTGAAACACGCGCTTTCCTTTTAAGGAATTTTGAAGACGTACCAGACACGCATTTTGGCTGAAGGGTGATATCTAAGGAGAATGACGTAGACGATCAGTACGTACACGAGAAAATGGAGACGACATTGTGGCAGACGGATCTGACCGTAATAGCGAGCACATTCATGGGTGTACAGGCATAGTACGTAGATGATTGAGAGGAATAGGACAGTTCCTTCCGTAGGACGACGCATGCCTACAACGACGGGCGGCAAGGCGGAGAGCCTCTCGTTTTGGCAGTAGTACTCCTTACGAGTGCACCTTCCTCTGATGAGTCCGCCAGTGGACTAGACGAAACTAGTTGGAGGATTCTACTTTGCCTCGAACATGGGAAGTAGAAGCTATGATGTTGCACGAGTGTTAAGCTTACGCTTGAGGGTGAACGCTGCATGATGTGGGAGCTCTCTGGGCCATTTTGAAAACTTTTATGCAGTTCTGTGCGTTTCCTTTCGACTCTTGAGACTCTATCTGCGTAAATTCTCGTTGTGGGTGCCCGATCTCCAGGACACCTTTGCCTCCCCTAACAGATTGTGAGCCGCAGCCTGCCACTCTCTCTCTCTCTCTCTCTCTCTCTCTCTCTCTCTCTCTCTCTCTCTCTCTCTCACACACACACACACACACACA
>BFEA01000776.1:164849-178456 GCA_003427395.1 Chara braunii
CGGGCACGTAGGCACACGTGTCCGAGGCCCAAAGCGAGAATTCCATTTTTCGGAATTCAATGCCAAGCCCCCGTTTTTGCGTTAATTTGGATTTAACGGGGGTCCTTGGGCCCGTTGAACGGATGAACGGCCGTTGAATTTCGCCCGTTCTCCGTTCAAAAGATACACAGAAGGGTGCCCATTAGCCCCTCTCTTGTTCGTCTTACAACTAGAAGTCTTACGAGATAACATTAGGTTTAACCCGACGATAAGACGGCTTGAACTCCCCTCTTCCATACACTAGAAGGGGGGAGCGATCGCAGACGACCTCACTATCGCGTGCGAAAATTCTCAGACATGTTTGACTGAACTTAGAATAGTGTTAGATGAATACTGTAGTTTATCAGAGACATTTATAAACTGGGATTAATCAGCTTATTTACTTCCCACACCTTTCTCAATCAAGGTAAACTGGGGCTTGAGAGAAGTCCCAACAGAAAGTTCAGAACGACTTCTAGGGGTACAAACTTCAATGTAGAACTACGCTAAGGCTCAAGACAAGATTTTGCAAGACAAAGTGTGTGCAAGGACCTCAGGATGGGTCAGGAACCGCAAACTCTCAGTGTATGGTCGGACGTTGGTTCTAACCTCTGCGGCCTTTTCAATACTATGGTTCTCTTTGTTTGTACATCATTTGGGAAACCCGGCCTATGCCGCAATTCAAAGAGTAGCGGCGCGTTATCTGTGGAAGCCAGAGGCCAAGGACCAACAAGGTTTCATTTATAAAGTCGCATGGGACTTAGTCTGCCAACCAAGAAATCAAGGAGGTTTGGGCCTGCTGGACCCTAGAGATCAAAAAATCGCACTACTGGTCAAATGGATCATCAAGGACTACTCTTATGCAGAGCACTGTGAGCACAAACAATGGGTCCAACTGGCTGAGTATACCCTTAAAAGGGATTGATCGCTGGCTGAGGATGTGAATGTTTGGTCTTGTATACTGCTAACAAAGATATCTACAACGAGGACGGAATCAAGAATATGAAATGGAATACTGGCCCCATGGCAGAAAATTAATCCGTAGCTGCTGTCAGCACCAAGTACTAAGATAGAAGTTCTGAACCAAAGTCTATCTGATAACCCTCTGATCAAGGATCCTTTCGGTGATCCTTTCGAGACACGAGATAGAGCTGAGAACTTTGCCCGCTCCTGGATTGAGAAGGGTGTATTCAAGATCATGCACATATGGTATATCCGAAAGAAGTGGTGGTTTACAGTGGGAGACATGAGGAAAAAACTCCCAAGGTTACACAAAATATAGGAGCACTATGCTGCGATCTTAGCAGTAGTACCAACTCACTGGCAGAATCTCATCAAGGAGGATACAAAACAGGCAATGGACACATGGGTGTTGCACCCAGATGATGGACAACTGGTATTGAAGGTTTTGGGTCCAGATTTACTACAAGGGACTAGTTTGGAAAAGTGAAGAAAGGGCCGCCAACTGAAAGAAGGACTGAACTGATCAAGGATAAGGAAATCAGATTGGACTCTACAGCCAACCTGGAAGAGGTAAGGGTTTGGGATCCAAAGAGGGATGGCTCGAAAGGAATGATTTTATTGAATAATTTAGCTAAGGATTATGGGGTGAAGCCTCTCCAATATGGTTGGAAAGAACCAAGAGGAAGTAAAATTCCAATAATCCTTTATCAAGCGAGAGTTGGGGTAAAACAGCGGAGGATGCAGAAGGAGCAACCTCAAGAGAAAGCCATAGAAAGATTTCAAAAAAGGCAGGGGCTTAATAAGGCATGCCCTGATTTTGGAATGTTGTAGAAAACCCTAAAGAAGATCATGTAACAGAAACAAGCAAGCTTAATGTGGGCCCTGACAATGTCGGTGATCCTATCGGCACAATGGCTCAGCCATAGGGTGATAAATCTCAATGTGACTTGTCAAAGATGTAGTTGTGACGAACCATTTTATGTAATCGCGCGACTTTCTGCTCGAAGTTGCCTTGGGGACACAATACGGGTCAGATGGGTGAGCCGCGGAGAGATGGGTCGCTTGGGTAAGTTGCATGGGTACCCTCGTTTCTTTTTTGTTTTCTATGGGAATTTATTCGGTTGGTGTCGGGAAAGTGCCGCGCGGACGATTGGGTAACCGCGCCTTAACGAGCACGATGGACAACGGTTGTCATGGCTTATTTCTTGTTCTGCTATGAGCACTAGGAAATTTTGGCGCGATCATCGCGCGAGAATGTCTTTTTTTTTTTTTTTTTTTTCAACTGACGTCGAACCCTCACGGGCTCACGGAACTGTTTTTTGGCTTTTTGGAATTTCTCTTTGCAATTAGGAATTTAGGTAGTCTAAATTTTGTTGCGACGCGCTTCTCACTCGCGCCCATCTTGCCGAGTTAGGAACTGGGCTCTGACAGGATCGCACCCTTAATCTTGTGTAACTGTCGCTTTTGGCGGGCGCGATTATAACTGTATCTTTCTTTTGTCTTCATTTCCTCGTGTTTGCTTGTCTTCTTCTTCTTCTTTATCTTGCATGTTTAATACTTTGTACTAATTGGCCTAAATGCTTGTACGACCGGATCGATGCGTGAAGTGTTGCTACGACCCTCACGCCGCGGCCTGGCCATGCAGACATAGGCACTTCCTCTCTTCTCCTCCTGACCACTTGGGCTTAATCCCATGTCTTTCGCGCAAGCATGCTTGCTATAAATTTTGCAAGCGCGATTGGTTTTCTCTCTATGAACTTTGGAGTTAATGCTATCAGTGAGGGTCGGCTAACGAGTCAACTTGAGAGGTGAGTCGATGAGAGAGTTGGGCGATCTGACGAGCTGGTGTCGGGTATGCAGGGGTTGACGTGCGGGCCACGACGAACTGTGGCGCACGGTTGAATCTGGTTTGCATGCTCGAACTAAGCGGGGTGACAACTCTGTGTTGATGCGTGGTGACGGACTGCCCACATCAGGGAGTGTAGAGCAGAGAGAGAGAGAGACTCTGAGAGAGAGCGGCTATGTGCGGGATGAGGTCTCTTCTTCCAATTATCTACATAATTTTGATTTTTATTTTGGCCGATCTTGTTGCGGCCCTCTCAGACTTTTCTTGTAAATCGTTTCGAGTTTTCTTTGTCGTTTTTGCCTCGTGTGTATGCATGAAATTAATGCGAACCCTTTCCGAGTGATATTTTCGGATTTTTTTTAGTCTTGTTTTGTGATGTCTACTTAATTCAAATTTCGTCACTTTCTAGTGTCATCTGCGTCGTGTAATAATCCCGGGTTTGATTGAAGACACTCGCTATGAATGTTTGGGTTTAATCGCTAGCCTTTGATCGTCATCAGATCACCGAGAATGTTGTGATGCCAGGGCATTGCTCCCCCCCCTCCTCTCCTTCTCTTTCCCTTCGTCACATGGATGGCATGGATGTGAATGTAATGACTAGATCTCACCCGAAATAGTATGGGTATGATAGTTCCATGCATCGACACGAGAAACCCGAGTCTGATTCACTTTCGTTCATGTGCACGCTCGCCTACGACCACGATCTTAAGAAAACCGAGTTGCAGTGTACGCGCACGTCTGCATGAGTTGATCTTGATCCTGAATCACTATAAGGATGTGGGAGATCGAGTCCACTAGTCGGATATGGTTGTAGAAACTCCCTTTTGGATCACTGATCGTGAGAGCCTGAGGGATCCGAAGTATCGTGAATATTGGGAAGACGAACATCTCAGACGCGGGGAAACTCGGGAAACCCGAAATTTCCCTGTCTAACGGAGAACGATCGACTATGCGCGGGGGATTTTCATTGGGCCATAACTAGCGATCCTAGGGGCCCAGACTATCCGAATACTAACAACACTCAGTATTACATATCTTCGGGCTTCGTTATTAATACCAGTTCCCCACCCTTCCATCTCGTCCTTCCATATCACCAGCTTACAGTGGTACCATGGAATTCCATAGCTCGCGACTGGCCTTGCACATCGTGTGAAGAGTGCTTGCAGTACCAGGAGTATCGAGCTTCGGGATTTATCCGACGAACCCGAACTTAAGCAGAGCGGCGATTACACAGCTTCCGCTTGAGGCCGGCCTCGCCGGATTCCGAAGCTTGTTACGAGCGGCGCCGACAACTGTTCGAACAGCGCGACAGCCATGCGGTCCCACCAGTCCACTAGATAAGGGACCGACCGCGGCAACGCAACTGGCAGAGTTGATAATCCCATCCCCGAAGAATGAAATGCCAGATACGATCTTCGCGTACCATCTTGCCTCATTGTCCCTAAACTATCCACCAGAGATCCCAGTTCCGACCTGGGACTCCATCCCGACTTTCGTAAAATCCCTTGCACACCCCCTTTTCGCACTTCCAGGTCCCCATCCCACTCCAATCAGGAAGTCGCGCTGGGCGTGAGGTTTGGGCGTCACACCGTTAGGGGTGGGAGGCTACAGAACATCTGTGGCTTCTCTGCCCCCTGGCTGACGAGTTGTGGGTTTGGTGGAAACTACAGTGGGCATGGACGGATGATTGGATATTATCTGCGACAGCCCCCCCTCAGGCTAATTTTGTGGGCGACTGGGGGTATGTAGCCCTGGTGTGCAGAGGCATCCTCCTGGAAGTCATCTGGAAAGCAAGGAATGCGGTGGTTTTTCACCAAAACCCAACCCCCCTGCAACAGCAGATCAGAATGGTCGAGGAGATGCTTATTAGGTTAACCATTCTGACAGAATGGAGGAGATCGAGGCAAAGCGCAGGGAGGGGCCTGCATTGGTTCCGAAAAACATGGACAGAGGATGATTTCTTAACCACGATCAAACCAGAAGGAAAACTGCAAATCTCCAAATGGCTACTTTAGCTCAGACACTTTTGGGACAGGTGGCAGCCCTTTGAGCCCAGGGAAAAGAGTAAGGTAGTTGTGAGGGTCGTATTTAGACCCCAATTTTGTTTCGAATGTTTACGGATAGTAGAACCCTTGTGGAGCGAAAGCTATTGACTTGATATGGAGCTGCTCATGTTTTGAACTTGACTGGGGTATAGAGAGATTATAGTATTAAAAGCCTATTGAGGAGGCAACTCTACCCCACCCCCCCTTTTTTGCTTTTAAGAATTTTTGGAAAGAATGGGACACTGGACAGGGTTTCCAGGAGCCTACAACTGGGTATTGGTCCGAGCATGTTCTCGTACCGTGTTGATTTGTGGGGTGTATTCCCGGCCCCCTGTCCTTGGTTTTCAAATGAAATATGCCAACTTCCAAAAAAAAAAAAAAAAAAAAAAAAAGAAACAAGTTCTTTCCAAAAGGTTTCGAAAGATCCAGCGGCCTAGCTCAGTTGGTAAGGCACGCAAGTGGCATTCAGGAGGTCTTGAGGCCATTGGGTTCAATCCCCAATGGCCTCATGTACCTTCCTGGGCATGCTTGGCGCTCGCCACCTAGATATAGCCCGTTGGTCCCCCCAATTGGCATTAAAAAAGCAGTCTCTGCTGATGTTCATAGGGGAAGGGGTACTCAGGGAGGCACAGCGACTGGCCACTCAGATGACGCTCTTTCCCTCTTTTACCGGCTGTCCCCTGGCCGGTGCCCCCCAGTGGGGGATCCCTGAAGGCTATCAGGCCACCCACTTAGCCTTATCGCTAGGTGTCTGCCTGCTAAGCCGTTGACAGTGTGTTCGAGTCTTGGATTCGTCACACCCTGGGCTGAAAAGGCCACCCTTGTCGGATTAGACACAAGATCGAATTTACCTGTGCTGGTCAGTCCGATGATAATACCTCAAGGCCCAAAAAAAAAAAAAGAAGGTTTCTTTTTTTCTTTTTTTTGTTTTTTTCGACAGATGTCAGATTGGCCGACGTCAAAAGTAATTTCGAAGAAATGCGATCCTCCCGCCTTGACCTCCAGTGGTCTTGTCAAAGGGCCCACCCGAAACGGTTGATTGGCAAAAACAAAAAGGAAAAAAGACGGGGCGATTACAAGGGACATGCACAAAAGACGAAACTTATGGTGGTGTATGTTGCCATGTTCTACCCAAAGGTTCACACTCTCGTTCACACGCGTCGAGAGCAGTGGAGCCTGGGCCATCGGGGGCCATGACCCATATTGCTCTTTTTGGTATGTGGCGAGTAGTGGAGCGACGCCCCATGTATCCTCCCAATCTCAACGGATGCCACATGACGTGGTCGCTATGCACTTCGGGCTGTGCGACGCCGTGGGGTACGCAGCATTCCAGCTGTGGGACACCATGGGGAACACCCAGTCAGCAAAGGTAGTGTCCGAAACCTTACTTTAACCATCTGGAAAATCAGAACGAATCCTCTGCTAGAACATGGGTGGATGCATTGCCATGTCTTTTGTGCATGTGGATTAATACTGGAGCAACGACCAGATCCTCCCAATCTCAAACGATGCCACATGGCGTGGTTCCATCACCTTGATACGAAACTGCACTTCGGGCTGTGCGTCAGTGCGGCACTGCAGCTCGCCTCTTTCCAGCTGTGCGACGCCGTGGGGCACGTCGGATTCCAGCTGTGGGACAACATGGGGAACACCTCGTCAGCAAAGGTAGAGTCCAAAACCTTGCTGTACCCATTTCTGCACCTCCCCCAAACAAGGGACATTGAGGCCCCCTCCAGGTCCCACACACCTCTCTGTAAATTAATCCGTGAAGAGTGTTGATTTGGGGAAATGGGTAGACTGAACCCCCCGCAATCATCTCTGTGGGAGACTATAAAAGGCGAGAAGGGCCTTCAGCAGTATATTCACAACTAACCTAGCAGCGTGTGGGGCACTTGACCTTCCACCCACAGGGGATACCATCAGCTCGTGTGGGCTCAATCACGTAGAAGAAGCAGAAGCGACTGAAGAAGCAACAGAAGGGCGCGAGGGAAAGCGGGAAGTGGAGAACGACGAGGAATATAGGAAAAGGGAGAAGCGAGAGCTGACGAAGTAGACCATGCAAACGATGGAGCGTCAACACTTTGGCTCGCCGTCTGCTGCGGCAGGAGTTCTGATGATGGGTTTTATGGTGGCCTGCATCATCTCGAGCGTGGCATGCATGCCCCCGGGGCAGGGTAGATCTCTGCGGGGGGCGCCGTCGGCTGAGTCGCTGTTACGAGCAGCAATGACCGACGCAACGACAAGCCGATACGAGTTGACGGCGAGCGTGAAGCTGACAAGCTCTCTTCCAGCGCTGAACAAAGACTTCACTTTGGTGGGTAACTGCGGAGGCAGGGGCTGTGCGATCGACGGGCAAGGGAAGTTCCGCGGATTCGTTACGAGTTCCTCTCTCTCGCTGTCGAACTTGGAGTTGGTGGGGATGAGGACGGTGGGAACGAACTTGAACTCTGACGGCTATGCAACGAGCGGCGGAGCCGTCTACGTGAGCGGCGGGCCGCTGACGGTGTCCAAATGCGTGTTTCGCGGAAACAGGGCGCAGAAGGCAGGCGGCGGCGCCATCGCCATGCTAGACTCGCAGTTCACCATCTCCGACAGCATGTTCACTGAAAACAGCGCCGATGGTTCGGGAGGCGCGCTCATTGTGTGGAGCAACAGCTTCGGAGAGCTGAAGAACACCGGGCTGTCTGGCAACAAGGCGGGGCTTTTCGGCGGKGCGGCGTACTTCAGAGAATCCAGTGTGAAGGCGCTGTCCTGTGCCTTCGCSGCCAATAAGGCGGGARASAACGGAGGAGCGCTGYTGCTGAGCGAGTCCGATGCCACCATAGCCAAGACCTCCTTCACCGCCAATTCCGCTCCCAACGGACTGGGAGGGGCCCTTCGCGTTCTCCTTGAGGATACTGAGGTTCTGATCTGCAGCTCCACGACCTTCGCAGGCAATTCAGCCCAGGACAACACCACCAATGACGCCTCCGTCGAAGGGGGCTATCTCACCTACTGCGGGGAGCCTCCCGCCGAAGGCCCCATCCGCCCCTCCTCCTGCTCCGTTTGCACATAAAAGCATGCTCTCTCTCTCTGACTCTCTCTCTCTCTCTCTCTCTGTTAGCACATAATCACGGACTTAGGTGTTCCGGGGGTTTATTCTTGATGTGGTTTCAATATGTCGAAAGTGTGCTACGGTATATGGGCGGCGGTAGCGACCAGGTGCCGAAGCAGCATTTTTGCGGAAGATTTCATTGACTAGTGCGCAGGAGTGTGGATGCCGTTCGTTCGTACTTTCATCAGAGTACCCTTATTCATGACTGCAAAAGCAGCGCACACTCATCGTGACTGCATCAGCGTGGAAAGATCAGTTGCGCACATTCGTGAGCAGGGTGCGTACTCTTCGAGGGAAACACTGGGCACCGGGTAAAAGTGCGCAGTCTGATCATGATTGCATCCGACAGGAGATATGTTTTTTATACATTCAACGGCGGGGCGCCATGTGTTTGAGGGAGGGAAGGCGTCTCTTCCTTTTCTCTCAGCACAGCCCCTCGGTGCGCTGGAAGAGAGACTTTTGTGCCACTATCTGGCCACAAACACGGTCAGATACCTGAACGCCAATCCATTTTAGTTCCAGCACACAATTAGTTTAAGCCTTCTCCATCACTACGCATCTATTGTGGTGTCCCATGGCGCTGAAGCGCGTGACCTATGCCGCGATGAGTAGGAGGGCGCGCGGCTTGTTGCGAGCGTGAGCCTAAGTGTATCCGGGTTTCGGTGCACATCTTGTTGGTAGTAGCAAATATTAAAATGGGAACTTTGAAGAGCCAAGAGATCACCGCTTGGACATGGATCAGTCTTCCGCAGTCGGCGGGGTAAGAGACGTCACGGTGGAACATTTATTTTATCTTGTCTTTGTCCATTAGCTGATGATACGCATCTCCTAACAAAAAACATTAACGTTCTCTTTGGGGTCGTTATATCTTGTCCGCTCTCGTTATTGTTGTCCGTCGGACGAGTAGTAGTAGTAGTGCAGAGACTGTAGACGCTGGTGTCAAGGTTTCTTCTTGCATTATTTTTTCTTGAAATGCGTGCGGAGAAGTGAAGTAACCCTAGGCAAACTCCCTTAGGCCACAAGGGTTGCATCTTCTGACTTTCAGATGATGAAGGTAAAAACTGCACTAGTAGTTGAAAGACAGATGTTAAAAGGAAATGCCGCTATTTAATTAAGCTAATGGTTGATGTCCTGCAACTTCTGACTGTCAGCGATTACGAAGCCGAGGTGGGATCATTGCCTCCTAAGCGGCAGTCATAATGGATGGAGTAAGGCCTCCCTGCAAGCGCCAAACTCATGCGCGCTTAGGTTGCTCACGAATTCCCTACGACAGGTGCTATGTTCAGATATTCTTTTTATGCTTCTGTCCTTCGATTCAAGGCCTCAATGCCTATGGAATATAGGCTCCTCATCATCCAGTGTTCGTCTCTGTTTCTGCATTTCTGCCCCTTCCTTCATCTCTTTTCCTCCCTGTCTCCCTTTCTCTCCCCTCAGATGGTGCTCTCTCTCTCTCTCTCTCTCTCTCTCTCTCTCTCTCTCTGTCTCTCTCTCTCTCTCTCTCTCTGTGTGTGTGTGTGTGTGTGTGTGTGTGGGTGTGGGTGTGTGGGATTTTGCGGGTGTTTCTCTCTACCTCAGACTCACACACACATTCAGGCATACAGCAGCATGTCAGGCACTTCGAGAGCACAAATCTCACAAAAACAGTCACCTTCAAAATTACTTGCGAGCCAGCTGACCTAACTCAGTTGGTAAACCGATGAGCAATTGACATACGGACTTAAGCTTGAAGCCTTCCATTGCAATGTAATCGGATGAGCGGATCCGACTCCGAATCTACCTGGGGGGCCCTGGTCAAGGTAGAGATGATATCTCCAGGCTGTCGGCCTGAGGCTTAAAGAAAAGAAAAAGGAAGGAAAATCAGTGTCACGGGATGGTGGTTAGAACTTAGATCTTCTTCTTCGACTTTTTTTTTTCCTTTTCTTTTTCTGTCTTTTCTAAAACGTCCAGATTTTTTGTTCTACAGGTTGACGGTCTACGGTAGATCCTTGGAAGGAGAAGAGTATGGGAAACTCTCCGGGAGTAGGGAGTAGCATGTACTCTGCAGAATTATAGCGGAAGTCGTATTCACAACTCGAGCGCCGAGTCACAACGGCCCCAAAACACAACTTACTGTGTCGTTGTGGCATCCTCAGCGCTGCTAGCCTGATCATACCTTCGCTAGATTAGTAAACACAAGCTCATATTCAAGCCCAAAGCGCACACACCAAGTCTCTCGGAGTCTCGGGTATGAATTTCACAAGCATGATATCAAGACGCAAGAGTAAATTGCCAGAAGCGCAAAAAGCAACTTACATCCCGGATTTGGTATCCGACCACATCAGTCAAGACGATTCCGCGCGATCGGCACCAGTATCTGAAGAAAGAACAAATATTCAAAGGCGAAAACCCGAAACGAAGAAATTCATCGCCGCCAACACAAAAGTAATCGTACAGACAAATGAAATCGTACACACAAAAGAATCGTACATACAAAAGAATCGTACAATACAAATGAAATCGTATCCAAACCAACAGTACTTGGCCCAGCTATCAGCAGAGGAAAGAAATAGAGTAGCTCCTGTAGCGACCTGTACATTTCCATGATTTCCTCAAATAATGGCTTGTGAATGGGCACGACTTTAGGAAGTACAGCCTGTACAAGTGCTGTGATAGACACCAAACAGAAGAAACGAAGATAAAAGCTGGAATCAATGAGTCGTAATCTACCAACAACGTAGACTCGTAGAGAACAACGTATAGACCGCTGATGCCATTGTAGAGGTTGAAGCCTAGACATAGGACAATCACCCCTTCAGTAGTCGAGGCCGTATCATTTGGTTTCGCTCCACCTTTATGAGGCCACCACCCGGCTCCCTAGCGGCTCACAGCAGTGGGGTGAGAGTACCCTCCCTTTCCTCAGCAGTTGTAGGCGCCAAGGCCTGGGACTAAACAGGAACCCTGAACGAGCTATGACGGTAAGATCTTATCTAGGGTGAGTGCTTTGAGTCCGTGTTCACTGCTCCTCTCTCTCTCTCTCTCTCTCTCTCTTTCTCTCTCTCTCTCTCTCTCTCTGTGTGTGTGTGTGTGTGTGTGTGTGTGTGCCCGGGGGCTGGGCGACCCCCCGGCGACCAAGCAAGCAATCAATCAATTAATCAATAAGAAAACAAAAAATAGTTGAAAGAAACGAAAGCACGTTCGTTATTTTGTATGTCTGTGGCCCTGTGGGTGTGTGCGCGGGGGGTGGACGACCCCCCTGCAATCAACCAATCAATCAATCACCAAAAATACAAAGCAGAAAAAAAAACGTTTTGATTTTTTTTTGGTTTAAATGTGTTTTTTTTTAAAAGCGAAAATAAACTCCGATTCCATATATATATATAGGGTTAATTGCAGAAATAGCTTGCCTGTTGAAGTTTCGCAGCAAAAATATTGGCGGGGCCCAAGTTTCGTAGCAAAAATGTATCTTTCGTTGCAGCTTTAGAGGTCCCGGTAGTTTCACAGCAAAAATATTTGCTGGGGGGGGCCCACTTTCCTTGCAAAAATAGATGTTTCGGAACCGTATAACATTTCTGCTGCCAAACTTCAAGAACGCGCTATTTTTGCAATTGCCCCATATATATATATACACAGAGAGAGAGAGAGAGAGAGATACGGTTGTATGGTTTTCAAAACACTACCACCCCCTTTTCTTTTATTTTACCTATTTCGTATGGTCGGGAAAAATTCCCGAAGATGTGCGGCTGGAACCCTATCGGCCGCGGCCATGGCCGGGATCGGGATCCTGACCGTCGCCCCTGCAAATGACATCGGCCATGACCGGTGGGGTGGGGGGGTGGGGGGGGGGGGATTGACTGTGCCTGGGTGTATCTGGATATCCACAGTGTGGACATCAAACCTTATCCATGCGTTGAGAAATTCGAAACATTCCGATCCGCCGTCCTTTCTTATGAGCTTGAGGCTCTGATCATACTCCAAATCTGGTCAATATGTGACGATACTTCTTCTGCTTGCTTCCTTAATTCGTCATCTGCAGACTTATATGACAAAACAACAACTATGTCATCGATCATCCTCATCCTGTTTACCTTCTTCTGCATTCCCCCGATTGATTCAATGGACGCTGCTTCTGATCTGGTACACACCGAAACGGGAGTGTGGGGCTCGAGTTCCTCCCCAGCTGTATACTGAATACCTGTGTCAATATTCGTCCGACACTCATTATATACGTATCATGGATCTCAAACTCCATTGCCTCAAACAACATCTTAAATGTTATGAGAAGAAAGCCTTCCTCGAGCCTTAGTGACCTCGTGGTCCTCGTCAGCGTGCATATCTTCCCCCTCCTACAGACCTTTGCTGCTAAATATCATTTCCTCTGAGGCTCTGACTGAGTCTGGCATGTACCGATTAACCAGATAACTGCCTCCTTTACCCTAAGCCTTGGATGTGATAGGCTTGCAAACATGTCTTTGATATCATAACTCCTTGCAATCGCCCGATCCCCGTCCTTCCTTCATGATTTCTTAATCCCGATCCCCGTCCCTCCTTCATGATTTCTTAATCCTCTAGCATACCTCTCACAGAGAGTCTGTTGTTCTCAAATCAAATGTACATCTTTGCTGATCGAGAACAACATGTCTCTCATCCCCCTTTGTACTCTAGCACCAGCAAGACTCCTCGGATCTTTTGAGTCGTTTTGACACCGATGATATAGGTCTCCACCTCTCCATATCCTTATCTTTCGGCAACGCATACAATCTTCAAATCATCCAACCAGTATACAGCATTCTGACATTCGCACCCTTCCTATCATCAGCCTCCTGTTCTCCTCCTTCATCCGTGCTTGCATGATTTTGTATCCCTCTCTCTTCATAATCCTCAAGGTCAAAACTTTGACTCCAATTGAACGTCATTTTACAAGGATGTGACTACAAAACAAAACATATCAATAAGGTTCATCCATCATTGCGACCCATGGGCACGACTATAAACCTATGTTCCACATTTACCATGGACCTAACCTCGCAAGTACTAAAAAACTTCCAGTACTGCATCGGGCTCATACATGATACACCTCACGTGGCTCACCAACTCCTGTGAGTCACTGAGTCCTGTCACATGTGTAATTGAATCCAGAGGATTGTTCCTTGCCGATGGTTTTACAACCATACATACGCATTTTCTCATAAGATCTGCACGATTCTGCAGTCATATTACATCAAGTAATTCAAATTGTGATATCGACGGAAATTCTTTCTAAATCTGTGAATACCTTCAACATCATCCATCCTCACTTTACCGAGCCCTCGTACCCTGGGTAAGCCAATATCACGTTCTAACTTTCCTGGTTCTCCATACGTGCATAATGTCCCTTCTCCTACTTCGCCGTACTCTGATTATGCCGATGATTGTGAATCACCTATCCCACATTCTTCCTCTTCTTAAATACAACCCCGCAGACTCACTCTCTCTCTCTCTCTCTCTCTCTCTCTCTCTCTCTCTCTCTCTCTCTCTCTCTCACACACACACACACACACACACACACACACACAACACAGAGAGTGCCCCCCTGCGCTCAAACGCGCTCAAAGCGCTTTAAGGCGCGCGAGCTTGTCAAAAAAGAGCGCGCGCGCATCATGGGGTTACGCGACGGCAGGGGATG
>BFEA01000776.1:268579-280251 GCA_003427395.1 Chara braunii
TTCCCCAACTTACCTGTGTACAATACCTGCGTCAACTCGAAGAGTTGAACCTGCGACCTGTAGAACCGCCAGTGGTAGGTAGGTCTGTTGTAGGTCTATAGGTAGCCAGGATTCGATCCATAGACCTGTAGACTAGAAGGCTAGCTGCAGTCCTTCTAGAAGGTTGGCAAGTGGTCAAGTGGTGCAGGCAAGTGGGCAAGTGGTGCAGGCAAGTGGGCAAGTGGTGTGACTAAAACAAACCCATGTTGGAGACGAGGACAAGTGGCAAGGTCAAACAGTAGGACCCCGGTACAATTGCACTGCGTCGTAGGGTCGTCGTCATACAGTCAAGGGAGAGTCTAGAAAGTACCAGTCCGGTCCAGCAAGTAGCACGGGGGGAACTGTGTGCACCATGGGCCAGGGACACAGGGCAGACCAATGCAGCACAGAAGTATAAATCAAGAGGCTGCGTCCATTCATTCATTCATTCCTGCGGATGCCAGGTCGAAGCGCTGCCTTAGCAGCTTGTGCGAGGCGGTCTGCAGTACGCCCGAAGACGAAGTGGGCAGAGAAGTGTAGTGTAGCGATAGGGTAGAGGCAGCTAGCGCTGCCATAGCTGTAGCATAGTGTGTGTGTGTGTTGTGTATGATACTGAGTGTTGCGTGTGGGACATCCAGGGTGATCCAGAGTGCGAACAGTGAGTTGTGTGGGCGCCCAGTCGCCATAGCCAGTTGAAGAGAACTCATATCTGGTTACGATATCTTGAGTACTGTGTGGGCGCATGTCGCCAGTTGCTGTACCGCTGTTTGCGAACAGTGAGTTGTGTGGGCGCCCAGTCGCCATAGCCAGTTGAAGAGAACTCATATCTGGTTACGATATCTTGAGTACTGTGTGGGGGCATGTCGCCAGTTGCTGTACCGCTGTTTGCAGGCATGACAAAGTGGGAAGAAGACGAGTTTGATTTCACTTCGGTCTCGGCATAGTAAACACGGGAAACTCACTTGGCGGATAATGAAAAAGCCACGTAGGATTCCCAGTTACGTCCTTGGTGAGCTCATCTACCTGTCAGTCTGTCAGCTCCACATTCATTCGTGCTGCTGTGCAGTGTGCACACAAGACAAACTGAGTTTCAGTCGGCACCGTCAAGCGCCCTTGCAGGTTAGGGCATGATTACACTAGCTTAGGTGCACACCCTGCATGATTACAGTAGGATGCGCCTACCTTCTGCGAATCTGGACTGAAACGTTTGTCGGATGCATCTGCAACTGTGCAGTTTGTACTGGCGTGCGTCTTCCCGTCGGGCCGTCGCTGTTGACACGGTGACCATACTTTGCCTACTTAGACGGCGCACTCACTGCCGTCGGGGTTGGCGAAGTCGCTAGATGTCTGGATCATGACACAGTCGCGGTCTCTCCCGCTCCCTCCCGCGCTGTAACCACCCCATCCTCCCGTGTACTGCACGGCCGAGATGTGGATCTTGATGAACTTGTTCAAGAACCATGGCGCGTCATCCTGAAGGTTCCTCTTGTGGATCCAGTCATGAATGGTACTGAGTTTGTTGGCGGACTTTATTCTGCTCCAGGTGGGACCGTCCGCACTGGCGCTCATCGCACACCAGTCAGAGTTTACCGTCGCCGTTTTAATGTCCACCTCCGTCGTGTCACTGCATGCACAATGAGCCAACGTAAACAGCCATGCACAGAAAAAAATAGTAGAGGTACACGAATACACTGCGTTAGAGCCCCACCCCTTGTCGATTTTGACATCATACGATCACTGACAGGTCATTTTGAGGTCGGACAAACTGAATGACTTGGCCGTGTGATGTTGAAGGTGATTAAAAAAAAAAAAAAAAAACTTCACGCTGCCTTTGAATGCATGCAAAATCAGCGGAGATTCATTCGGTAGACACTCCTATTTTACGTGGATAGGTGCCCTAAGAGTGAGATCAAGAACGTTGCGGAACAAATTGTACGCATACTCGTTGATAGTATGTGGCGTGACGATTTGCCTGGCTCTATGCCACGTCCGCAGCTGCACAGATACTCGAAATGGGCATGCTTCGCTTGTTGCACGAGCGGCTGGCAAGCGAGCCGCTCCGTTAATACGTCCAGATTCATTCAGAAGTTACAGTCCTCCCAGTGAGAATGATCGTCGAAAACGATCCGCAACGAGGTATAACAATAAGATAATTACGATGATGAAGTTATTATTATTAACTATGAACCCACGTACGATGATGAAGTTATTTAAGTATGGAGTAGTATAAAGTAACCACTTTTTCTAGCACGGGTGACCGTGAATCGGTCAGTGAGTGATAACGTATAATTTCTTACGTTTTGACATGGTGCATGATTCTGCCTGTGCATCGGCTGTACGCCACGTCGCCACCAGGACAGATATTCAGCTTTGGTATGCTCCACTTGCTGCAGGAAAGTTAGAAATCGCAGTGCGTGAGCGGCTGAGTCGCACCCGCGGCTGACGAAGCGAGCATCGTCGCCATCGCCACGAACAGGAAAGCGGCGATCATCCTGCCCGCTGACACTTTCTTCATCATGCCAATCTTGTTGACGTCGCAAAGAAATTGGTCCCGGCCGTGATATGATGGCGATGAGGCAGAGGGGAGAACCTCTACTGACTGCAAGGCGACGGCGTGGTGTGGAAGCAGGCTCAAGCAGCAACAAAAAGACTAAGTCTACGCGCGATCGGAGAGAGGTCGACGTAGTCCGCGAGAGAGATCACTGGAGGTACCCGATTGCTTGCGGGAAGAGTGGACAGATCGGCAGCCCGGCGGTCCCTCAAAGGGAGAGCACGGGTCGCATTTGTGACCGTCTGTCTGTACGTGTGTGAAGATGTGTTTGCGCCGGCGGATGGCGGCCTTTGCCGCAGGCCTGTGTGCTGATTCCCAGCTTGCGAGTGAGCGAGCGACCGAGCGCTGTGCTTTGCTTTGCTATATGCGGATTCCGAATGTGAGTTGTTTGTGCTTTTAAACTGTTATATGTCCTAGGCGTCGTTTTCTGTTCTCCTCCTTTAAGAGAGCTACGGCCCGTCATTGAACTGACGTGTACCTTTCTCGGTCGTTTGGCCAAAAAAGACCAAGTGTAGTATATCTGATACCTTATCCATCGGGCCACATTGAAGAAGGAAAAAAAAAGAGGGTAACTTACAGTAGAGTCACAAACAAATTATAATTGCACTGTGGCCCTGTGGGGCAAAATACAGTTTGCAAGTGCACTTCGGCCACACTCCCTGGCCTGAAAACTGGATTGTATACATTGCCCGAACTGCAATTCGAAACCGTATCTTCTTGGCCCATAGTGCAATTATAACTCAAATTTGTGACTCCCTCGTAGTTTCGATCCAAAAAAAAGAAGGGATAATTGGTAGAAAGAGCCCACGCCAAAACCTTTTCGGTTTTGGCCGCCCAAACTTCGGCCGTTTGGTACTACCGGCCCAAACAAGGTTCCCCTTGGTGAAAGGCGCCTTCACCGGTTCAAGAATTTGGTGCTGTTTCTGCGCCAGATTCATGAACCGGTAGGGCCCTTCTTTTTCAAAATCGCGTACGTGGGCCTCATTCGATACGACAACGTTACCACGCCCGGCCTCTTTTACATGAAAATGAATATGGCGCTGTTTATGCGCCAGATTCATGATCCGGTAGGGCCCTTGGAGCGACGCGTGGGCCTGTAGTACCCCACATGCAAGTCATTGGGCCGGTAGTACCAAACGGCTAAACTTTGGGCAGCCAAAACTGAAAAGGTTTTGGCGTGGGCGCCTTCTACCGATTATCCCAAAAAAGAAACCAAGGAACTGACCGGAGTCACCGGACACAGGGAATTCACAATTATTTTACGGAAGAACTCCCAAAAAGTTCCGTTTCAGTTTGGAGCCTTTAAAAAAAAAAAAAAAAAAAAAAAAAAAAGAGTTTCGTCCTTGCAGAAAAAGGACTTCCTGTTTCAGAAAGGAAAAAAGGATTCTGCAGATCCCGACACTGGGATTATTGGTGGCCGGCGCCCACGTCAAAACCTTTTTGGTGTTGGGCGCCCAAAATTACCAAGCCTTTCCCGGCAGTGCGGTAAAAATGCCCCCACTGTCAACAGCGGCCGTCCGATGCAGAAATCTGGCACCCGAGATCGGGTCCCGGATTTTTTATTTATTTTTTTCCGATTTTTGCCACAATTTTGCTGAGAGTGCTGGATTGCTGAGTTACAGTTGTATCGGTTCGATTCGGTTGCCATCCACTGGCAGCAGGATAAGCCCGAATCTGAGCCGAGTCCGTTTTCAGCCGCTATGATCACGGGTCTGCAGTATCAACAGTAAATTGCCTTGACTTTCATCTTTCACAGCCTCTACTGCATTGTCAACGTACATTTGCATGATCTGCTCTCTCTCTCTCACTCTCTCTCTCTCTCTCTCTCTCTCTCTCTCTCTCTCTCTCTCTCTCTCTCTCTCTCTCTCTGTGTGTGTGTGTGTGTGTGTGTGTGTGCGCGCTTATTCTAACGTGGTTGTTTCAACTTGTTTGTGAAGGTAAGGTGATCTACGGAGACCCGTCATGCTGATGCGACCTTTTTTTTTTTTTTTTTTAAACAAGTGGGGTAGTACCACACTTTCAAACTGTAAAGGCAAAAAAAACACTAATGGGCAAAGAAAAAATGGCCGTAGTTCGAAAAGGCAAAGATAACAGTAACGGGCAGTAACCTCACACCCCGACTTCAAAAAGTGCGCTGGCCTCACATCCACGGTGGTCCCACTGGCAGCCCGTAGCCGTACAGTAAGGACTTTTTTTTTTTTTTTTTTTTTTTTTTGGTTGGTCGCACCGCGCCGCGCCGTGCCACGGCTGGGAAAAAAACAAACAAAAAAAAAGGTGTATCATCCCCATGGTAGGGCCAGGGCCTCGGCCACACCCCAGATTGGCCACGGCCGAAATGTCTCGGCCACACCCCATGGTAGGGCCACGGCCGAGATGTCTCGGCCACACCCCGGATTGGCCACGAGCGAGATGTCTCGGCCACACCCCAGATTGGCCACGGCCAAAATATTTTCACCGGCCCGGTACTTGGGAACAGACCGGTAACCAGACCGGTACCGTGCCTGCGACACAGCCACCCATTTAAAACTGCCACAACCGCTCATATCAGACTTCGGCCTCCACGTTATTGCACTCCCATGTTTGGCTTGCCTTTTCGAAGTCAGGCCCCGACGAATATGCCCACAGATGTTTTTTTTGCCCTTTCAAAACTATTTTGTGCCACAAACGCACTTGCCCCTTTTTTTTTTTAACACCCGTCTGGGTGCTAGCGGGGATGTGACCTTATCGAGGAGAACAGCATGACACTCCGCGCTACTCACACTTTTGAAGTTTCAGATGTGCAGAAAGAAAACGCGTTCTGGCAATTACTGGGTTTGGTAGTTTTGTTGCACCCCGAGTTTGGAATGGGCAAGGAAAGCAAAAACAGCTGTTATTTTCTTGCCGTTTTTCAACAGCACGGGCGACCCCTCTTGTGATTGGGATAATTGGTGGAAAGGGCCCACGCAGAAACCTTTTTTGGTTTCACGCGCCCAAACTTTTCCCGTTTGGCAAGAAGGGCCCAGGGGATGTTAAAATTTGAAGGCAGAGATTGGGTCCCGGCGGCTTCGCCCCTTCCTACCGGATCATGAACCTGGCTCTGTCAGTCAGTGTCAGATTCATTTTCGGGTAGGCGTTCTTGCCAAATGGGAAAAGTTTGGGATAATTGGTAGAAAGGGCCCATGCGAGAACCTTTTCGGTGCCCAAAGTTCGGCCGTTTGCTCCAAGGGCCCTACTGGATCACGAATCTGGCGGATAAACAGTGCCAGATTCATTTTGGTGCAGAAGAGGCCGAGGGTGGTACGGCTGAAGGATAGAATGACGCCCAGGCACGGTATTTTGAAATAGAAGCACCCTGCCGGTTCATGAATCTGCCGCAAAAACAGTGCCAAATTCATGAAAGAGCAGTGGCCACGACGGGAAGGCCCCTTTCACCCAGGCTGAAGACATTTGGGCCCCTTTCGCCCAGGCTGAAGACATTTGGGCCGGTAGTACCAAACGGCCCAATTTTGGGCGGCCTAAACCGAAACGGCAAAAAAGTTTTCTTGTGGGCTTTCTACCAATTATCCCAAAAGTTTGGCCATGGGAAAAGCTTGGCCGCGCCATAAACGAAAAAAAGTTTCCCGCCTGGGCCCTTTCCACCAATTATCCTGTAGTTATTACATCCACTCTTGTTACAAAGTGCAGTGACCTGGGTCGGTGACCTGCAGGTGCGTGTTTTTTTTCTTTGCCCATTTCAAAAGTGAATTGTGACTTGACTGCATATCACTTGTCCCTTGTTTTCTTTATTATATTATTAATATAACACTCAGTTCTCGCCATGAGCAACACTACCCGTAGTTCCGTGCTTTGGAGTGTCCTGCGGATTCACTTTGTGTCTATTCAGGTCCTCTCTTGGGTGCTTTTGCATTGGACCCTGGTTTGTTTGAGTCGTGGTTGTTTTTCTTCTAGTAATATGTTAAACACTCAAAACTCCATGGATTGCATCTGGTGGCCGTTTGTTTATGTGTGTGGAGTCTGTGGATGCCTTGGGTTCTATTGGCATTAAGGTTATGTAACACTGTCACACATTACCTGAGGAGCTGAGGTTTACTTCAGCTTCCCAGGGCCCATGCGGAATTGCACTGAATCACGTACTAGTAGTTTAAATTGTTTAAATTTGAGATATCATACGGATTCTCTAATTCCTCCATGATTCACTATCTGTGCTCTCCTTAACTCCTGTACATCTCTGCTGTTTGGTATTACTATAGCTGCATTTTATCTGAAAATTTGCATCCAAGACTCAATGAATCGACGTACATCTCTGCCTGCATAACTTGTGTCCTCCGAGATTTGACCCTCGCAGTGCGCAGAGAGATCCGTAGACAAACAAAACATAAACCTCAGCTTAATGTAGGGTTAGTCACTCCCAAAAGTCTTCGGGTTGGGTTGAAAGGGCCTGCCGGAAAATGAATCTGGACTCTGGACGGTCACAAATACAGCACCAGGTTCGTACTCCGGTAGAAAGAGGCACACCAGAAAACCTTTCGGCGGGTTGGGTTGAAACTTGAAACTTGAAAGGGGCTGCCGGAAAATGAATCTGGACTCTGGACGGTCACAAATACAGCACCAGGTTAGTACTCCGGTAGAAAGAGGCAGTGCAGGCCGACGAATTGAACGGCCACTGCAAGGGGTTGATATTGGACAGCCTGAACTGACTGTCACAGTGGGCCCTTTTCACCCAAATGGAGAACTTTGGGGTGTGATTGAACCTAAGAGTTGTCCAGCGGGCCGTATCAACCTATTATATTATTTCCTAAAAAAGAAGTTTCATTTCCTCTAGTTGTGAGGCTTTTCATGGGCACCCCACGAATAGAATGGAGGCACTGCCAAGGCGCTCGACGCTCGTGAAGGCTGTCCGTACCATCCCCACGAGCTTCCTGGGGCTTTTTATGGGCAGGTGTGCAAGGACATGCATTGGGTGCAACAATAGAGCACCCAGCACCAATAAGGAGGCAGTCAAGCGAAAGACATGACCACCAAAAAAAAAAGGGAAAAAAAAAAAGACATGACCACAAGGTGGCTCCGAAATCAAGCAACTTTTTTTTTTCTTTCCGTTGTCTTGAATAGAAGACGGCTTCCCGAGCCATGGGACTGATTCATTGATATGCTGCCAATATCATGCAGCAATGGGGTGGGGTTATATACAGGGTGAAGAAAGTATTTTTCTCCGTCCTCATTCTAAAAAATTGTTTTATTGTTATTATTACCTGACTCACCTCTCCCAAACTCTGGGATAATTGGTAGAAAGTGCCCATGCCAAAACCTTTTCGTTTTTGGGCGCCCAAAGTTTGGCCGTTTGGTACTTCCGGCCCAAATGTCCTCAGCCTGGGTGAAAGGCGGCTTTGCACGGTGGTAACAGCTCCCTTGGCCTGTGTTTACTGCTTCATGAATTTGGTGTTGTTTTCGGGCCAGATTCATGAGCCGGTAGGGCCCTCCTTTTTCAAAATACCGTACTCAGGCCTCCTTCTATCCTTCGGCGGTACCACCCTCGTCCTCTTCTACATTAAAATGAATTTGGGGCTGTTTATGTGCCAGATTCATGATCCGGCAGGGCCCTTGGAGCGACGAGTGGGTCTCTAGGACTCCACATGGAAAGCATCGGGCCGGTAGTACCAAACCGAGAACTTTGGGCGCCCAAAACTGACAAGGTTTTGGCGTGGGCGCTTTCTACCAATTATCCCCCAAACTCTGCTTTTTTTAATCATGATGGTCATGCTGATCATTGCTTTTGCTGCAGCCATCCTTGCCGTCATAGTCAGTGCCATATATGCACTGACAGTAGATGATAGCAGATGCAGATAGGTATAATTGTACTAGTAGTGGATGCTAGTCATAGTGGTAGGACCACCACAACTCGCAGTCAGCAGAAATGGTACCAGTAGCTACTAGCCAGTAGTCCTTCGTAGCTGTTACTGCAGTCCCAGTGGTGGTTTGTCATAGTATTATTAGAGGTAGTTGTTAGTAGCATCAGTTACTCTAGCAGTGGCAGCAGCAGCAGCAACAGCCATAGGTGGAGTAGTGGTAGACTGGTAGTACTGGTAGTAGTAGTGGTGGTAGTAGTTGTAGTGGTGGTAGTGATGGTAGTGGTACTAGTAGTAATGGTTGTAGTAGTAGTGATAGTGGTAGTAGTAATAGTGATAGTGGTAGCGTTAGTGGTAGGGGTAGGGGTAGTAGTAGGTAGTGCTGGTAGCCTGGTTGTACTAGTGGTAGTAGTAGTAGAGTGGTAGTAGTGGTACTAGACGTAGTAGTAGTGGTAGTGGTGGAAGTAGTAGAGTGGTAGTAGTGGTACTAGAGGTAGTAGTAGTGGTAGTGGTGGAAGTAGTGCCAGTAGTAGCACTGGTAGTAGTAGCAATAGGAATAATAGCAGTAGTAGCGGGAGTGGTAGTAGTAGAATGGTAGCAGTGGTTGTGGTAGTAGTGGTAGTAGTAATGGTAGTAGTTGTAGTAGAATGGAAGACTGGTAGTCGTAGTAGTAATGGTGGTAGTAGTCGCAGTAGTTGCACTGGTAGTAGTAGCAATAGCAGTGGTAGTAGTAGCAGCAGTAGCAGTAGTAGCCGCAGTAGTAGCAGCAGGAGTAGTGGCAGCAGCAGGAGTTACTGTAGTGGCAGCTGCAGGAGTTACGGTAGTGGCAGCTGCAGGAGTAGTGACAGCAGCAGCAGTAGTGGCAGCAGTCGCAGCAGCAGCAGTAGCAGTAGTGGTAGTATAGTAACAGTAGCAGTAGTAGTAGCAGCAGCAGTAGCAGTAGTAGTAGTAATAGAGTAGTAACAGTCAAATGGTTAATACTACTACTCCAAAACGTCAAAATGTCTGTTACCACTACTCTAAAAAGGCGGACCCTCCTACCACCTGTAGGAACTGATTAATTGCTGTTACTACCACCTGTAGGAACTGATTAATTCCGTTCGTTAAAACGGCGGACCCTCCAAATTACTACCGCCGTTTTGACGAAATTGCTGTTACTACTACTACCACCTGTACTACTACCGCCTGTTACTACTATTACCACCTGTACCACCTAGTAGTAGTAACCTGACTCAGGTGGATTCTTTCCAAATTTATCAGTTCCAAAACGTCGTCGTAGTAGTAGTAACAGCAATTTCGTCAAAACGGTGGACCCTACTACTACTGCTGCTACTACTGCTACTGCTGCTACTACTGCTACTACTGCTACTACTGCGACTGCTGCTACTATTACTGCAACTGCTACTACTGCTGCTACTACATCCTCTTCCATTCTTCTCCGTTGCAAGTTTTTCCGAGTCTTTTCAGACAATATTTGCAAAACATAGAAATTGTTTCTCTTTTCCCTTGATGTTCTTTCATAAATTCATTTGTTTGGTTCAAATGGTTGTTTGTTTTTTTTTTTTTTAATAGAAAAAGCGCGGGTTGTTGTAGAGGCTGGACTTCTAGACATGTGAGGGGGGCCTTTGGCACTTGGCCATGTGGTATTCCTATCCAACTTCCCTTCCAACCTACCACTTAAATTGGTAGTTTCTCCCCTGTGCACCTCTACTCCCATGGTCCTACCTTATCCACTACGGACCATCACCTTACTGTCTATTACAGATGGAGGTGACCTGACCGGACAGCGGTCGTGGATACCTGACTAAGTAGATCCCTACTTACTCTACTCAGTCCTGATCGAAGCATAGTCGTATGAGCCTTGCCACACGGGTGCTTCTGGAGCTAGCACTAGCCATATCTCTACAGGTCCCATAAGTCTATAAGCAATTTGCAATCTAAGGCTCCTGATTTGAATGGGTTTGGATCCGTTAATCTGTTTCCAGTTAATTGCTGGTTCTGAACCATGTGTATGAATCAACACTTGGCACCTGTCTTTTGTTGACCATAGACTGAAAGTTGGCTCTTTGTCCCAGTAGAAGCTAGCCCTGCTTAGTAGCGTAGTTCTCTAGCCTATCTCCATTTTCCTAAATCCAAACCCATTCTTTAGGTTTCAAAATATAAACAGTGAACTGGGATGTCCGGACAATAGGCATAGAGCCTCGAAGTCCCTGTTTCGATCACCCTTATGGGCCTTACCGTTCTCAGTACTGCTTTGTTCGAGTTTTTTCACCCTGGGCTCGTAGTGTGCTGCTCGGTGTCCACTTATTCCCTGGATGATGTATGTCATAAGGCCTAGTCAGTGTAGCCACCATTCTATTATCACCAAATGAGATCACAGTTCAAATCCACATGGGTTGTTCCATGTTTTTCCCATTTTCTACTACCCCCAGGTGCGCTCTTGGGGGGCAGACTCAGTCCGGTTCATGCAGGATGTGCGAATACAAGTACATAGCAGCCCAGCCCGCAGCGGTGTTGTTCCTTGTTTTTCTTTTTTTTGTCATTTTCTTAGACCGACAATGTCACAGCAGTGTCTTTTTTGTCTTTCCCAATAAACCAGTCACTCTGCTAGGGGGGAATGGTAAGAGCATCTCCCCCTGGCAGGTCTGCTGGATGCTCCAGTTTATTGGGGGGGAGCTGCACCTGCTGGAAAACGGGCCCAGCATCCCATATACCATAAGGGTTCTACAATTTATCGATAGCCTGCGATGTCATAGCAGCCTGTGGTGGTTGTGTCTTTTTGGTTTTTCCTTTTCTGCCGTTTTCTGACTCGCCTACTCTCGTGTTTGTTTTTTGAGACAACTGCGCCTGTGACAGTTCAGAATTCGCAGAAATAACAGTCCACTGCAAGCTTGGGCGAAGACGAGTTAGAAACTGCAAGAAAAACAGTCAATCATGCTTTCAACCGCCTACCTGTTGATTGGAAAAAACAGTCGTACTGCTTTTTTTCCCGTGGCCTGGCCTAGGAGCAGTTACCGATAGCAGGCCCTCTCGTTTTTGGCTCGTTTCGCCCGGGGTGTGGCCTAGGCATCTCGGCCGTGGCCTAGACATCTCGGCCGTGGCCTAGACATTTCGGCCGTGGCCCAGCCACAGGTGTGGCCTAGACATCTTGGCCGTGGCCCAGCCATGGGCGTGGCCAAGACATCTCCGCCATGGCCCAGCCACGGGTGTGGCCTAGACAGCTCGGCCGTGGCATAAGCAGGCACAAAAAAAAAAAAAAAAAAAACAAAGGCTGCAGGCAT
>BFEA01000776.1:362878-389055 GCA_003427395.1 Chara braunii
CTCTCTCTCTATCTCTCTGTAGTCTTCCTCTCTCACTACAGTCCATCTCTCTCCATCTTTCTGCAGTCTCCCTCTCTCACTACAGTCCCTCTCTCTCTATCTCTCTCTGCTGCGCTGTCATTCTCCCTCTCTCTCTCTCTACGGTGTTGTCAGTCCCTCTTCTCTCTCTCTGCTGTGCTGTCAGTCCCCCTCCCTCTCTCTCTCTTGTGTTGTCAGTTCCCCTCTCTCTCTCTCTACTGTGCACTCTCTCTCTCTCTTCTGCCTGCGCACTGTCTCTCTCCCTTTCTGCATGCGCACTCTCTCTCTCCCTCTCCCCGTGCACACTCTCTCAATCACTCTCTCTCACACCCCCACACTCTCACGCCCACACACTTTTCCTCTTACTCCCACTTCTGCACTCACGCTCGCTTCTGCAGGCAATCTTGATAACTCAGCCAAGAACAATAAATAGTCAAATACCGGTTTACCGCATCTTCAAAACAAACGCCCGTTTCAAATTAATACCGCTATGTCCAAATCTCAATCATTTCAAAATCCGAACGGTCATTGCCTCCGTTTTGTAAGCCCCTCTAAGGGAGAGAAACCTGATCTTTCATTAGAGATGGCGGTCGAGAGCAGTATTCAATGAACCATCATCTTGTCAAAATAGTGCGTGAAAAATCTTCTCATGTTTTTGTGCATCTGTTTGAGAGATTCATGCTTTGATCTTCGTGGGTTGCTCTCACAAAATACCCTCTAGTTAGAAGGGTGATCTCAGATGGGTAGGTAGAGGGGGCATATGGAGGAGAGTTGGCTTTAGCCAACTGCAACTCCACCTACATTATGCCAGCAGAGAGCCTGACATGAGTGCTCTCTCTCCCTCTCTTTGTTCAACTCGTTGGAGTCCCCACCAGGGCCACCACAGTCTGCTCTTTCTCTTACCCAGTCCGCTCTCTCATTGATTCCCACAGTGACACAGACCAGCGCCCTCTCTCTCCCTCTCTTTCTCTCACATTGTGCAGTCCGTCTCTCTCTCTCCTTGTGCAATCCCTCTCTCTCTCTCTCACTGCGGAGTCCCTCTCTCTCTCTCACATTCTCTGCAGTCTTCCTCTCTCACTGCAGACTCTCTCTCTCCCTCTCTGCAGTCTTCCTCTCTTGCTACAGTCTCACTCTCTCTATTTCTCTGCAGTTTCCCTTTCTCACTGCAGTCTCTCTCACTCTCTCTCTGTTGCACAGTCCCTCTCTCTCACACTGCCTGTTCGAGTGCACAGAGTAAGCAGCCATGAGGCATGGGAAGTACCGGTTCAGACTCAACGTCCTAATTTAGGAGGGAGTGAAGCATGTCTTGGCCTGATGTATCCAGGCCTACAACAAGCCACTCTCCTCTCTCCTTTAATCAGCAGGTCCGATCTCGAATTGTATCCGCCCGCGCTCTCAGCGAATCAGGAAAAATAAAACTAATAATAATAATAATAATAATAATAATAATAATAATAAATAATAATAAATAATAAAAATCAGGGAACAATGTGTCTCTCTTATCTCTTATCCCTCTCTTACGCATGAACTCAGCGCCTATGGCTTCTTTCCCACTCTCTTTCTCTTTCTCCGCTGTACTCAGTGTGATTCACCTTTGAAAACCAGGTTCATAGTTAGTCCATCTCCTCTGCCCTGTTGTCGTCATCTGCTCCCCCATAGCTGCCGTGTCATCAACAACATCTCTTGATTGAGCACGGGGTCCATCAGACCGGTTCGCTCCCGTCACCGTCGTTCACGGCACGTGCGCTGCGGTCACTTGCCCATGCGCACCGTTCCCCCTGGTCGCCTCTCTCCCTTTCAAGTCTCTCCTCCATGGTTGCACACCCACAACCATGGCAGCACCAGTGAGCCGCGTTCATTCTGGTCGCCCGCTTCAGTGACCCCGGTTCGCCCTGGTTTCCCCCTGCCGAATGTCCCAATCCTTTAGCTGGTCCATCCCTTATCCCACACAGGCCACCCGGTCTCAAATGGAACGGTGGCATGTCTCAGGCCCACAGGCCATGTAGTAGGACCCAGGTACTGGGCCGTAGCACCAATGTTAATGATACCAACCCGCAGCGAGCAGCAGTACCGAAGATAGCTGGACCGTACCAGTTTTGGACTAGACCGAATACGATAATACCAGACCGCCATGAGTGTCACCAGCGCTGGGCCCGAAGAGAAGAAATAAATAGGTCGAGTTGCAGCTCCGCTTAGTACCGTATCAGTTACCGAGCCGAAAGAATTAGGAGCAGGCTGCTGTACGCTGCCCCGGTGCCATCCCTGTACCGAACCAACAAGTCACAGTTATCGTACCAAAATGACATAGCTGGTCAGAGCGGCGTTCGCCTGTACCGTTACCATACCAGCCCAACGCCGGACACCGTAAAGTGCAGCAAAAGTGTCGTGACCATACCGAACCAGTGTACCATACCAAGATAATAATGTCGCGTGACCCATCCCAAAATGGAATCGATAGCCGCAGTGATCCGACCATGTTATAGCAACCCCGAAACTAGTACCGCTCGGCGCTCGAGAATTACACCCGAGTTATAACTAAAGTAATAATCAGTTGAATCGGGGAAAATCACGCGTGAATTTATAATTATCGAAAATCCGTACAAATAGATGACATCATGGTGAATGAATAATTCCTAGTTAAAATCATCAGAAATAAAGTTTGTTAAAATTGATAAGCAATCATTCGTTCTCTTCTCTTTTATTATTTTTAATTATTTTTCTCCTTCTTAATTCTATTATCGGAAATAATGAATAATGAGGGCGACCCCATTAAAATTAAATACCGAGGAAATTTAATAGAATAAGGAATATCCCGTTTTCTCTTCCCATCTATTGTTCTTAACTTTTTCTTCCATTTTTAATTTTCATATTAAGATTAAGGAAATTCAAGGTATCATTCCCGCACCAATAGTGCAAGATAAAAGGGTTGCGCCAAGGGCTACTCCCGCATCCCCGCCTTGCGGCTAGCCGCTTCGGAACTAGCCTCGGAACGGACGGAAATAACAGGCACTAGATGTGGCCGGTGCTGTCATCCGTTTCGCCGTTTTCCAGCGCTATTCTCGACACTTGTCGTGGCGAAAATTAGGGGTCCCTTCCTGACACCTATTTTCTCCAGATGAGTCAGATGAAAGTCCCCGTAAATTTCCGTTTAATCATTTAATCCAGAGGCACATTTGCCGAATTTTGGGTGACCGACTGGGGTTCGCTCGTCCGACACCGCGATCTGGCCATGCCAAGCATAGGCACTTCCTCTCTCTGCTCCTTTTTCCAATCCCTGCAATCTCGCATCTTCGCGCACGCATGCATGCTATAAATTTTGTCGGCGCGGCTAGATGTCTCCTAAAAATTTTTGGAAGCTCGAGGTTAGCGTGATCAGTGAGGGTCGGCTAATGAGTGAAGTAAGAGGTGAGTTGATGAGGGAGTTGGGCGACCCAACGAGCTGGTGCCAAGTGCGCGGGGTTGACGTGTAGGCCACGACGGACTGTGGCGCACGGGCGAACCTGACGGGCGCACGTGGACTAAGCGGGGTGACGACTTCGGTGGTGGGTGCGAGACGACGGACTGTCCGCATCAGAGAAAGAGAGAGGGAGAGGAGAAACGGGCGGATATGGGATTGTAATCTTCTTTGTCTTTCCTCAGTCCTTGTGTATAGAATTTTGGCTCTGGGCGAGACGCCCTTGTTTTGCATTTTGACATTTCTTTCGGCTTGTGTGATGTGTTCTCCCTCTTTCACTTTTGCATTCGCTTGGTGAGATGGGTATGATGATCTTGTAATATTGGGATAACCAATGTTTTGCGTGTAACTCTGAATCATCCAGCGCTCGCAGCTCCAATCTATTCACACGCGGATGATTGGTAGGTGAAAGGAATTGATATCGTTATGATGCTTCGATGTATGTCTGGGTGGTGATGAGATATTCCCCCGATGACCACACGACTACCTTCTGCTCGAACGAAACTTATCTCAAGGGTTGTTGCATGAACCTCATTCTGCACAGGCGATTGGCTGATGGACCGATCCACAACAGACCAACCCCGCGGGTCTCAGTATTAGTGCGATCTGACGAGCGCAGCTTGCATGCGTACCCACGAGGACGGCCCCCAACCCCGAACGGACTTAGCCTGACAGATCTCGTCAGGAATGATGAAATCCCTATCTGCGATACGGGTCAGGACAAACGGGGATTGCTAAGTGTGTTTGCTTAGTGGAATTAGCTGCAATAACTGAGCCGGTGCGGATCGCTCCTTGGTTACTCGCGCAAATCAGGATCTGATCTGCTAGCCCTTGAGCACGCACGTGTCAGACAACGGTCGTCCGCGGATGTGCTATCTACACGTACGCCCGCAAAAGCTAGCCACGATCCCACCCCGTAGGAAGATGTGTATGCACAAATTCGGTTAAACGAGACATGGCGATAGATTCTCCCTTCTGGATCACCAATCGTGAAAGCCTGAGGAATCCAGAGCATATTGGGAAAGAGAACAGATCCTTGGCAGCGAACTCGACAACAGCGCCACCTACGGAATTCGGGACATCTCGAGTACTCCTGCCGAACTGAAAACGAGCGACTGTGCAAGGGCGATTTCCAGTTGGCAATCAACCGAGACTCGCGGATTCCCGATTATCCCGACAGCCGGAACCAGCAATATCTTCTAACCCCGGGCTTCGTTGCCATTACCACTGACTTCCCTCCCTACTATACCGTCCTCCCCTACCATCGGTTACTCGTGGTCCCCGGGGACTCCATAGCCCGGTTCTGGTCCCGTCCGCCGTGCTCATAGTGTCGGCAACCCGACAAGCGTCGGCAAGCGAGGGTCGCTTAACGAACCCCTCCCAGGACCGAGCGACAAGAATCCAGCTCGTCTTCGTCGGACCCCGAGACGTGCGACGGCCAGCAGCGGTACGAGCACTCCCACAGAGACACCCGTAGCACCCCGCCCCGGCCCAGGCGGCACGATCGGCCATCGGCCCCACTCTGAGCCAGAAGTCACTTGCACTCTTACCCCTAAAACTTGCCACAGGACTCCACCCCATTCCCAAAAATCCTTGGCACACCCCTTTTCGCTTTTCCGGGCCCCCATCCCACTCCGATCAGGAAGTCGCGCTGGGCGTGAGGCTGGGCGTCACAAGGTAGCCTAGTCAACATGAAATTCAAACTCTAGGATACAACTCTCCCTGTGCGAACCATTGGTTCCACATATGTAGGGCAGATACGGCGGTATCGAGTCATCCTTATTTTTAGGAATAACATAGGGGGATCTGATGCCACCCTTCCTTTCCTATCAGGAAAAAGATTTAAGTCATGCCGCATCTACATCTTCACGGATCTCTCTCAGAACAACATTATCGTGGGCATCAACCACCATGTACCCCATATTCAGAACGAACGTCTGCATCAGAGCCTCATAATAAAGTCTTCGGCACATAACCACGATTTCACCCGGGTTACGATCCAAGGGTGTTAACACAAGACCATCAAAACACTTCTTAGTTTCCATAACGACATCCATCGAGAGTGCACCGGTTGGATTTCCCTGTCTCTAAAATACAAGTAGTGAATCCCTCGACATCCACCTGTGGTATTTTACCACAGAGATTTCTTCAATTTCTGAAACTTTCACAGACTTCCGACTTCAACAGGCTAATCCGATCAGATATCTCAGCCTTCAGAATATTGTTAGCATTAGCTAACAAAGGGTGTTCAACCATCTCCTTGCTCAAGCGAAAGTGAATGTGCCCATCCTTCCTCGGATAGGGTAGGCCTGCACACTAGCAAGTCGGCACATCCCGGGCTGCAAAACGTCGGTGATTCTGCAACAACTCACCTACTGTTCGGTTCTTCTCCCAACCGATACGAGTTTTTTTCCGTGCACGTTGCAAAAAGCAAGCAGGCAAATCACATGTCATCAGCAAGTCATTAACTACCTTATGTAACTCAGCAAGTTTAATCATGTCATCACACTTCACTTGAATCAACAAGTCAACGCTTAGACTAAGGTCAAATTTGTCAAGAAATACTCGTGACAGTAATCTGCGAAGGTACTTCCTAGTTGACTTCTTCGAGAAGTCTTTCACAACACGATAAATTTGTAGGATAGAATGCATACCCCACTTGTAAAAACTAGAAAGTTTCTTAAGGTTCTTCAATAAAAGAAATCAGAACCTTCTTCAAACTACTGCCCTTTGGTTTCCACGATATACGCGCTAGTGAAAGAATTGCCCTTTTCAAAGTTTTTTTTATAGTTCCGCAAAAGGTGAGTTTCGTTACCACATATAATCTTAGAAGTGCCAAAAGCTCTCGAAATCTTCTTTCACGGTGTATGCCATAGGTTTCCTCTACTAACCGACAATTTCAGGGTACGTGAGCCATTCGTATCACACTCGAATAAGATCTCGAAGAGATCAAGCCTCTAGTCGTCGCCGTTCTTTAGTCAGAATCGTGGCAGCGCAATGCTCTGGAACGTCCCTGCAGGCTGCTGCGACTTCCGTAATTTCTCCTTCTTGCTCTTACTACGACATCCAACATTCCGCTTAGGATTATTCCTTGAGGTATTCAGATAGGGGAACCACTGTCTGATATATACCAATTCGAGTTTATCTAAACACCTCTATGAATAGAGTCCACTGGAATGAGTACGTACTTCTCTATACCAAAAGAGCTCAGCCACCTATAGAAATGGTTTGGGGGACGAGTACGGAAAGCATATTTATGCTCGCGCCAACGCACGTTCAGGTGTCTCGTGTATTTTCCCACATACTGTGATTTACAATAAGGAGACACTGCTACGTAGACACATTCGGAAAGATTAACGAGCTTAGTCTCATACAAGTCAAACATGTGACGCTCACCCTCACGCCCTGTGTTGTCTTCCCTTCCGAGTGTTTAAAATTGCGGAAGGGGCCCCGGAGAGGCAGCAAGATGGGGTGTGCCAAGGATTTTTGGAAAATTGAGTGGGGGGACACAGACAGAACTGAAATCCCCCGTGTTGGTCCGACTAAGTAAAAAGGGGGAAAAGGAGGAGGTCCGTCACCGCACGGGTTTTGAGGGAGAAGAAGGCGCACACGAGACTCACGGCGCGGGAAAATTCAATCCAAAAAGTATCGATGAACTTCTCATCGAGCCGTCGCTTTTCGTTTTGCGTGAAAGGGAATGGGCACGTACTTGGTATCCCGTTTCTGGATCAAGTCCCGATGCCGCCCATTACACAACTCTGAGTCTAACGTGGAAGGCCTTAACCGAGTGGCTCTTTCCTTATACTCATCTTCACCTCATACTCGGTAGTGAAAACCCTTCGATTGGTAACGCTCGAAGCGGCGACAATCGCCGCACAGAGTGTTAGGCCAATGGGGCACCACTGCCGACGACGGGATGACGATTAACTCATTGAATGGCAATAGCAACGAATAAGGTGGAAAGTGTGTATCCACAATAACAAAACCAGCACCGACAAACCCAAAGCACCGAGTTTCAAGAGGGAAGTAGTATCTCCCGCCGATCTTGGCGACGGCTTCTCGTACGTCCCACTCGCATATATGTGTCCTCTCCTCGTTGTACGGGAAGGGGCGTGGTGGGGATACGGGAGGCCGACGCCCAGTCGGCTTGGGACATTCGGTCCACATGGCAATAGCGGTGTCAGCGCGAATACCCTTACAAGGGTATCCGCCCTGGTTTTTGCAAGTCACAGAAAGGCTTGGTTAACCTGGATTTTGAGTACCCGTGTGGGAAGGTGTGAGGGTCGCCCGCGCACGGGCGAAGGTCTGTCTTGTCACGGTAGGGAGTACGTGGGCGCGAAATATTTAAGGCGCGCGTGTGATTTTTCTAATTGAATGGGCGGTCGGGGTAGCCGATCGACCCGGACCATGTTACGGGTCTCGTTAGGGGTAAAAGTCTGTTTCCTTTTTTGTTTTTGGGCGGCGTGCGCAACTGGTGGCAGGATTGGCGCACCGAGAGGTGTGCGGGACGGCCGGGGTACAGGATGGTAGGCCAGCGCAGACATTTAGGGGCCGTGGGTATGGATGCCGGGTGAAAGGACGGTCGGAGTGGTATTTTGGCCTGGAACGCCACGCGGCACGACTTTATATGGGAAACCGCGCAGGTTACAGGCTTGGGCTTAGCCCTATTCGTTACAACGGCCGACTGGTGTGCAGGGGACACAGGGATCGAGGCCAACGACATGCGGAAAGGAACGGAGGAGCACGGCGGCAAGGCTTGAGGGGTTGATGGGCCCGCGGGACTATCCCCCTCGCCTTTTGCGACTATTAGGGCAACTGTTTTGCCCGACTGCCGCACGTTTGCAGGATTAAATATATATATATATATATATATATATATATATATATATATATATATATATATATGTATATATATATATATATATTTATGTACAATTTGCCTACTCCAGGTTCGTGTTGCCATTATTTACCCTTTTTTCTTCACCCCGCATGTGGACGCAAGGCGGGCCAGGGGCACGCGCGTGAGTAAGGGAGGTGGCGGCGGTCGGGAGTCTTCGGCATATCAGTGGGATTTGATACGGTACTGACGAGATTGTGCCACGGGTCGGTGGGTGAACCCGGACGCAAGTCGGGCCAGATACGTGCGCAACGGAACGGGGGGGGCGTACTTGCGTGGACCGGCCAGCAAGGACAGCAAGGCAGAACGCCGCAGCAAAAACCAACATGGCCCCCTGGGCGAAGGATAAATAATACGATCCAACAGGGGCCAGTGCTAGCCCTGGGGCCGGTTATTGGGCCGCTGGCCACTACGGCGGTTATGCCCATGAACTGCTAGGGCACAGGGCCGCAATTTAAGGCCTGGGGATAGCCTTTGATGGATGAAAATCGAACGTGTCACGTGGAGGGCCGCTACAAGTGGGGTCTCGGGAAATCCGTTAGGATTTGGGCTGATATGGAGAAGATTAGCATGGCCCCTGCGCAAGGATGACACGTATGAACCAAGGAAAGGGGCAAATGGGTGAGAGGGCGGACCCGGGTGGACTCTGGGGCGAAGGCCGGTGGGCCCTCGAACTAGGCCCCAAAAGGAGGCCGGGTTCGTGTACGAGTAGTGGAATAGGAAGGGATCGCTACGGGGGAGATCTTTTGAAGAGAATCTGCTACGCCGGGAGGATTTGCCGCGCCCTTAAGTAGGAGTGATATAGGAAGAGGGCCGGGGAAGAAACCTGGAAGCGAAGATAAGTCGGGTGCACGTGGAATGCAGGGGCCGCAGGGGTGCTGACGCGGCGAAAGTCCTGCGCGATGCCTGTAAAAGTTGGAGTGATACAGGAGGGACCCCCAGGGCCGCTGCGTAGGGCCGATGGTCGTGAATCCGGGGGTGAACCCGGACGTGATACGGGGGTAGGCGGGCGCATAAAGGCCAAGAGACAGGGGCCGAAGCCCGTCGGGACATCCGTCAAGATTGAAACGAAACAAAAAAAGAAAAGGGGGAGGAGGTCTGCCTGGTCATGGCGAGGACGGGGGGCAAGGGCCCAAAACGAACCCGGACGCGGGTCGCGCCGGGTACGTACAGGGCAACGGCGGGCGAAATACGGAAAACCGGGGGTGAACCTGGACGTCGGGCAAGGCAGGGTGCGTGCGAAAAAGGGGTAGAAAGGGAACGAGCGGTCGGGTTAGCCTGGCGACTGCCTGCCAGGGGGGCGGCGACTTTGGCTGAGCCACGAATTGGTAGGCGTCGGACTGAGGAGTAGGGGCGAGAGAGTATTTGTAGATAGTGGCCGACCGATTTCTGTTTTTTCTTCCTTTTCTCGGGGAAGTGTTTCAATGGCAATGGCGGGAGGAGGAGGCCGGGCGCGGCCAAAAACGCACAGTGCCTGCGACTCCGAGTAGGAGCGGGTGGGGGAGAGAGTAGATCGGGGGCTATGGGCTAAGGCGAGCCGATTGATGAGGACGGCCCGTCGCGTGAGTTGGCAGAGTAGGGGGCGAAGGAGAAAGGGGCGTGTACGGGGCTGGGAACGAAGTGGGGGGAGGATGGTCAGGAGGCGGTTGCCTCTCAACCAATGTTGGCGAGGGAAGATGCGGGTCCAGGGTTTTAAGGGGCTGCGAACCGACTGACGTGGTCAAACCCACGGTTTGGGTAGCAGGTCTGGGGCGCTACGAATCGAGTGCAACGGGCAGGGAGAAGGACTTTGGAGTGGGGATGTACCCGCTCGGACTTCGGGGTAACGTTCATGCTGGGCGGCCTGCCCGACCGGCGGGAGCTGCAGGGTAGTGGCCGCAAGACGGAGAGCAGTACGTGCCCGTATTTCGGCGGAGCAGCCATCCACTTCGCCTGCCGCAGGGATCGAGGAGGCAGGGAGGGGATGGGCCAGCGAGGCGAGGAGTGTGCTGAGGCCAAGGGCAGTGAGTCTCAGACTTAACTATCGGCGGGGATTACTGCGGCTGGTATGCCCCCGGGCTGATTGCAGGTATAAAAAAGGGGGGCGCATCGTTATTCATTGCGAGTCTGCTTTCGAGCGGTGCTCGTTGCCCTCGCCGTTGCAGACCAGTACCGTTTGTCATAGTGGTTGGGACCCTCCGCGTCGACGTACCTGGCCATTGTATCAGACGGGTGTCTGTTGACTGTGCGGCACCAGCCTACCTGGCTATGACAGTGTGAGGCCAGCACCGGCGGGATAGAAACAGTAGGGGTTTAACTGTGGGGCGAGAGCTGGTGTGGGCTAGAAGGGAACGCGCCCAGGGATTGGCGGCGGGTTGCTGTGTTAGCAGCTTGTGGGTTGGGAAGGCTGCATAATTGTCATCTTATAAGAGTGGTATCCGTGGGGGCTGGCGGCTTTGATTGGCAGCTGTGCGCTGCTCTGCATTGCTGGATGCCGCGGGCCTACCGCTACTTATTGCGGCGGGCTGGTTGCACGTTGACAGTGAACGCTGTGTACTTTGCGCGACGCGGCTACGACGATTGCTGGGTGTATATGTGAAGCTGTTGCAGGCCGCCACTGTGTGTTACCAGTGCTCTTAAAGGTTGTTACAGGCTGCGGAGGCAGCAGGGGTCGGGCAAAGGGGGTTGTGGCTGTGATTTGAGGGTTCGTTAGGGGAGTTCGACTCAGCGATTGGACTACAGGTCGGCCGAGCTACTGCTGTGGCCGCCATTGCGGGGCCCTCAAACGCTGAAGGAATCAAGGCCCTCTCATGCAAACCTTAGTGTATCTTTCTAATTGAGTGTCTTACTCCTTGTCATCCTGTCCTTCCCACTCTAAGTCTGGTCCTTTGGCTCTGGGAGGAAGGCGGCAGGCGGGCGTGTGGCCCGTAACCCGCGCCAAGGCTTTTGTGGAAGGTTGCCCCACCGATTGCGGGAGCTCTACCGGGACTCAGGCGGAGTCCTGGAGACAGAGAACTGAGTGGTAAACCCTTGATTCCCTCTATAAACCCTACTATAACCCCTACCTCTACATCTCTCTACGTTTGGCTGCGTGTATTGTCTGGATCCTGTACTCTGATTTTTGTTTGACTGTCAGGACTTAAGTCAGACTGAAGTAAAGGAGCGTGTGTGCAATCTCAGTTTTAGTTTTGTTGATTGCCTAAAAGCACATTGTGAACGAAATGGGTTGCATCGAGGGGGAGGTTGGGAGGAAGGCAGTATTGTGTGCAAGATGTCTGGGTCACTAAGGCTGGGAGGTCCCCTTAAGTTTGGGGAAGCCCAGCACTTTGTTTATTTTTGGTTTGTATGGAGCCTCAGGCCACTCTATAAGTTTAGGTAGCCTAAAGCTCTGGAGGCTGGGATGCCCTCATAAGTTTGGGGAGACCAAGTGTTATGAATTGCTTGGAGGGTTAGGACGCTCTATAAGTTAAGGTTTTCTGGCTGCTTTGACTTGTGAGGGGTTGACTATGGGTGGTTTTCAGGAACCCAAGGCGCTCTATAAGTTTAGGTACCTTGGGTTGCCTTGTTTTATTTGGGGCTCTCTCAGTTTCTTTGGTTCTGAACAAGGAGGTCTGAATCGCTCTATAAGTTTAGGTGATTCAGCCCTTCTCTTGTTTTGTTCCAAGGGAGTAATTATGGCAAGGGACAGGCTGCTCTATAAGCTTAGGTAGTCCATCCCACTGCCTCGCACTGATTGGATCAGAGAGAAACGAATCTGGCTGAGGATCAGACTGCTCTATAAGTTTAGGTAGTCTGACCCAATACCTACACATGTTGGAACCCAATGGATATAACTTGGCTATATTGTATCTGCTATGCTATTATGAACAGGCTAGTCAGGCCGCTCCATAAGTTTAGGTAGCCTGACTATAGCTTATCACAACTGAAGAAAGTATAACTAGGAGATATAACTGGAGGTAAATTTGGGTAGGCTGAGCAATGTTCTAAGTTGAGCGGCTCAGCCTTATGTCCCTTTGAAGACTAAGTTTAGAGAGGTATATATAAGTTGGCTATTTAAACAGTTCAGGGCGACTTGAGTGGTTTAGTCATATGCCCAAAGAAGAGAAAAGTAGTTGTGCCCTCTGTTTGTGTATACTTGGCTGAGTCGGACCGCTCTATAAGTTTAGGTATTCTAACTTTAGGCCTGACTAAGTTTAGGTGCCCTGACCTATGTCTTATGTAAGTTGGGTATTAGGGGATAACTCATTGAAAGGTCATGAACTATTGTTTGCTCAGATTGGCTTGGGGATGGTGAGAGTACTTACCTTTGTGGTCTGGCCTGCATGTGGCTGAGTGAGGTTACTACTTGGTCTGGGTTTCAGGTTGACAGGTAGTTGCTTTAGAGGCTCGCCACGTGCTAGAGCGATAGGAGTTAGGTCAATTCCTGCATTTTCTGGGCTAAGTTTTTTTGCTTAGATCGATTCTCGCATTTTCTGGGATCTTTTGTTATCCTTGGCCTTGTATAATCTCTGCAAGCTACTTTCTCTACGGGAAGCGCTGCCGAAATTTCTACAAATCCAAGGAGTTAGTCAACTTTTGACTTGTCAAAATTCAACTTATCTGCTCTCTTTATCTGACTTAGTAAGAATTTGTAAAGTCTCATTTTCTAAAGGGAGTGCTGCCCAAATTTTTGCTAATTCAGGAAGTTAGACAAAATTGAACTTTGAGAAGTCAAAGTTGTTTTCAGGTTTTGGACTTAGCTTTGTATAAACTTTGGAATAACACTTTCCTAAGGGGAGTGCTGCCGAAATTTCTGCAAAAATAATATCTAAATCGAACTCAAGTTGTCTTTTGAGTTCATATCTGACTTAATATAAATATGAGAAGTCTCCATTTCTAGAGAAAGTGTTGTCCAACTTTCTATTAATTCAGGGAGTTAGACAAAATTTGACTTTCCAGAGTTGGAGTTTATTTCTGCTTTCATATTTGGGTTGATATAAATTCTGAAAAGACACTTTTCCTACGGGAAGCGCTGCCAAAATTTCCTTGATTTACAGGAGTTAGATTATATTTTGACAGGTGGCGATTCTAGCGATCCACCCTGGATAGGGGAGAACTGCCATCAGTCCACCTTTGCTTTGGGCACTGGTTTAGAGGTAGACTTAGACTTAGTTGGCACTGGTTGGGAGAGAATGTGCTATGGAGGTTCATCCCCCATATACTGATGATTTAGCGTGGGCATTTAACCTATCTTGTGTTAGAGGTCCTTTGGGGTGTCTGATTCAAAGATCAAGACTAGATTCAGCTTGATCCTTGGAGGATCGTCTTCTCTTATCACTAATAACAGGTCGGCTGCCGATTCGTCGATCTTCGACTCAATTTCAACTCATTCCCCATACTCAACCTAAAAGGCTTTAGCCCTGGTGGTTTTTACTGTTTGTTAAGGGTTTCACCCGGACTTTTATTGAATAACCATTTAACAACGGTACTGAGTATTTAATTGAGGTTTGTTGGACTGGCAGTTGGGGCTTGCATGGCTAAAGCGAAGGGGTATGAGCATAGAGAATGGTTGGGGTTGACTCCGTGTAGTGCGTGTTTTGTCGCTTGATTCTTGGTGTGGTTGCAGGTATGTCCTGTGGCTCGGATTTGGATTTGGGCTGCCTGCGATTCCATATACATATACATGGTTGTGAGGAGTCTCACTGTGCCTGTGAGAAGTGATCGTCATAACTCTATCCCCCTTCCGTATGTGTGCGTGGATATACGTATGATGAGTGTTCGGGAGGCCTAAGGGGCCATGTTAACAACCGCGTGAGAGTTGGGATTGAGGGACAGGGAAGACCCTCCCTTCTCCCAATTTGCGTCTTGGGGCTTTCTTAGTCGGACGTTGGTCCTGGGCCGGGATTCGAGGTCCTTGTCCAGGACATTCCAAGCCCTAGGCCCTGAAGAGGAGGAGCCTCCCCTTGCATAGAGCCTATTTACTTTGGTCAGCGGGACACTCCACCTGAAAGGCGGGAACGTCGCGAGGGCCGAATGACGTGTCCTTCAGCCGTTTAATATCGTGCGGGGTAACTTCTCGCGATGAGTTCCTTCGGCCATTCAATATCGCGAGGCCTAAGCCGCGGTTATCACATGTGATTGGCATCAGTGGTTGGCATAGGGTTGGCCTGCGGCCCCGCAGTTTTATATCAGAGCCCTGCGAGAGACGCCTCGCCGCCCCCGGCGTCTAAGAGTTATGGGACCGCCGGGCTTGCGTGTAGGCGCAACACTTGGGATTATTATAGGCCGTCGGCACCGCCCATAGAGGGGAAGTGTATCCCAAGGCCATGAGTTTTTGTTTTAAGGGCCAGGAGACCTTTGTTCTATCCCCTCTTCTTGGGTTCGTGCGAGTCTTGTTGCTTCTTAGAGATTTTTATGGTTCGACGTTGTAGTCCGTGGCAGCCGTCGAAGTCAAACCCCTTGACTTTCGCCCTGGCCCCGGGGAGGACTCACCCCTAGGGCCGCGAGAGACGACTACCACCACAGGCATGGGCCTGTGTACCATCCACTCTGCATAAGGGTGCACAAGAGCGTGTGTGGTCTTCAACCACGCATGGCGGTTGTCCAGCGTCGAGAGATTAACCCTCAAGGCGCGTGTCAGCCGACACTTAGGTATCTAACGCGACCCTCGAGGTTAACGAGGACCGCACGAGCATGGGTACCACGTGGTACGCCATCGTTGCGACCGCTTGCGTGCGCTTGCATCGCGAGTCGATATGAGTTAGCCCTGCGTCCGCGCGATTTTTATACTAAGTCTCGTGCGCGACGCCTATCCGATTTCCGCGTCGAAAAGTTTTGGGATGGCTACTGAGGGGCTAGGAGCGTTGTCACGTTGTTTGTGTCGCATTGTTCGTGTGGTGTCGTTTCGTGCGTATGTGTGTGTGTGTTTTATTTTTGTGTTCGTAGAGTGGTGTGCGCGTGGTCCGTGGGATGCGTTCTAGTCGACCGGCGTCGAGCCGCGCTTGGGGCTTCAACCCCCCCAAGATGTCGGTTCGCGTGCGGGTCCGATAAGCATACTACCGCACGTACCCCCTATGCTACAGCGAACGAGAAACGCCCCCGGCTGGTCCACCCTGTGCGATTGCAACCGAGTAGCTTTCGTATTGTGGACTGGTAGCTCGGCGGGGATACGCCCACCGAAGGGAGGTGACAGTTCCCGTAGTGGAGGTAAGTTGTGCCTCGCGTAAGCCCTATCCTGCCGTAGGGGCTCGAGAGAGGTATGGCTGGCGCACTCGGCCGAAGCGGCTTAAGGAAGCTCCTTTTGTTCGTTCGTGGCGAGGTTGGTCCAACTCCTGCGTGACGCGGCCGAGAGGGTCAAGCGTTGCCGCGTGCGGTGCCGGGCCGATGCGCGCGACAGCGGGATCCTATTTAGCATGCATCCACATGTCGATCACAACGATCCTACCGTCTCGTCGGAGACAAGTCCACCAGGCAATCGTCTCATCATCCAAGCATTCTCATCGAACCTCATAGACATTCATCAAAGAAGGTGCGAAAATTGCAGCCATACATTACTCAATTCTCTGTGTGCTCTGCATCCCTGCCCCGTTATTCCTTTGACTAATTAAGCACCAGCCTACCAAACAACCATCTCATTCCTCGTATGCGAGAGATCGACTAACATCCATAACCATTCAAGTCATAAAGAGAGTAGGTAGGGAGGAAAAAACGTGGAGCAGACGAGAACGACAAGATAGATGAAGATTACACGAAGATCCAATGATGAAAAAGAGTGTCCGGCTCAACTGTCGTTGAACTGAACTCACACCGAGGAATAGATTCGAGACAAGGAGGCGCATCAGCCGTGAAGTTCCACTATAGCCGTCGGCCACTCATCCACTCAACTCTGATCACTATCCTTGTACATGCACTGACGATCCCGACCGTCACGTGCCACCTTCCACCGCTGCGATCGTCACCCCGCCGACTTAGTCTCTGCACGGCTTGCCCGGATCCCACAGTCCGTCGTGGCGATCTGGCGCACAGTCGGCCAGACTACAGTCAGCCCGTCGGGACTTTTTGACTCACACTCCACACGTACCATCTAGCCACTACTTCCCGGAAGTTGGCAGACGAGTTGAGAGAGAGATTTGCGGGCGCGCTTGCGAAATTTGTAGTTGCGGGAAAGGAGATAGATACGAGGGAGGATAAAGATTGAGGCAGGGAAGGGTGAGGGAGGACTTGGGGACAATCGCCCGGCGAAAGCCATGTTGATCCATCTAAGTCCGATCGTAGCCAATCAAAGTCGTCGCGTAATAGGAGTTTCCCCTTTCACGACACTTCTCCGTGGCTAGATAAAATGAAGAGAGGATCAACCGGGTCCTTGGGTGTAGGACTTAGAGTGGGAGGAAGAAGGGTGCGAAGGATAGTGCGAAACAGATCCAAGATTTAGATGATCAAGAAAGAGAAAAGGCGCTCTAGGCGAGAGAGAGGGAAAAACGGTTACAAAGTGAGAGTGCGCGCGGACATGAAGGGAGCGTCGAAGATTGCAAGGGGAGCAGAGAGGGGGAAGTTTGCATGCATGGCACCGATCAGGAATGCAAAAAAAGGCACCGAAAGAGTTACAGCTTTCTAAGTCCTATGCTAATTCAAAAATTGAAATCATCATACCCGGTGTCGAGTAGGCGTGGGGAAAAGAAAGTCCTACGTCTATTCGTATTTCTACAAAATTCCCAAAGTTTTCCACGACGTGGTCGAGAATATTCACGCACAAAAAAGACACGTTGGGTTCCGTTCATTCCGGGATTTCTAACCGTCGAGCGAAATTCCTATCGCGCTCGCTAAGGCGCGCGTAATTCCCATGCATTTCCCAAATTATAAAAACGGAATTTCAAGAATCAATGAGACTGAAAACACGGGTCTCAGCAAGGCACCTTTAATCAAAAAAACAGAGAGGAGCCTTGTTGGCCTGAGCACGATTTGAAAAGAAAAAGAGAGAGGAGGGGTCCGAAACATGGCGCAGGCTGAGAAGCTGGTACGTCACAAACAGACGTACTCATGATTCCACACACTTCCGGTTCCATTGAAATACCCCTGATATTGATAGGCGTACAATCGTTAGTGTAAGCAATTCCTTAACCTTGGCATCAACACCACTGTTAAAACCTCTCCAATTAGTAAGGCAATCAACAATAATCCAAAGATTCTGAATAGTGAACCCACTTCACTCTGCAATCTGGGTATCATCACTTTTCGTCTCGACTTCTGGTTGTGCTTCATTTGAAGTCTCACCTTCTCCTTCATCATCAGTGTCATACGCGACTCGTGTCCAGTGTGCTGCTATATCAAAGATCGCCTTGAACTTACTGTTATAGGCAATTCCTTCATCTTTACACGTGTTATGTAGTACCAAGGCATCCAAGCACTTCAGTTCACGCATTACTTGCTTCTCAAACTTCAAACGTCTGACGGCTCCAACAGAAGCCAAAATCTTCTTATTCCTGATGGAACTTGGGGTCTTCCTTGGTGTGGGGTTCTTGGTCTTGTTCCCGGTCTTCGATCGTGTGAAACATGTCGACAGGTTAACATGTTCACTCACCTTGATTGGTGTCCGCTTAGGTGGTAACTCCATGGGAGGACTGTCTTCGAAGACAGGTTCCTCCCTTCGTTTCTACTTCTCATTAATACAAAGGTTGCGAGTCCTGGCGCTCAGCTCCTCAGTCTCGCTGCTGCTTGCGCTGCTTTCTGAATCACTGCTCCCATGACACACTTGTTTCCGTTTCACTTTCGTCACCGCTATGCACAACTCACTGATAGCATCACGTATCTCGTGCTTGATACCGGCACACACATCTTCACGTAGTTCCCCCACTTGCATCGCTAACTTGATATCCAGCTCCTTCATTTTTTCAACACGCTCAGCTTCCCGATGACTCTTCTCCTCTTTGCACTTCTTCTGCAATGAGCCTAGACGTGATGATACTCGTCAACATTACCAGTCCATATGATTATCGATCTGCCGATGAATGACAAAAATCGCAAAAGTGTGTGATGATAGAATGAGGTGAGAATCATACACAGACGAAGGAGGAGAGAGGGAGAATACACAAAGGAGAGAGAAGAAGACAACAGCCCACTTCTACTTCGGGTTCCTCCTCCTCCTNCACTTCTACTTCGGGTTCCTCCTCCTCCTCGCCACCTCATCAATCAATAGACTGAATACAATGTCTGAAGTTCTTCCTCAAGGTGCCATGTGGCATGTCAATCTGTCTACATCAGCAAATGAAGAGTATCGTCATCAACCAGGTACGTATCCTCGATAACCACAGTCTTGATCTCCTTCCGAGATGACGAAGAATCAGAACAGCCTCATCAATCACGCAGCCCACCACGTCATCAACATATACAGGTGGCAGCGGCCACGTCAGCAATGGCGCATGGCAGCTACCACGTCAGCATGCCCAGAAGACCATCACCAGTCAGCACCATGCCAGCCAGCAGCGCCTTACCGTCCTCCTCTGCCACCGTAGAGCTGGCGTCAAGATAATGTCGCAATGTCACGCGTTAGCATTCACGCAAGACTGAATGCTCTCCAACTAGTAAGTCAACTCTTAAATAGCGTGGATGCGGGGTCTGGACCCCGGGTGCTGAAGTCCTGCACCATCCAGATCTCGATATGAATGAGGGCCCAGATTGGCCACAGACTGTATTCCTCCCGCCGTGAATGTTGTTTGGGTACCTGCACACAACAAGTGAATGTATCCGACCATAGGCCTGGGCATGGTACCTGTGACTCTATAGTTGACTTTGACTGTTGCATTTCCTTTGTGCCTCGTTCGGTCACACAGCCTCCTCGATAAACTCAGGCTGGGCATGTCTCGGTCACATAGCCCGGCACAGACAACTGAGTCTGCGTCTTACCAGGGGCAAAGTTCTGAGCCCCGGTCTGCTGCTGAAAAGGGTTACAGCATTCCTGCCGACCCAAATTTTGAGTTCCCTCGCAGAAACATTTAAGACTTCAACCCACGTTCATAAGCAGAGACAATATCAGGAGCAGATTCAAGGAGCTCTCTTTTACTAAACCATCTGTCCTCCGATGGTTTCTGACTTTTAAAACGAACCTTGAATTGCTTCTGGAATTGTCCTCGTGCACCTGTAGAGAAGAACCCTTGTTCTATAATTCGGTTCACTTCATATCCACCATCCATATCTGGCGGTATCATAGATGGTCTATGGGGGAATTCATCTCCTTCTATATAGGGTAGCAACTTAGACGCATGAAAAACAGAATAGGTCCTGAGATGAGGGGGTATATCAATCCTGTAAGACGGTCCCTCTGCATCTCCAATCACTTTAAGAACTTCCCAGGGTCCAAAATAGACATGCAGAAGTTTCTGAGAGACATTTTCTTCTAATGAAAACTCTTTAGACTTGACCCAGACCAGATCACCTTCTTTGAACGTTGGTGGTCTTCGATGCTTATTAGCTTGTTCGATCATCCAGTCCTGAGCTTTCTTTAAGTTCTTTTTTACCTTTTTAATGTCTTCTTGAAACAATACTGCGTATTCGCGGGTCCCTGGAGGTAACCTAAGAAATTGGTCCCTCGTCAATACATCAATGGGACGCTTAGGTTTCCACCCTTTATGCAGTGCGTTAGGTGTTCGTCCTGTAGAGGTATGAACACTACTATTATATGCACTTGCTATCTTAGGTAAGTTCTCATCCCAATCTATTTTATCGGGTCTTACATACATGCACAGAAGTTGTTGGCACAAACGGTTCATTTGTTCACTCTTCCCATTCGTTTCAGGTGTCTACCTAACGACATGGTTAGACGTGTACCATATGCCTCCATTAGCTTTTGCCATGGCATACTTGTGAAACTGGTATCGCGGTCAGGTACAATGGATAAAGGGAAACCATACTCAGTCACCCATCGCATATGAAACTTTTGGATCACAAGTTCCGTTCTAGCTTTTCGGGTAAGGGAATGAACATAGCATATTTAGAGAAACGATCCACAATTACCATTACCTGGCTATTGCCATTTCGACTTTTGGTGAGACTCATGAAATCCATGGAGATAGACTCACCYRGTTCGCTTGGAATTRGTAACGGTCTGAGAAGACCAAGTGGATTCTCATGCGAGGGTTTGTTTCTCTGACACACAAGACAAGTRCGAACATAAGTYARTACATCCTCTTTCAATCCCTTCCRTTCAAAGCGTTCTYTAACTTCRGCGTAGGTTTTCTTGAAACCAAAATGACCTTYGGYGTCGTGACATTCCCCAATAATCAGACTTTTGATTTCTTCTTGGTGAGGAATACACAATCGTTGTTCAGTTTGGTCTAACAAGAAAAGCAAACCATCAGTTATCTTATAGTTGGGAAGTAGACTCGGGTGTTTCGCAAGGACATCCATAATAGGTTTCCATATAGGATCATTAAAATAGCCTTGGCGAATTCTATCTTTCAGATCATTCCCAATGTCTAGGTAAGAGACAATGGCACCAAAGAAATCACATCTTCTAGACAATGCATCTGCAACCACGTTACACTTACCTTTGATAGTGTTCAACTCAAAATCAAAAGTATCAATGAATGCAGACCATCGTACTAGCTTATCAGAGAGTCTAGGTTGTGTCTTTATCCAGTTCAGGGTAGAGTGGTCCGAATACACAGTGAAGTGTCTCCCTAATAGATAGTGTTTCCAGGTGTCTAAGGCACAGACTGACGCATACAATTCCCTTTCAGAAGTAGAATTGGCAACCTTTTCAGATGGCAATCGTGCAGACATAAACTCAATTAGTCTGAAACCATTGTCGTCGTTCTGTTGAAGAACTGCGCCAATCCCATACTGACTTGCATCAGTGGTGACAATAAAGGGCAGAGATGGATCAGCAATTTTCAGAACAGGGTAGTGAGTCAGAGCGTATTTTACCTTTTTGAACGAGGACTCACAATCCTTGTCCCACAACCAGATCGTCCCTTTCTTTAACAACCTTCTCATTGGTGCAGCGATCAATGAGAAGTTCCTGACAAACTTCCTATAGTAGATTGTCAAGCCAAAAAAAGATCGTAACTCAGTTACAGACTTAGGTTGTGATCAGTCTCTAATTGCTGATATTTTTTTTTTTTCAGGTCTGAGGCCATCCTGGTGCACTATATGTCCTAAGTATAAAACTTCAGACTTAGCGAACTCAGACTTCTTCGGGTTGATTTTGAAGTTGTCTTCTCGCAACTTACGTAAAACCAGACGAAGATGCTTCTCGTGTTCTTCTAATGTTTTACTATATACGAGAATGTCATCCAGATAGACGATGACGAACTGATCCAACCATTGACGAAATAATTCGTCCATTGACCGTCGGAATGTAGCAGGAGCATTCGTCAATCCGAAGGGCATTACCATAAACTCATAATGGTCATACCTGGTCCGGAAGGCAATCTTGTGTTGGTCTGCAAGTTCAACTTCGCTCTGATGGTACCCAGACTTCAGATCAATTTTACTGAAGTACTTGCATCTCTGTAGTTAGTCAAGTAAATCGTCGATGCGAGGGAGTGGTTCGGCATTCTTGACAGTGACGGCATTCAACTCTCGGTAGTCAATACATAGACGTAATTCACCTTCTTTTTTGGGCACAAACAAAACAGGTGCTCCATAAGAAGATAAACTAGGGCGAATCCATCCCTTGTCAGTAAGGTCCTGCAGTTGTTTCTTTAACTCCTCAAGTTTCTCGGAAGACATTCGATAGATATGGCCCCTGGGAATCTTACTACCCGGAATAATCTCAATGGTGTGCTTTACAGCACGTTCAGTAATTCCGGTGGGTTAATTTTACAGATCCTTATATTCAGAGAGAAGACTTTCAATCCTCGGAGGACAGGAAAAAGAAGACTCACCGGCTTTCTTTACCAGTACCAACATGACTTCCTGTTCCAACTTTTTCTTAGAAACCATCGAGCGGAAAGCTGGATAACTCATACAGCAAAAGAATAGACTTGAGTCAGAGCCAGACTTTTGATATAATTTAATTGGTTTCATTTCTGATCGCGCATCTTTGAGTTGCACAATCTTGTTTTTGAAATCAATGTCCGGGTTGGTTTTTTCGTGTCAATCCATACCCAGAATGATATCAAAAGGTGAATTATTTTCTATGAGGAAGGATAGTTCATGCACAATCTTCTTTCCTTCCTTCGTTCGGAACTGACACTTAATACGATCAACAAATTGAGAGACAGTGATCGTACTCTTGTCTGCTAACATAGACGTTATAGGTCGAGACAAGTTTTTTACCTTCATGCCGAGATGCAACTTACGGATTACCTTCTCGGAGATGTAGGATCTCATTGATCCTGGGTCTAACATCGCACGAACTCGTGTTTGTGCGCTCTCAACATCTGCAAACAACAACTCGCCCTTCGTCTTCGCCTTTCGAGCCCATGAGCTACGTAATGCTAGCAATTCGTTACCTAACTCATCAAGGGAGTCATCCAGAGAGACAGAACATAAGACAATGTCAGGGCGATCTGGATGATGGGCTAAGGAAGAATCATCCTTTGCCAATTGAGAAGAAGGGTAAGAAGGGGTCGTAGGCGCCTTACCTGTCTGTTCGTTCTTACTCTTAATCTCAGTTAGGGCAGATGCTACTCCTACTGGCTGTTCGCTTTTGAGTTCCGGATCTGAGGGCAGTAGGCGATCACATGTCCCGGTGTGCCGCACTTGAGACACTTCACATTGTCCATGCGCTCCTGCCAAGCCTTTCATAAATGCTCTTTGTTTCAGAATCTAATCATACCCATTTCGACCCATGGCTTCCCATCAGCAATGTCAGGGTGTCATGGAAACGCTCTTTGTTTCTTCCCTCCTGTCCTGGGTGGTCCTCTTTTATTGGCCACAACAGCAGTGACTTCCCCCTTCCCGGAGTCACTATTGTTATCATTCTCCTCGTTCGGCCACTTTTCCACTGAGTCATCGTCAAAGAGGACAAGTGTGTGGTCTTGGCGCTTTTGTCGCCAGAGAACTTTTTTCCCGTTGTACTCTCTACCTCCCCCTCTTCCAGATTTAACTACCGCTGTATAGGAACTTTTGACTTGAGAATTCATTTGTTCCCTCTACAGGGCAAGGTCGCGAAATTGCCTGTACTTGTACTTACCGGATTTCGTTTCAGTGACTAAGTGTCCCCGGATGGGCTCAGGCAACGCTCGGGAATAGATGTACAGCGCTTGGTTGTCTTGCAGGTTCAATCCAGGAACCTGCAACAATCGGTCAACTTCTCGGGACAAAGCCTCAACTGACGTCCAATGCTTTTGACCAATTGACGTCAACTGGTCAAAGGCCTTGTCGATCGTCGTCTTGTCGAGGAAACGGTCCCCAGTTTTCGCCAAGAACTGTTTCATCGTCAATGTCTTTGCCCACTCACCGATATCTTCGAGACCCTCCGCATTGGCCTCGGCCAACACCCATTGCTTGGCCTCACCACCCATGCAAGAAGTAGTGAACGCGACTTGGGACTCCGGCTCGACCGGTGCGGTACTCACGTACGTCAGGATTTCTGCAATCCACAGCAACACACTTTCTTCTTTCTTGTTGCAAAACGGAAACGGCAACTTCATCTTCACCTTTTCTTTCTTCTTCGGTTTTTCTGGTTCCGCGCTTGTCTTTTCTGGAGTTCCTTTAGGAGCAGACTTAGAAGAATGAGAAGAGTGAGGAGTAGATGGTTGACTTGATCCATTTCCATTGGATCCATTTCCATTAGATCCATTTCCATTAGTCATTGTCCTTATCACGGGACCAGCAGACTTTATTGCCTCCCCCATTAACTTCTTTACTTTTTTCTTCTCCTTCTTCTCTTCTTGTTTTTCTTCTCCCTGAATCTGATTCTTACCTTTCACAATATTAGCAATTGTTCTCAATCCAACAGTGATTTCATCCAACTGATTTTGTTGTCTATCAATCTTCTCCTCAAAAAAGGTAAGATATGTCACAATGTGAGCCAACGTTTGTGACATGTCAGTCTGTTCGCCGACTTCTGTTCCTATGACTTGTCTGATCTCTTTAACCTTTTGTCCCCTTCGCTGTTCCTGTTCTCTTCTTCTGGCTAATTCTTCTTTCTTCCTTTCTTCGGCAGCCAGAGTATCTTTGAGTTGCTTGATGTTAGCATCAATCATTTCCTCACTTACTTCTGGTTTCGCCTCCTCTTTACGAGTAGCTTCCATAATCTCTTCCAGTTGCTTCAAAGCAAACTGGTCTAGAGTCTGTCGCCCCTGTGCAATCAATTTGGAGGCCTCTGTACCGGCTGCCACAACCTCCACAGCCGTGATAGACTTCTTCAGATGGTCTTCAACCCCCAAAAGATCAAAGTTATCACGGATGTGTTGCTCGGCATCCGGTCCAGACAACTGCACCTTGGCCAGAAACTGATACCACAAGGCTAACAGTTCTTCTTTCTTTCTATCAGCCTGTCCCCTTGTCCTCAGTTCAGACGGTCCTTCCCCAATGGAAAGTGTGATCGGAAAAGGAAACAGAAAAGTAGTCAGGAATCTCGTCAAGAAAGACTGTTGCAGACATTTCTAGAAGTTAGACATCTTGAGAGAACAGAAACACGAAAATTCGTTGGCCAGATTATTTTACCGCAAAATAAACAATAATTCACGGTCACCTGAATCAGCACGCTGTTCTACCGTTCTTAAACCAGCACACTGTTCTACCGCAAAAGACAATAATTTCACGGTCACCTATCCCAACACTCTATCTGAGTCAAAAAGTAATAATAGTGATAAGGAACCAAAGTTTTCTAATTCTATTTGCTGTTCTGTTTTCAATGTGATGACATCCTACTCTATCTCAGGTACCGCAACTCTAGACCAGCATGATCAACAACAAACACAAGTGAGTACACAGGTACACAACACAGCCAGGCAACAGGTAAGTCCGCCAACAAAAACCAATCAATAGCTAGTGTTTTCCCCTTCTTGTTGTTTCGTCCTTCTTTGTCCTGTGTGACCAGCACCCAATCTGACGTTCGGCACCACAGCCACGTCAGTCTTCTCGCCGTGCCACTTCAGTCATCAGAATGTCGTCCTCACTTAGGCACGGTCGTGCCTGCTACGTGTCACCCCTGGCCTGCCAACTCATCATCTTGATGAGTATGCCAGGTCAGCAGGTCTAATCAATATTGTCAATGGGGTGCACGTCAGCAATGTATGCTGAAATCGAAGTACCAGCCTGCCCCGAAGTCGAAGTTCCAACCTGTCACGTGTATCCCACAGCAGCACTTCTGTCTGCCACGTCAGCACCGTAATCCAGTCAACATCATCGAGGGGGTACACGTCAGGAGCGATACCAACGCGCCACGTAAGCCAAGTAACCGAGTATGACACTGCCATGTCAGCCTCCTATCTCACCGAATGGTGAGTCAGCAATGCCACATCATCAATCTGCTATCATCCACTGGCCACGTCAGCGATACTACACTTCTCCAAATATCAATGCCACGTTCATGCCACGTCAGCATCGGACATGTATACAAAGGCCACGTCAATGCCACGTCAGAATCTGACGTGAGCTGTCTTGTCCACGTCAGCCTTCGTCGTAGATGCCACCACTTGTCATTGTCGTCTCTGTCACACAATCGAAAGATCTGCTCCGATACCAAATTGCAATGAGCCCAGACGTGATGATACTCGTCAACATTACCAGTCCCTATGATTATCGATCTGCTGATGAAATGACAAACAATCGTAATATGTGTGATGATAGAATGAGGTGAGAATCATACACAGACGAAGGAGGAGAGAGGGAGAATAGACAAAGGAGAGAGAAGAAGACAACAGCCCACTTCTACTTCGGGTTCCTCCTCCTCCTCGCCAC
>BFEA01000776.1:389212-417776 GCA_003427395.1 Chara braunii
TCAATCTGTCTACATCAGCAAATGAAGAGTATCGTCATCAACCAGGTACGTATCCTCGATAACCACAGTCTTGATCCCCTTCCAAGATGAAGAAGAATCAGAACAGCCTCATCAATCACGTAGCCCGCCACGTCATCAACATATACAGGTGGCAGCAGCCACGTCAGCAATGGTGCATGGCAGCTGCCACGTCAGCATGCCCAGAAGACCATCACCAGCCAGCACCATGCCAGCCAGCAGCGCCTTGCCGTCCTCCTCTGCCAGCGTAGAGCCGGCGTCAAGATAATGTCGCAATGTCGCAGCATAGCAACAGCGTCAAAGTCCATGCGTGAAGTCAGCATTCACGCAAGACTGAATTCTCTCCAGCCAGGAAGTCAACTCTTAAATAGCGTGGATGCGGGGTCTGGACCCCGGGTGCTGAAGTCCTGCACCGTCCAGATCTCGATATGAATGAGGGCCCAGATTGGCCAGAAACTGTATTCCTCCCGCCCTGAATGCTGTCTGGGTACCTGCACACAACAAGTGAATGTATCCGACCATAGGCCTGGGCATGGTACCTGTGACTCTACAGTTGAATTTGACTGTTGAATTTCCTTTGTGCCGCGTTCGGTCACACAGACTCCTCGACAGACTCAGGCTGGGCATGTCTCGGTCACATAGCCCGGCACAGACAACTGAGTCTGTGTCTTACCGGGGGCAAAGTTCTGAGCCCCGGTCTGCTGCTGAACAGGGTTACTGCACTTCTTTAGCTCGGCTTCCCTCCGTTCGGCTTCCATGCATTCAGCTGATTCCTTTCGGTCGGCCTTCCTCTTGTCCTTCGCAGCCTTCTTCTGTTGTTCGTCCTCCATGTACTGACAGACTGCCGCAACACTCTTACCAATCTCCGCAACTTTAGATTGTAGTGGGTCGTTTGACGCAGCACGCTTAATGTTTCCATGATCAGCTTGTCCTGGAGACATCGAACGAGCACAATTTGTTGTTGATGGTCGCCCGTGGGGGTATGGACATTGATTAGCGTAATGACCATGTTCCGCGCAGTTGAAGCACGTCAAAGGGCCTCGCCTCGGCCCTTGTTGGAAGTTGCGTCGGTCCCCTCCATGTTCACGGTCCTCGCAGTGGTCGCTCCAATACCCTCGTCAGTCGCTTTTGTAGTTGCGCTGCTCATCGTGGCCGTACTTACGATGGTCATCATAACGCGCCATCGTTCGTACACTCCGTCAACTACCCTTGGCACAAAGATCGCCCTCGATAACAGCAAAAACTCGAAGGATAACGATGACACGTGAGAATTATGCGAAAACTCGTTGATGCAGTAACCCAAATCACATCGTAACAAATCCACGTAACGATGAACCCAAACGTGCTCACTTACTCCAGTAACTTTGACTCCGGAACAGTTCACACGCGCACTAAACAGAGTATGATGGTACAAGGTTAGACGCCGAAGCTATGAAATGACAAAGACAAAGAAGTACAGTACAATTCGTCAGAGATGTTACAGTACAACCTCGTGCCACAAACCCAAGAACCTCCAATCAAACCGACAAACCAAGTTTGCGACCACTAGCGCTAATCAGAGATTAGCGTTTTGCAGACGGCGAACGCATTGTACTAACTGTACTGATAGTCGTATCTGCCCGTACGATGTCGGCAAAACCCACAGTGGTACCACCGGTTTAGCCTCGGTAGTACCACTTCGCGTTGTCCTTTCTCAAATAAGGTTACCGGATCGAGTCTCAAAAGTTAAAGTAATCCTCAAAGAAAACTCGCTATGCCATGGGTGTCCTCAGTATTCACAGGTAACCGGTTCGAGCCAAGGGCCTCGAGCTTCCAGCCATACTGCTGAGGAGAGGCTCTGCTGCCACAGTACTGTAGACTAGCTACTGATTGGGACGGTATCTTCTCGAGTACCTTCCATTGTGCATTCCAATCCAGCTGACCTACTTCATTCCCTTTTATCTTCTTGAGCCTTCTAACCGCCATGATTGCAGCAGGTGTGTTCTGTACCTCAGTTCTCAGCATCTTAACTCCCACTTTGGGGACGTAGTGACAGAGTGGGGTATTCTCCTCTGAACCTGGAGGATCCTGTTTCCAGCCCAGCAGCAGGGGTTCCACCCTAAAGCTGTCCGCTTCTCCCAGCAATAGGCATTGCTTTTGGAGTGGGAGTACCCGTACCTCTACTAAACGGGTAGTAGAGGGTACCAATTTTTCTTCAAGCTTGATTAGCACTCTGCCCCTGTTCACCCTCAATCCCACTTTCCATTCTTCCACTCTCCACCCTTCGTCCAAGTCAGGACCCACCACTTTCCAGATTATAGAGTCCTCATCTTCTGCACAAATACAAGTTCCAGCACTGTGTTCGGATGAGCTCTTCAGTGCGAACGTCCAATGCTGAGGTAAGGGGGCCAGCAATTTGGTTCTGTTTTCTGCCACTGAGCGTGGCAGCTTTCCCTTTAGCTGGTCTACAGATAGCCAGTCCTCTGCTTCTTCGTTACACAAATGCCTTATTAGGAAGACTCCTTTTTCCACTCAGGCTTCGCCGAAATTGCCCTTCCCCTCGCCTGCCGAGAAGCTTTCTTGATTTACATGGCAAATCAGCCAGTTTTCAAACAGAAATTGTTCCGCTATTTCCTTTCTTGAGCTCGGGGGTCTCAGAGCCTGTGGGAATATTTTCCTCCAGGCCGCCACTACTCCCCTCCAAACATCGCTGGAAATTGATTGTGGTTTGGGAGGTGTTTGGGAGGGTTCTATACCCTCACCTACAGCAAACGGTGTATGGAGTTACTCTTGCCCTCCTTTGCCAAAGATAATTTCTGTCAGAATAACTGAACAGGGTGCACTGCGGCCTATTTCAAGAAAGCCTCAGACTATTGTCAATGAATATGGTCCATGTGCCCACTCACATGCAGTTGTCTTGACTGCCACAGCCATGGTCAGTGAATCATACCCTGACATCTGGCACCCCAGTCGTCTGGAGCAGACACCATCTGTGAGGGCATATTCACACGGGGACCCCAAATCCGCAAAATATGTGGATTTGGGAAGGGCCGATTTAAGGTTTTGGGCATGGTTCACGTCACACTGCTGTACCTTTTCAGATGGGACAAGGTCGCGGCCATGGGGATTTGGTACTTGGCTGGTCACACGGCACTATCCACCAATTGTCCAAGAACTTTTCTGAAGGATTTTTTGTCAATTTTTGAAGGAAATGCAAAAAAAAAAAAAGGGAATTTGCGGTCACCTCCAGAGGTGACCGCAAAATCCCTTGCCCCGCGGCTTCCCAGGCCGCTGACAAATGGGCACTGGAATAGTACATTTGCGAATTTGGTAGATCCGTGTGACTGGCCTTTTCCCCTTTTTGGGGGGATTTTGGGATCATAGGTCCCCGTGTGAGTATGCCCGGAGAAGAGCACTTTCTTTTCTTTTTTAGCAGTTTTTTCTTCATTTGTTTGGTCATGAAATGTTTTTTTGCATTTATTTTCCCTATTTCACGCTGCCACCCACCTGTCCCCCACCTGTCAGAATTTGTGGCCAAGATAAGTGGTGCGGAAACGGCCCGACGGAGTGGTGGTCCATGTAACCCCAACATGTCTAACCACCACTACCTCCGAGCCTTTTTTTTTTTTTTCTTGATAAGTTTTTGCCTAGCCTGATCTTCACTGCGCACCGAGTTTTGCCCAGCCGGGGGAAGTTTCGTAGGAGAAAGGAACAAAGAAGAAAACGAAAGAAGAAAAACAAAAAAAAAAAACGTCCCTAATGCCTCGGTAAGGGCCTCGCTCTTGAAATGGGGAAACATTTCAAGAGCTGTCAGACGTTCTCAAGAGTTGGGTTTTCAAAAGTTTTTGGACCCTCGCCACACAGCACTCTCGAAAAGGCGATGCCGTTGGACACAGGATGAAAAACGACAGTCATACAGCTTTGTTTTTTTTTGCATGGCGTCAGGATAACGGCCTGACAACTCTTGAAAATCGAAAGTCCATCAAGGGTTCGGCCAAGGACGCTTGGAAACGCACCAGTTGCAGGTAGGCACGAGTTGCAGGCAGGCTGGGGTTTCCGATCTTTCAAGAGCTGCTCTTGAAAGGGTTTCAAGAGCCGGTCTGACAGCTCTTGACTGCCCCGAGTGTCAAGAGGCTGTGTGGCTATGCAGCAACTCTTGAAAAAGAGTTTTCAAGAGTGGTGTGGCGAGGCCCTAACCACCAGATACATTCGGGGCCTCGCCACACCGGTGTAGAAACGGTGAAATATTCGACAACTGTCAGACCATTTTCGACATTCACTGTTTCGACACCATGGGTTTCGCTCCACTGAGTCAAGAAAAATTTCTAGAGTAGATCTGAAGTTGTCAGTGTCTAGAGTAGCGCGAATTTAGGGTCTCGCTCCACTACTCTCGTCTTTCGTGAGTCCTTCTAGAGCTGTCAGACGTGCAAAACTCTCGAAAAAAAAGTCTTGGCTCCACTTACTCTAGATGGGTATAGAGTAGTGGAGAGAGGCCCTTAGTGTGATCGCTAAGACGGCCGTACTCAAGAAAAAAAAAATTTCCGATCTAGAGTACTAACGACAACGCCGCAGACTCTTGTCGGCCCAGACACCCGACGCACTCACAGAATTCTAGGCCACGGCAAGGGAACTACCACCGCTGCAGGCGGGCACTCTAGATCGGTGTGGAGTCGCGGGTGCCCCTGACAACTCTAGAAAGCGATTTGACGGGGCTCCATTCTTGAGTAAGTGGAGCGGCGTTTTACTCTAGACAATTTCTTGAGTAAATTCTGACTACTCTAAAAGGAAAATTCAAGGTTCCTAGTCTAGAGTAGTGGAGCGACAATTCACGCTAGATTTTTTATTGAGTCTAGAGTAGTGGAGCAAGACCCAATGGCCACCTCCGCCACACCGTAGTTTCTTTGTTAGAAAAGGGAAAAAAAACAAAAAAAAAGGAGAAGAAGACAGGGGAGCTTGAGGCATAGATGTCAAAATCAACACATCCTTCAACACCTCCTCTCTTGACACCCATGTTGAAACCACTTTTCTGACGATTGTCGAAGTGCTTTCGACATTTTTTCTCCGACAGTCTGTGTGGCGAAGAAAAAATGTCGAAAACTGTAATTTTGACATTGGTGGGGAGGCCCTCTATGAGGTGCTCATGTGACTGTGCCCTCAGTGAGGGCGTTTACGGAAGAACAACTGAAAAAAAAAACAAAAGGCAAAACAAAAGACTCCCTTATTCTGTGCTTGAGGGCGGGTACAGGATGCCACAGCATCGACACAGTTACGTGCCACCCGTTAAATACGCCCGCCTGGCTGCTGGCAGGGCAGTACAACGACACGGGAACAAAAGCAAAAAAAAAAAAAAAAAAAGTCGAAAACTGTAATTTTGACATTGGTGGCGAAGCCCTCTATGAGGTGCTCATGTGACTGTGCCCTCAGTGAGGGCGTTTACGGAAGAACAACTGAAAAAAAAAACAAAAGGCAAAAAAAAAAGACTCCCTTATTCTGTGCTTGAGGGCGGGTACAGGATGCCACAGCATCAAGACAGTTACGTGCCACCCGTTAAATACGCCCTGCCTGGCTGGCAGGGCAGTACAACGACACGGGAACAAAAGCAAAAAACAAAAAAAAAAAAGAAAGCAAACACGTTCCATACATAGTGGCCAGATACATTACATTCCTCAACGCACTGATGCAAGTTCCACCCTAGTGAGGGCCTTCCCCGACAGCCCTGCATTTGAAACTCTGTTTTTTTCCCCTTTTTTTCTCTTTTTTTTTTGTTTTTTTGGTCAGCCTCCAACCCTGTCCCGAGCCCCCCACTAGCAAAGCGGATTGGATAGAATGCCTGAATCTGGACAAAGTTATGGAGATGTGCAGGATATCCAGATTGAACTGCTTTTCTGCATCTGTGCATAAAACACATCCAGATTCAGGAGCTTTATCCTATCCTTTTTGCTAGTGGGACCTCGGCCCCCTGTAGTAGGCTACTAGATGGACTTTTTTTTTTTTTTTTTTTTTAAATCCATCATTTATATTGCACGAGGAAAATTAGGGCCGGGGACCCCACAATTCTACCCGGAGTTTTCTGGCAGCATCAGCCAGTTTAGCTTACGGACGGCACCAGCCGAGCCTATTGCCATCCAACTCTCCTAATTCAAAACTTCCAAGACATCTCAGAGTTACTGTGCTCTTCACTAATTCCTACTCAGCTTCCTTGCTATCCCAACTTGGTCTGAACTCAAACTACTATCCTATTGTCTAACTCAACGACCAGGTCTGAGGAACCCGGTGGAACATTTGTTCCTTATTCTCTGACACTCTCCTAGTGGGCTCCTGTGTCCCTACTGCAACAGAGTGCCCTGGTTTCTACTCTGGCCCTCTCTAACCTCCTCCTTACTGACCTAGGTGCCCTGGTCCACCTGCGTGTATTCAGTGTATTACCTAGTTCAACCATTTTTTATACCACCAGCCCTCTTGTACTGTGCACTCCTGCCAGCTGATTCCCTCTCGCCCAAGTTCTCAGGAACCACCACTGTGACGAACCACTTTCTGTAGCACGCGACTTTCTGCGCAGCTACGTTGAGGCGTCCTAAGTTGGGAAGGTTGGGCCAATTACGGGAGATCGGGATCGGTGGGAAATTGCATCAGTGTCCTTGCTTTTTCGTCTTTTTCGTCGCTTCTTTTCGAATGGCTGGGTTCGGAGCCGGGTATGTCCTAGGACAGCCGGCTCATTGATTGGTTGACCAAATGGCTGGCGCGCCGCCGTGCGCGCGATTGATAAATGTTGATGTCGTTTCTTTTGTTTCGGTTCCAAACTTTTGGGCGCGGACATCGCGCGGGAATTTGCACCGTTCTTTTTGAATTTTTCTTTTAAATCTTTTTCGAATTTTGTCGAGCCCCGATGGCTCTCGGAATTTTGGACTTTTCTTCTGGAATTTGCGCTTTTTGTTTCTTCGCATTAGACAGGAATTTAGGAATTTCGTAATTAGGATTTTCCTTGCCGCGCGATGCTTTTTGTCTATGCGCTTCTTCATGCGGGTGAAACGAAACTCTGATTAGTAGGCGCCTTTAATCGTGTGTGTAACTGTAATTTTGGGCGGGCGCCATTGTAACTGTATCTTTCTTCTTGCGCTTCATCTTTCCCTCCCTTCTTCTCTTTCTTTTGCTGCGTTTTTGGTAGCCGCGGTCTGCATGATCGGATCGATGTGTGGAGAGCGGCTACGCCCCCGACGCCGCGATCAGACCATGCAGATGTAGGCAATCCCTCCCCCTTCCCTTCTTCTAGGTCCTTGTAATTCCTTGTTCTTCGCGCATGCATGCACGCTATAAATTTCGACTACGCGATTAGTTAGCTCTCTTAACCAGCTGTTGGAAGCTCGGGGTTGCACGATCAGGAAGGGGCGACACACGAGCGAAGCACGAGGTGAGTAGAGTAGGAGTCGGGCGACCCGACGAGCTGGTGTCGAACGCGTGGGGTTGACATGGGCCACGACGGACTGTGGGCGCGGGCGAACCTGACGGGTGCGGGAGGACTAAGCGGGGTGACAGCTTCGTGGGTTGGTGCGCGATGACGGACAGTCCGCATCAGAGAAGAAGAGCGAGGGAGAGAGAGTTGAGGTTGATGAGCGTGGAGTTGTTGTTTCTTTGATCTTTTCTCCCCCCCATGTCTCGTATATATAAATTTTGATTTCGGCTTTGGCGATCTGGCCGTTTTCTGTTTCTCGGAATCTGGGCTTGGGCTTTTGCTCACATTTGCCCTCGCGATTCTTCCACCTCTGATGTGTTATGTGTATGATTACTGAATGGTGGATGTATGGATGCCATGTTTGATTGCCTATCCTTTTGCTGGGAACCCTTGTCTTTGCTTTTGTTTGTTGCATTCAATGCGCTCGTGTGTAGAATAGGAATTTTGCGCAATCGATAATCTTGTCCTTGTCTTTGCTTGTTTACGTATCCCCGGGCGTCCACTCGTCAGGACCATCGATCGCAGATGCCCTGTCCGATTGGGAGTGGCCATCCCGGAATCCGCAACGGCGCAGTCGTCCCGCACGAGCACGCGTAAGTCCGACGCCATTTGCGTGGCCTGCACGTGCTCGCACGAGGCAATCGCGATCGCCGCGGACCCGCCCTTAGGCAACTCATAATACCGCAATGACACAATGACGCGATCTTGGAATTCTGACTCATCATACAACCCAGATTATTTCACCCCTTGGATAAACGAAATCCTGAGACAGAGATACCCCTGCCATACTGAGAACCGACTGTGTCCTTGGGAATTCCACTGCGCCACCACTAGTGACCCCCGGTGCTCTGATTTCCCTTCTCCAGACCATACCTACTACTTCATCCACCCCGGATTTGTCATTATCACCACCAGTTTTCCTCCCTTTCGCCTTCTTCTTTCGTATCATCAACTCAACGTTGTCCCGTGGCCGGCCATAGCCCCCTACTGGCCCATCACACCCTGCGGGAACTGCCGACGACGCAGCGATTAGAGAACCTTGGAGTTTCTGAGGCCTAACCCGAACGCACGACGACTTGCGCCACGTGGAAACTCCCGACAGCCTGAATCATCGGAACCCTACCTACCCCGAAGGGACCCGCCCGCGAACCGCCGTCCCTGAAACCGACGGCTCGCTCGGTCTTGAGCGACCCGCGCATACCATCTGCCTTGTAACCCAAAGCGATCCGCCCTCTCCGCCAAATTGCACTCGCGCCCCCGAACACCCTGTCACAGGAGATCTCAGTTCTGACCTAGGACTCCACTTTCCCCAAAAATCCTTGGCACAACCCTTCTCGCACTTTTAGGCCCACATCCTACTCCGATCAGGAAGTCGCGTCGGGTGTGAGGTTGGTATTGGACCCTGTCATCACCCGAAGTAGATTGGTTAATCGACGAGCAGCCAATATGGCTGCTAATGTGCAAAACCCGAATCCGCAACAGAATGTTAATGAACCGAATCCTAATCAACCCACCCCACGAGCACGGGCTCCCATGACGCCACCTGATCTCTATCTATTCGATCCAGCACATCATCTCGCAGGAGCATGGCTGGCCACGCTTAGAGCACAGCAGTATGATGACAACGAAGTGCAGATAAACATTCTTGCTCGATTAGGAGGGGACGCTCATCATTGGCTTAGTACCTATGTATGGGTTGATCTTCAGACCTTCGAACGGGATTTCTTGAATCGATTTGATTATGTCCATCCAGAGCAAGCACTCTACATGATCAAACTTGAAGACCGAGTACAAAACCCTCTCGAGTCTGTCGCAGAGTATCGAAACCGGTTTTACCGAATGTTTGTGAAAACTGAGCGAGGCGAACAAGTCGGGAGGGATTTGTTCATTGATGGGCTTCGCAGTCAAACGATGAGGGCTAAGTTGCGAAAGCAATTTTTCCCCATCACTCACACGCTGCAACAAATCATGGCTGCTGCGGAAGAAATGGAACACAAGTTCGCGGCGAACTTCCTGGAAGGAGAAGATTATTCTAGAGAAGGAGATTCATCCGAACTCCCACGAGCGAGAGCCGAGCTGGTTGCATTACAGAACAAGTTTGAAAATATGGGATTTGTGTCTGCCCCCGTCACCTATCTGGAGAAGATAGGTTCAAAACGACCAAACCCAAGTGAGATCCCGAGTATTTATGTTCCTGTGATACCAACACCCGTAAGGGCGTTACCCCTGCCACCCGTCGAAAACCCGACAAGAACCAATGAGTCCACTGCTATCTTTGAGCTGACCAAAACATTAATTAACCGAATTCAAGAAAGCAAAAAGGAGCAGCGAGAGCACAATGCTCGGTTGGAAGCCATGATGAGGAACATGCGGCTCATTGCGGTGCGTGCCCCTCCGATTCAGCAAGGGTTAGCCCCGACACCCTCTCTTGGAGGAGTCGCAAGCAATTTGAACGCCTGTTATGCATGTCATCAACCAGGGCATCTAGCCCACGATTGCCCTTACAGGCCTCCGCAACAACGTGTCGGGGTCGCGCCAATGGCCGCAGCCCCCATCGCTAATGGACCAGGACGAGTCGAGGCTTTAATGGAAGAAGTAGAGGGTGGGGGAAGTGCCTCAGCCACCACGGAAGAGGCCGCTGAGCTCATCTCGTTAGATTAGTACGTATCACTTGGTTATCCCGGGCTTGGAATGATCGGAACGATCAGACCAGCGCCAGAACAGAAGGAAGTGGCGGAGTGACGACCCTCTCCAGGAGAAATGGAGTCGGGAGGACCCACCTTCGTCGTACGAGAAATCGACGTGTTAAACATCATCCGAGCTTTGGACCATCGGATTCCGCTTCCGATCGGTCATCTGCTCTCAATCTCTGAGCAAGCTAATGAGCGAGTGTCACAACACTGCAAGGCGAACCGAAAACGATTCGCCCTCGCACGAATACCGGACGTAAAACCTAAAAATCCCGCGCCCGAGGAAAAACCCGGCTGGCATTCCGGATCCGATACGAGTAGGGTTAATCCAGAAAGACGATCATTTCCTAAGAATTAAACCCATCCCGTGGAAATCCGCAGAATGCGACATTGAAATTTGGGGAATTCCTTATAACGCAATTATAGATTCGTGAGCTGCTGTTTTGGCTATTTCTTTTAGGGTGGTTGAGAGGGCAGGTAGGAAAAACGATCTGATCATGCTTGCCGAAAAAGATCAGCTCGTCTCGGCAGACGAAGAAAAAATTAAGACCGTGGGAAGAATGACCAATGTCGCTTTCTGATTAGGAAAGGTGCATGCATTGGGAGATGTTGTGGTACTAGACGTAAATACCTACGACGTTCTTTTCGGACTTCTCGCTCTCGTGGCATTACGAGGGAGGCTGGACTTCGAACGACGATTGATTATCCTCCGAAATACGGGAGGAAAACCTTATGCTGTACCTATGAGATTAACCCTTCGTACTACCACTAATGCGGTCCCACGGGTCTCTCCGATGTTAGAAGGAACTCTCCGTATGATCTCCTGGGAAGAGTCCGCGGACGGCGAGTCATCAACGAATGATGCAGACAACAGTGATAAGGACGATCCGGAAATCTCGAAGCTAGCACGACAGCGTGTTTACTACCCGCCACCCAGAACGATAGCAAGAACGATGCATCTGACCAGTCGGAACATTCAAAGGACCAAGGCGATGATCTTGGGTGAGCCCCTCGTACAGATTTCGAGGATGGTCGATTCCTTGGAACACCCTCAAACCTTGTACAAAGGAATCACCCCTCTCCTCGCCCTGTACAGTGACAAAAAGCATTACTGCGATATTACGGATCTACCGAAGTCCCTGTTAACATCCGCCAAAGAAGTAAGGTTGCTTTGCTTGGGGGAAGAAGCCAATTCTCTGGAACCCCCTGGGCGTCTTGAGGCAGAATCAAACGAACTTGGAATAAAGATCGCAACTAAAACTGTGCCATGGCAAGATATCTGTGACGGGATCACCCCAGAAGGGCACGCGTCCATCCGAGAGAAAATTGCCCAAATGATGGCCACGATGTTCTCCTGGCGATCGGACCATTCGTTCATCTCTGCGCCACCACCCGACGTGGTGAAACACGCATGCACGAAGCAAGTTGACATACGAATCTAGGATCAATTTTTTGAACTGCACGTTCCGCAATATGTGCCTGATGAGATTCATCGGGTGATTGCGGATATTCTGACGGAATATCAGGGAGCGATTAGCGTGACAGACACTGACATTGGTTTGTCGTTAGTTATTCAACACGAAATTCAGACAAGAAATCATTTCCCAATCCACTGCAAGCCCTACCAATACTCCCTTATAGAACCCAAAAAGGCTATCGAACGAATTCGAGTGTTCAAAGCCAGCGGGTGGATTGAACCCGCCACCAGACCATGGTCATTTCCCGTAGTGTTAGTGCTGAAGAAAAACGGATCAATTTGCATCTGCATCAATTATCGCAAGTTTAATGAAATCACGATTAAAGATGTGTATCCCCTCCCCCAAATTGATGATTTGTTGGATGCAATTGGTTGCGCCAATTATTTTAGCAAGTTCGATATTGGGCATGGCTTCCATCACATTCTAGTGAAGGAGGAAGATCGGTCAAAGACGGCCTTCATGTTGTTTGAAGGCACGTGGCAGTGGGTTCGATGTCCGATGGGGATTTGCAACGCGCCTGCCACGTTTCAGCGAGCGATGAACATGACATTCCACAGGGGATGATCAACTTCTGCGTGATCGTGTACATGGACGATATCCTTGTCTACTCGGAGACCTATCACGGGCACGCACAACACATCGAGTGGATATTGGGAGCGCTGAGAGATGCTGGGTTCAAAATCGCGCTCGAAAAGAGCGAATTTTTCCTTTCAGGAATTTCGTTCTTGGGCTACGTCGTGACACGTGAAGGACTGCGGCCGGACTCGAGAAAGGTCGCGGCGGTAAGGGAAGCCCCAGTTCCCACGTCACTGACGCAGGCTCAAACCTTTTTAGGGTTGGCATCATATTATCGCCGCTCCATCAAGGGTTTCGTCGCGATTGCACGACCACTAATGAATCTGCTACGAAAGGACCAGCCTCTCAGTTGGGACGCAGAGTGCCAACAGGCCTTCGGGACCCTCAAGGACACTCTAGCGACGACTCCTATTTTGATCCGACCAGACCCCTCTAAGCAGTTCATTCTCATCACGGAGTGGCAACCGGAAGCTATCTTCGCTATTCTAGCACAGAAGGGTAACGATGGTCGTGAACACGTCATCAAGTACGGGTCACGCACAGTACCGGACGAGCGGAGGAATGACTCCGCGCCTCAAGGCGAATGCTATGCAGTAGTCTGGGGAATCCAACACTTCCATCCGTATCTCTACGGACAGAAGTTTTGCCTCGTAACAGATCACGAACCTTTGCTGGCGTTGAAGAAGCTCACTAATTACACAGGCATGATTGGCCGTTGGGCGGTGCGACTACAAGAATACGACTTCGATGTCGTTCATCGACAGACAGAGCGACACAGCAACGCGGACGGACTGACACGTCTGCATCATCCTGCTAAAGTACCAAAGGGTGAGGAAATTACACCGTGGAAGGAGCCGGACTTGACAAATGAGCCTAACTACGGACAAGTGGCAGTTCTCCCACGTGGCAAGAAGCAGAACGGTGGCAATGGGTGATGGAGGTAACCCCACTACCCCTCTTTCTCCCCTCTCCTTTTCGTCTCTCCTCTCCCTGACTGACAAATTTTGCTATTTTTGTGAAGCTATCTCCATGCGTTCTAACGGGGAAGGGTATACGGAATGGATAGATTGTCAACAGTGTGTCGCACGAGCCCATGGCTCGTGCATCCAATACAGAAACGGCAGTAAACCGTGGTTGTGCCCCTTGTGTCGGACTGACAAGATTCCGACTGAGGCTCGCTTTTTTGATGCCACGTCAGAAGGGTTGGAAAAGATCCGAAAGTTTAGAAGGGCCGAAGTATGGACAGATATCGCCTTGATTGCCACCTTAGTAGGTAACCCCCTCCTGGATTTCACCAAGGAAGATCGGAGGAGGGCTAACGACAGGGCTCGGGATTATCGATGGATAGAAGGTAGGTTAGAGAAACGGAAAGCAGACGGCAGTGGGATTTGGATGGTTGTACCACATCCGTTCATGAGGTATGACTGGGTTAAGACGGCACATAAAGAAACTGCGGCTCATTTTGCCGTACGGATCACGGAGTCGGCTATTGATAAAAATGAGTGATACTGGTCCAATATCCGCGACGATGTGAAGTACATCGTCGCCAACTGTCAAGTCTGCGCCGCTGATAAAGCACCGATTCAGACGCCAAGATCAATAGTGCCAACGGTAGTTGAACGACCATTTCAAAGAGTCAGCATGGATACTACCAACATAGTGGTGCCCCCTGGTCCTAATAGTTGTGAGTATTCAGTCCTGTTGGTATTCGTCGACCATTTTTCGAAATGGATCGAGGCCTACCCTTGTCGCACGCGGCAAGCCGCTGAAATCGCACGATACGTCAACCGTTTCCTCAGGGTGCACCAGAATACGGAAGAGATCCTGACCGATAACAGGGCTGAATTTAGGGAAGAGGTACTAAGGAATCTGGTCATACATAGAGTCGTCATACGAAACACTGCACCCCACATGTCACAGTCCAATGGGCTGGTAGAAAACGCGAACAGGGTGATAAAGACAGCGTTGCGACAAAATATCGCGACACGGGATCGAGGCCCTAGCCCGATATTATCGACCACGTCCTGACGGTTCATCGCGGTACACCTCAGGAATCGACGAGGCTAAGTCCCTTCCAATTAAGGACCAATAGCGTCGCTTGCGTTTCGATATCAAGCCTCCCGGATGAATCTACACTGAACCGGCGACCCACCTGGGCCACGGCTCGGGACAAGGCCAAACGACACTTAGAATTAATGGAACTCGCTTTCTGTCTATTGGAGATAGAGTTCCGCTGGTTAGAAGCAGCCCCGTTCGGAGAAGGACCAGAGCACCCAGAGGACAGCGTGGAGCTTCTGATCATCCAAGCCTGGAGAACAGCGGAGCAGGGCGATCTGCTCGGATTCTTATTCGGGAAGGTGGAGGAGGGCAATCTCACCTTGATCACTGACGAGTTGCTGGTGTTTCTGACTCAGCTGGTGGATGATCTGCCCCTAGACATCTTGTCACGCAGTGACGAGCAGCCTGGCACCCACGTGTTATCTCGAACGCTCGAGCCGCACCTTGTGTGGTCCACGTTTACGGAGATAGACGAGGACAACTGTCTCTATCCCTCCCAGGCGCTTTACTTGGAGATCGATGTTACCGATCTCACGTTTTGAGACCCGATCGCGAGGAGAAACGCGGCGTAGGACGAGGAGATAGGGGGGGCAGAGGAAGAGGAGGAGGAAGAGGAGCCATCGAGTGAAGAACAGGACGATCCAGACTACGTTCTGGAAAGGGAAACGGGGATAGCTAGCGGATCGAGCCAGCCGCGTAAAAAAAACGAAGAGGAGGAAGAGCAGAGAAAGCGGAAGCGCCAGGAGACCGCGGAGGGAAAGTGACCCACGACAAACGCTTCTCCTATCGATCCATCGATCGAAGATCCGTGGCGTGATCCGGAGCCGCAAGAAGAAGAAGGTGATGGAACCGCAGCAGAGGGATCACGGAGAAGAAGAAGAAGAAGTGAATTGCCAGCTTCCTCCGGCTTCCTGTCCGGGTCCTCCATTCGTCTACATCAAGATCTCGACGTTCGGGCTTCGTCCCCGGTTGTTCTCTCGCCGACCCCGTAACTACCCCATGCTTACCCGTCTTCCCGATAAACCCCCGTTCCCTGATGGTTGGTGTCCTTTCCCCCATCACCTTTTCTACCATCACTACGCTACCCTTCCTTATTTCGCCTCTCCCGCCATCAATTGATTCATGCCCCCTCTCCCCCTGAACCATCCGCCACTTCCACCCTCGATGATTCGACTGCCATTCCCCGGGAACGTCTAGGGTCTACCCTCTTTTTTACACGGATGCATGGTTGGCTGCCACGTGTCAGTCTACGACGGGTGTGACCCCCCCCTCCCTCTTTGGATTGTCAATAGCCCTTCCTTAGGAAATAGTAGTAGAGCTTCCATGCCACGTTGGAAGACGTCCACACTCAATTGAACGGTAAGTGGCATAGAAAGAAGAGCTCCGCGTGTCAGTCGATTACAGAAATCGACACGTGTCAACAAGCAAGCAGGAGCGTGCTAATATTGGAACCCCCTGGGCGTCACATATGTGACGAACCACTTTTTGTAGCACGCGACTTTCTGCGCAGCTACGTAAAGGTGTCCTAAGTTGGGAAGGTTGGGCCAATTATGGAAGATCGGGATTGGTGGGAAATTGCATCAGTGTCCTTGCTTTTTCGTCTTTTTCGTCGCTTCTTTTCAAATGGTTGGGTTCGGAGCCGGGTGTGTCCTACGACGGCCGGTTGATTGATTGGTTGACCGAATGGCTGGCGCGCCGCCGTGCGCGGGATTGATAAATGTTCACGACGTTTCGTTTGTTTCGGTTCCAAACTTTTGGGCGAGGACATCGCGCGGGAATTTGCTTCGTTCTTTTTGAATTTTTCTTTTAAATATTTTTCGAATTTTGTCGAGCCCCAATGACTCTCGGAATTTCGGACTTTTCTTCTGGAATTTGTGCTTTTTGCTTTTTCGCATTAGACATGAATTTAGGAATTTCGTAATTAGGATTTTCCTTTCCGCGCGGTGCTTTTTGTCTACGCACTTCTTCATGCGGCTGCAACGAAACTCTGATTAGTAGGCGCCTTTAATCGTGTGTGTAACTGTAATTTTGGGCGGGCGTCATTGTAACTGTATCTTTCTTCTAGCGCTTCGTCTTTCTCGCCCTTCTTCTCTTTTTTTTGCTGCGTTTTTGGTAGCCGCGGTCTGCATGATCGGATCGATGAGTGGAGAGCGGCTACGTACCCCACGCCGCGATCAGACCATGCAGATGTAGGCAATTCCTCCCCCTTCCCTTCTTCTAGGTCCTTGTAATTCCGTGTTCTTCGCGCACGCATGCGCGCTATAAATTTCGGCTGCGCGATTAGTTAACTCTCTTGACCAGCTGTTGGAAGCTCTGGGTTGCACGATCAAGAAGGGTCGGCACACGAGCGAAGTAAGAGGTGAGTAGAGTAGGAGTCGGGCGACCCGACGAGCTGGTGCCGAACGCGCGGGGTTGACGCGGGCCACGACGGACTGTGGGCGCGGGCGAACCTGACAGGTGCGGGAGGACTAAGCGAGGTGACGACTTCGTGGGTTGGTGCGCGACGACGGACTGTCCGCATCGGAGAAGAAGAGCGAGGGAGAGAGAGTTGAGGTTGATGAACGTGGAGTTGCTGTTTCCTTAATCTTTTATCCCCCCCATGTCTCCTGTATATATAGTTTGATTTCGGCTTTGGACGATCTGCCCGTTTTCTGTTTCTCGGAATCTGGGCTTGGGTTTTTGCTCACATTTGCCCTCGCGATTCTTCCACCTCTGATGTGTTATGTGTATGATTACTGAATGGATGGATGTATGGATGCCATGTTTGATTGCCTATCTTTTTGCTAGGAACCCTTGTCTTTGTTTTTGTTTGTCGCATTCGATGCACTCGTGTGTAAAATAGGAATTTTGTGCAATCGATAATCCTGTCCTTGTCTTTGCTTGTCTTTTGATTGAGCTGATTGTGATCGTTGCATCTTGCATGCTCAAAACAACACGGAGTGATTAGAGGTTCGGATGTCGGGCTTGGCGAACGCCACGAGAGGACACGTGTAAAACGCGACCTTAGTTGCGCACTTGCACGTATCCCCGGGCGTCGACTCGTCAGGACCATTGATCGCTGATGCCCTGTCCGATGGGGAGTGGCCATCCCGGAATCCACAACGGCGCAGTCGTCCCGCACGAGCACGTGTAAGTCCGATGCCATTCGCGTGGCCTGCACGTGCTCGCACGCGGCAATCGCGATCCTGGAATTCCGACTCATCATACGACCCAGATTCCTTCACCCCTTGGATAAACGAAATCCTGAGATAGAGATACCCCTGCCATACTAAGAACCGACTTTGTACTCGGGAATTCCACTGCGCCACCACTAGCGACCCTCGGTGCTCTGATTTCCCTTCTCCGAACCATACCTACTACTTCACCCACCCCGGATTTGTCGTTATCACCACTAGTTTCCCTCCCTTTCGCCTTCTTCTTCCGTATTATCAACTCAGCGTCGTCCCGTGGTCGGCCATAGCCCCCTACTGGCCCAGCACACCCTGCGGGAACTGCCGACGACGAGGCGATCAGAGAACCCCGGAGTTCCGGAGGCCTAACCCGAACGCGCGACGACCAGCGCCACGTGGCAACTCCCGACAGCCTGACTCATCGGAACCCCACCTACCCCAAAGGGACCCGCCTGCGAACCGCCGTCCCGGAAACCAACGGCTTGGTCGGTCTTGAGCGACCCGCGCATATCATCTGCCTTGTAACCCAAAGCGATCCGCCCTCTCCACCAAATTGCACTCGTGCCCCCGAAGACCCTGTCACAGGAGATCTCAGTTCTGATCTGGGACTCCACTTTCCCCAAAAATCCTTGGCACACCCCTTCTCGCACTTCCAGGCCCACATCCTACTCCAATCAGGAAGTCGTACCAGGCGTGAGGTTTGGGCGTCACACCACAACTGTTTCCTTGAGCCTTTTCCTCCTCCAGTCCGCTCGGATGGCTCTTCGCAGTCCTCTTTTAATTGTAGTCTTGGTTTCCACGTCTGAGAAAGGTCTGTTTTCAAACCTGGAACGGTTCCGATCTGCCCACATCACCGAGCAAATAACCGCTCTTGCCACCTGGGCGACGAAAGCCCAACCTCTCTTCCTAGTCTCATCCTCTCCCACAAAGCCCAGGAGCACCCACTGTTCATCTATCTTAACTTCTCCTCCACCCATCCTAATCCAATGCTCTTCCCACCACCGCCATAACCTCCTGGAGGTTGGGCAGTCCCACCATAGGTGTTTCGTGGATTCAAACGGCCACGTGCAGCAGGTACACTTGATTGAGACTTCCATACCCCTGCTGCACAGCGATACTGCAGAAGGGGTGACCAGTAAGGAGAGCGTCTAGAGGATGCTGGCTTGTTTCAAATATGGAATCTCCAGCAGGTTCTTCCATAACTTCAAAAACTCCTCCTCTTTCCCCCGCAGGTCTTTTGTCAGTACCGCACTCCATCTGGCTACCGCCACCCCTACCAGGTTCCTCGGCTTCCTTTCCGCTAACCTATAAACAACAATTTCGTCAAAACGGACATATTTTTTTTTTTTAACGGAATTGAAAACTAAAAAATTGGCCTGATTTAGGTCTATATTTTCAGCTCCTGAGGGTACAGCGTTATGAAAACGCCCTACCCCCTGGATGCAAACTAAGTCCAGATACATCCAGGGGGTACGGCGTTTTCGGAACGCTGTACCCCTTGGACTCCAGCTAAGTCCAAATACATCCAAGGGATCCGACGTTTTAAGGACGCTAGACCCTCAAGAGCTTGAAATTTCCACCTAAATCGCTCTAATTTATGAGGTTTCAATTTCGTTCAAAAAATAAAATATGTCCGTTTTGACGAAATTGTTGTTTATAGGACTCCTTTACTGTCACGTTTGTCAGATCCAACCCGTGAGGGTTGATCCTAGGAACCCTCTTCCCTCTCCAGCGCCATGCACATGGGTCAATTGACAGATCTCTTAACGATGCTTTCCCCACCCACGTCGTGGAGATCAATCTACCCCTTTTATCAAACTACTGAATCACTCGGGCCTGGGGCGGATTTGCCCATTGCATAATCGTTTCTTCTCAAACCAAGGACAGTTCTGTAGAGTGAGCTTCTGATGTCCATTTCTAAACCTGCCTGAAACTGCTCTCTGTTTGTTGCTCCACTTTCCACAGAATCCCCTCTCCCTCTTCATGTCCCTACTGGGTCCAGGCCCTCCGGGCCCAGTAGACCCTTCCATTGCACCGGTATTGCCCGCACCAGTGCATCGTGATGTTCCTCTACAAGACGGAGGCCCTGTAGCTTCGGGTGCAGCTCCCTGAGTGGTATCGAATCACTTCGTAACAGTGATCATAAATCTGCGATTCGTGACACTCCCCTCCTGATCCAGCTCCTCCCGAGCATGGCCGGTTCTGATCCTGCAGAGAATGGATGACCCTCTTCACTTCTTATGAGGGAATTTTTGAACAAGTTCTGTTGAAGAGCTTCCATCTTTGTAACCGGTGGTGTTCTTTCCTACGGGGGCTGCTTGAGCCAAGCCCGCCTCACCGCATCCCAGAATTCGGAGGATAACTTTTTCCGTAGGCAGGACAGGGTGAAAAAGTAGCTCCACACATCTTCTGGCCTACCTAGTTGTCGGTCATTCGTTAGTAATCTCTCTGCCAACAAAACCCAGTCTTCCTTTGAGTATGCCATAACTACCCTCTGAATCCACTGCCTCAACTTAGCCTGGTTTTTCTGATGAGGGTCAATCAGGTCTAAACCCTCCTGTTTCTTTGGGAAGGTTACCAGTTCCCAGGCCACTTTGACCATGAACCCTTCCCCTGTCTGCGCCTTTGGTTTCCATAAAAACCGTGTCACCTGTCTCTTGATTTCTACTACCACGGAAGTTGTTAATTCCCAACAGTCCCCACGAACCATATGAGGGAGAACAATGCTAGTACATTAATGACCAGCACCCTTCCATACAGTGATAAGTGTCACGCTGATCCCCATAGGCCCAGTTTCGTCGATACTCTCTGCTGGAGAATGTGGCCTTGCACTAGTCCCATGAGTTTGGTGCTTACCATCACTCCCAGAAACCTTTCTCCTGTCTCTGAGTCCACGCGCTTCATCCCCCACTCCACCTGCAGCTCATATCCACCGGTAGTAGGAGCGTTGATGCGCTGCGCCCCTCAACGACTACACGCCAGACATCCCTGCTTGGGATGATGATATAGTCTGAACTTCGTGGCGACACGAAGGCTACAGGCATTGAAACCAAGGCGACCTATGAGCTTGCTCGATTGATTTTTCTGATTTCTTGATTTTAAGAAACCATATTTTTTATAATACAATTCGTTTGACAAAGCATTTATTACATTTTGAATACAACTATACTATATATCTATGTATAGTTGAATATATGTGTATTAATCATCGTTTATCTGCTTGATTTGATTGTTTGTTGGATAAAAGACGTATTTCTTACATTCATTTAATTGAAATAACATGTTCAACTATCTATATAGAATGATAGCCAGTATATTCAAAAAAATGATTTTTATAGATTGATAAATCAAATATGCCCCAGTTCACTTGGGCTTCTGACGGCAGTGAGTAGTCCAGCAGTACAATCTTCAAGGCTTCTAGGGACTCTGCTGTGTTGGCCGAGATTAAAAACAAATCATCCGCCAAGGTCTTGGCGGCGTTGGCGCGGCATTCCCTGTCTCTGGCAACTGGGAACCCGCTTATACGTGGATGTCTTCGAATGCAATTGAGGGGGACCTCCAGCTGAAGCACAAACAGTAGCGGGGCCAGCGGGCACCCCTTGTCGCAGTGACCTGGAGAGTTTGAAGTGCTTCGACAGATGGTCGTTGACTTGAACGGAAGAAGTCGCCACTGTGTACATTGCCACTACCCATTTGCAGAAGCCCATTCCAAACCCCATCTTCCTCAAGGTTGTGAGAACAAAAGACCAACCCACCTTGTCATAGGCCTTCTCCATGTCTAACAACAACACTGTCCGGTCCACGTTTTCCGCTTGAACTACTTCAATGTTTTTTATCGCCGTAAGAATGTTGATGAAGATGGAGCGCCCCTGCACAAACTCCCTCTGATCTTTCTCAACCAGCTTCGGAAGGACCTTTCCTAGTCTCAACGCCAGAGTCTTTGCCAGCAGCTTATAACTGACGTTGAGAACCGAGATCGGGTGATAGTTCCTTATGTTCGCCTTATCTCCTTTCATAAACATAACCGAGATCACTCCCTATGTCATTCATCCCCCCAATTTGTCATCCAACAACACCTCGTTGTAGACCTCTACTAACGTTGGCCCCACCGCTGCCCAACAGGCTCTATAGAACTCAACCGTTATGCCATCTTTCCCTGGACATTTTCCAGCGGCCATCACTTTCAGTCTTTTAAGAGTCTATTCCAATTCTTCCACCGTTACTGGTCTGTCCAGCGCCAGTCTATCCTCTTCTCCCAACCTCACCGTGGTGTCTTCCTACATGTCTCGTTCTAGCGACAAATATGTGTCGCTTGTGTCCTGTACTCTCCTTGCCATCAGAATGCCGGAGTAGAATAGTTTAGCATACTCCAACATATCTCCCTGTGATTTAGCCTGTTGTGCCACTGGGTCGAAGGGATGGTCCAGCTGGACCACCTGGTGGAAAAAGTAACTCGGCAACAATTTACGGAAAGTCTCCCGTGTCATCCGATCGTGTACAGTAATCCCTTTCACCCGCGGTGTCTCTTCCCACCGCGTGTGCTTTTCGAATTGCACTTTTTCCCACTCTGCTGGCCTGGTCTCCCTCTCTGTTGCCCACACTACTTCTGAGATCGGGTGCATTTCCATCCTCCTCTCCGCCTCTTCTACCCTCTTTTGATATTTTTCCTCCTCCTAATTCCTTCCTCTTGCTAATATGTAGGAGCAAAGATCCATAACCCCTGAAATAGTAGTGAGGCCGCCATCTAACGACTCTGCTGTTGAGGTAAAATGGGGCTTTGCCGTTTGTCACGATACCATGTGGTCCCCTACCCAGTCCTTCAAACTTGAATCTTCCAAATTATGGGAGTTCAATTTGAAGTATCCTCTGCCTCTACCCTCTATTTGATTCAGCAACAAGTTGACTTCCACTAGCTTATGGTCTGACATTGGATGTGTCATATGTCTCACCTGTGTTACCCCTCGTAGTACTGGGCCCTTCTTCGTCAAACAGAAGTCTAATCGCCTCCTCGTCACTTCTTCCCTTTCTTTCCTGATATTGGAGTACCAGATCAGTCTCGGGTCCTCTAGTTCAGGGACCGAAAGGGGTCTGTGAGGTCTCAGTTGTGAACTAACTCCAAAAGGGTCGTTGCATCTCTCCTTCCTGCTGTCCACGAATCCCCGCTGAGAGCCTCGTCAAGGGACAGATTCATGTCCCCTAGCATCACCAATTTTTTGTAACCGAGATGATTGAGCCGATGGTGGAAAAGAATTCTGCTCTTGGTGTCGGACTTGCTGGACCAGGTGCGTATATTGTCATGATCACCAACTCCAGGTGATTTGTCCGCAGCTTCACCCAGGCCCAATACCCCCACAGGTCGATCTCAGCATCTATGATGTCCGCTTGGAAGTTCTGGTGTATCAGAATCACCACTCCCCCTCTGGTTCCCTGTGTCGGGGACCAAAACTGTGGGCCCTCCCACCAGTTCCCTAAACCTCTCAACTTCTCCTCCCCCAACTTAGTATCTTGGATACAAGCGCAGTCTATCTTCTCATTGAACAACCAAGACTTCAGCCTCCTTCTCTTATCCCTGTTCGCTGTGTCCCCCAAACCCCGCACATTCCAAGTCGCGAGCTTTAACTTAACCATTTGCATTTCCTTCATCCGCTTGTGCGATCTGTTCCTCTTTTTCATCTCCCCATCTCACTACCCCTTGTGCAGGGGAGCATTGCATCTAGGTAGCTCTCGAACTCCCCCTAGACCTCTCTGATTGGGAGGAAGAGCGCCAATTGTCTTTCAATGCATCCCTCATGAAGATCGAATGCAGGTTCTTCTCCTCCGGCAGCTTCTCGCTCAAGTGCAGCAGAAGACGTATTGAGACATCCTGTGACAGCGCTATGGCCTCCAACTCATGGCTATTTTGCTCCCTCACTGTGTCCAAGTTAAACCACCTGACCCCGGCTTGAGTTAACGCATTTGCGGTAGGAGAGTCAATCCTGGCATCTATAAGTGGAAAATAGAATTTTGCCAGTTTCGTATCGAGTGGGACGCTGCAACTTGCCATAACTGACCTGGAGACGATTCTCATAGGAAACGCATCCCCAAACAGGAACTTTGCCCTTGTAATAATTTCCCCAAGCAACGGTGACCTATCTGTAGAAACAGAGGGGAGGTAAGGTCTGCCATCTGACTGCACCATCCCTAGGAAGTGTGTTGTATCCCTTGTCTTTGCACAAACTAGAGGCACTATTCTTCGATCTATGGGCAGCCTGCTCTGCTCACTGCTTCTATACTCTCTTTTGCTTGTTGTGTCCGACTCCACCTCCCTTTTCATGAGGGAACCCCCGAAGCTACCTATAGACGACTCGGATCTCTCAGCACGTAGGAACCCCTCCCCTTGGAAGGCCGGATCATCCCCAACCGGTCTACTGCTCATTCACACTCCTCACTGTGATGAAGACGACTTTGTTGTCAATTCTGCTCCCTAACCTCCTACTACACCCTCCTCCGGCCTTGAGGGGTTCCGCTGACTGCCTCGGGTTTGTCTTCCTCGGCCTTCGTTTTGTCCCCCGCTCTGTGTCTGGCCCTGATCTAACATAAGAGCAGGCCCCATTCCTTCACCCAACCAGCGCCTATGTTGGACCAGGGTTGTCTCCCCTCCATTCTCCCAGCCATTGACAAGTCCACTCTGAGTTCTGATTGGGATCGATTTGACCACTGGGTTATGGTAAACGAAGGGGGGGTCCACCGTGTGCATCGGTAATGTGGCTGGAGGGAGGTAGTAGCTCTGTGGAGGACCGAGTGGTTGGGAGGGAGGATTCGGGAGGTGGTGGTCAGGCCACGATGCAGGATGGGACCACGCCCACCACGTGACTATATGTGTGTGCATTGGAGGGAGGGGGTGTGCCGGGGGGGGGTGAACCTGGTGCATGCCCATCAGCTCTGGGCCCAAGGGGCCCCGAAATAGGGTGTTACCCTGCGCTTCTCCCTGGACACAGGTTGCGCAGTACGGGTCCTGGAAAAAATTACCTTGGCCAGAGTGGGGCTGCGAATGGCTTCGGACCTATTGCTGGAACCCACCCTCGGCCTATCTTAGAACTTTAGGTTGGGGGGCCGCATGAGTTGGGCCATCTGCTGAGCAGGTCTGCCTGGCTCACTTGTTGCTTGCGGTGCTGCCTGTTGTGGCTGGCTTCCTTCCCTCTGTTGTTGTCCTTGTGGCTGCTGATGCTGCTGCTGTTGCTGCTGATGTGGATGCTGATGGGGTAGGCTCGAGTTCGCGCATGCCCTTCGTTGTCTGGTCCCTTCCTGTGGGGGACAGTTGTCCTCTGTATGGAAGTACCATCGGCACTTCCGACACCAATCCGAGTAAGGAGTGGCTATCTCCACCGTCCATATCTGTCCCTTCGGAGATTCTATGGTCAACGAGTCTTCTACTTTCAAGCGTGCCTGAGGATCCATATCCAACTTGATGTTCATCAATTTCCGCTTCGTCCGGTCTGCTTCTAGGGGATGCATTGCCTTGACGCCTCCAATCAGCCCTTCTGCAGCAAACGGTAGATAACACATTGCGTCCAACGGGACCCTCAATGCTATAATCCATAAGTTTGTTTCTGCCTCTCGCACCCTCAAGTCCCTTAGTTCCACTTTTGTCATCCATGGTTTGACCATTACCGGATACTCATTCCCCCTTACGGTCAATTTTAACGAGCGTTTCTGGACCAACCAGGTTGCTACCTCTACCGCCTTTGCCACATAGGAGCCCACATTCCGACTCTCAAATGTAATCCTTCCTCGCCGTATCTCTGGGTTGAACAGTCTTCTTGCCATCCAGCCATCTTCATAGGATCTGATGAGATCTTCCTTTACACTCCTTGTCAGGTCCCGAGCTTCACCTTGGAAAATAAATATAACAGTTCTTTCTTTCAACCATCTCTCTTTGATGGCATCGTAGGACTCGTTGACTTTAAACCGTTTCCCTCGTTCGTCGATTACCACCTCCCCCGGATTCGCTGCCAGCTGCACCACCCCCTCATCGTAGCACTGACCGATGGCCTGTCGCGTGCGTTCCTCCATTACCCAGAAATTGGTCAGGGGGGCAGCGAGGGTGGTAACCCTCTACTTCCCCCCTCCCCTCCCACCTCCTCTCTTTGCATATCCTCCACTTACTTTCTCCTACACCTTCCCCTTTACTCTTACTGCCTATGTGGAATTAGATCTCCCTGGACCTAGATCCCGCCTCTCTACACTTTCGATCCACCTCTTCTTACCCCTTCCCCCAGAATTCCCACTCTGCCGAAGGTGTACCCTCCCTTTTATCTCCTTCCTCTGAAATTTTCTCCCTCATGCAGCCACTGCTACCCTAGTACCGAACCTGTCACCAATACTCTTTTCCTCATTCTACGCCGGTGAAAAGTAATTACGAACTCGGGGATGGAAGGCTTCTCCAGTCTTTGTTGTTGTCAACCTCCCGAGTGGAGAGAGAGCACACCTCCTCTTCTAATCCTCGCTTCACTAGTGTCGGACCTGCTACCACCCTTTTTCCCTGATCCTACCGCAAACCACTGCCAAATTGTAACAGCCCTCGAGGTCGTAATGATGGCGGCCTCCCCGGTCTTCCCCTTCCAAGCTGCATCGCTTAGTGAGTAAATAGTTTGTAGTCTTGTCGATGTGGCAAACGACATCTGGCTTTGAGGTAGCCCTTGAGGGGAGCGTCAGAATTTCTATCCGGAAACAAGTCCCGATATACTCCCACTACGGCCAAGTTCCGCCTTGTCTTCTTTTGTAGCGATGACGTCACCCTAATTATCTGTCTACTTGACCGCAAAGTTCATCCTCGAGTACTCGCTTCGTCGAAACCCTGGCAAACTCCACCTCTCTACTGACCTCACTGATTAGGTTGTCAACTACCTACTCTCGCTGTCTCTCGGGCTACCTTGGAAGGAGATAGTCCGACATAGTCGGTACTCTCGATGGGAGAGTATGGAGCTCCACCGTTCCCCATCGGCGATGGCGGGGTGGTACGGCAAGGCAGGGTCTAGGACCGACTCCACCAGACGTCCGAGTCGGCCTGGACCGGCATTGGTTTGGAGCGGCCAGAAAATTAGCACAGCCGCCCAACCCCGGCGCCCCCGGCTCCTCGTTTTTCCTCGATCCTAGATGAACTTTGCATTTGCCTGTGAAAGGAAGTGGCGGTTAAAAAAAAAAAAAAAAAAGATCCGTATAGTTACTGCCATCACCTGTTGAAATGGCCACGATTCAATGAAAGAACATTGGAATTTGGCTATGTGAGCGTCGAAACGCCCGGAGGACGCGTTCAAACGCGCCACGCGCCACGTGGCGTCATTTTTTTTAATGCAACCCACCCATCCGCATGCGCACGTGGCGGACTACGGGTGGGGGGTTTGGTTGGTCAAAAAAAAAAAAAAAAGTGTATATTTTCATGTTCTAGTGGTAGATTCATTCGATTTTGCTCATAAAATAGATGGTTGGTTGATTAATTGATTGATTGATTGGGGTCGCCCCCCCCCCCCTCGAGGCCTTAATGATGGCGGCCTCCCCAGTCTTCCCCTTCCAAGCTGCACCGCGTAGGGAGTAAGTAGTTTGTAGTCTTGTCGAAGTGGCAAATGACATCTGGCTTTGAGGTAGCCCTTGAGGGGAGCGTCAAAATTTATATCAGGAAACAAGTCCCCATATAGGGGCTCGTTCGGCACTCCTCGGGCATGTAAGGGCCCCGAGGAATTGTTCATTCCACCTATCCTCGGGGATGCAGTCGACAAAAAAAAAGTGAAAACACTCTGAAGGAAATTCCTTGGGCTCCAAGGATTCCCCAGCCATTTCTTCCTCTTGCCCAAGGGACCTCACGAGGTCCCTTGGGCAAAAAGAATCCACGTTTCACGGAGAGGAGCGGGCACATGGGTAGAGAGATGTTACAACCGAGAATCTATATTAATGGCGGCACCCTATTGGCTGAAGGCCTCAAACACATTTGATTTTTTTTTTTCTTTTCTTTTTTCTTGTCTGACATCGTTCGAAGGAAATGTCCTCGTCCCCGAGGACAGGTGGAACGATGGCGGGAATTTTCTTGAAAACCCCCAATGAAACTTCCTTCGGCCCCGAGGACGCCCCAAGGAGTGTCGAACGAGCCCCATACTCCCGCAACGGCCAAGTTCCGCCTCGTCTTCTTTTGTAGCAATGACATCACCCTAATTATCTGTCTACTTGACCGCAAAGTTCATCCTCGAGTACTCGCTTCGTCGAAACCCAGCCAAACTCCACCTCTCAGTTGACCTCACTGATTAGGTTGTTAACTACCTACTCTCGGTCTACCTTGGTCGGAGATAGTCCGACATAGTGGGTACTTTCGATGGGAGAGTATGGAGCTCCACCGTTCCCCGTCGGCGATGGCGGGGTGGTACGGCAAGGCAGGGTCTAGGACCGACTCCACCAGACGTCGGCCTGGACTGGCACCGGTTCGGAGCGGCCGGAAAATTAGCGCTACAATAGCGCAGCCGCCCAACACCGGGGCCCCCGGCTCCTCCTTTTTCCTCGATCCTAGATGGACTTCGCATTTGCCTGTGAAAGGTAGTGGCGGTTGAAAAAAAAAGGGGTAACTTCGGCGCAGTCACGAAAACAGTTCGTAATTGCACTTCAGACAATCCCGCGAATACAACACACCCCCACGGGACCCCACCGGACCCGAAACGTAGGTCATATACATTCAGCATTACCGGCCCTTCTGACTCAAGTGCAATTACAAACTCAATCCCTGACTGCGCCGTAGTTTTCTCAAAAAAAAAAGAAAAAAGATCCGTATAGTTAATGCCATCACCTGTTGAAATGGCCACGATGCAATGAGAGAACAATGGAATTTGGCTCTGTGACAACAATGGAATTTGGCTCTGTGACCGTTCCAGCGCTGAACGCACTTTCGCGTTTGAACGCGAGCCTTCAAACGCCCGGAGGACGCAAACGCGCAACGCGCCACGTGCCGCGATTTTTTTTTACGCCACCCACCCATCCGCATGCACGCGTGGCGGACTAAGGGTGGGGGGTTTGGTTAGTCAAAAAAAAAAAAAAAAAAGTGTATATTTCCATGTTCTAGCCGTAGATTCATTCGATTTTGCTCATAAAATAGATGGTTGGTTGATTGATTGATTGATTGATTGA
>BFEA01000776.1:418496-434588 GCA_003427395.1 Chara braunii
AGAGAGAGAGAGAGAGAGAGAGAGAGAGAGAGAGAGAGAGAGAGAGAGAGAGAGAGAGAGAGAGAGGCCATGCTAATCTTATCTTCTCTGTGTCCCGGGGCCCCTTTCCTTTTCTTCGACCGTAAGGCCTGGTGCCGCCAATTCGTCCCGCAGGGTGGCCAGAGTCCTTCACTGCCGTCATCCCCCAAACATGGCGCGTCCTCATTTGCCTGTACCTGACGGGGAAGAAGGCTTGTATACAATCATTTTCCAGGTGTGCAATGCCCACCCACACACACACAAACACACACACACACACACACACACACACACACACACACACACACACACACACACACAAGCGCACACACACACACACACTCAGAGAGAGAGAGAGAGAGAGAGAGAGAGAGAGAGAGAGAGAGAGAGAGAGAGAGAGGGTGGGCCTCCGACCTCTCCACAAAACAGCTTTCTGGAGAGTGCACCTCTTCACGAGTCCAGATCAGGCAGACAAAATTATTGAACTTTTCTCTAGAAATTATATTGTGGAGAGTAAGTGCAACCAGGCCTCCGGTTCGACAACTAGGCCCTAAAGCTATGGGAGTCGCTCCATTACTCTCACATGCAGAAAAGACAAAAAAGTACGGCGAGTCCTTTGGGACATCCGTTAAAATTGAAATGATACAAGCATGGCCCCTGCACAAGGATGTACCCAACCAAAACAAAAAAAAAAAAAAAAAAGGGTTTGTCGATGCATCCTTCGATGTTCTACGGGAGGATTCCTTCTCATTTTCCACATTTGAAGAGCCGTGGTGAGAGGCCCTACGTGTTTGCGAGAGCACGGCCAGGACGGGGAACCGGGGAAAAGCAACAGACGGCTTCTCGTCTTAAAAAATAAAATAAAATAAAATCACGGCCCGGGGTCCGCACTTAGAGAGAGGTGATAAAATAAATTAAAAAAATAATAATTAAAAAAAAAGAGAGAGGTGATGACCTGATAATAAGAGCATCCCCTCCAAGCGGGGGTACTGGGGGTGGATGGTCCTCCTCTCGGACCTCTCCGAAGCTCGATGTATTAGTTGGACGATGATGATGGAGATCCCGTGGGTCTGAGTGTATTTGCTATTTTACTCTCCGCTCCTCAGTGTCTTAGTTAGACGATGATGATGGAAATCCCGCGGTCTGAGTGTATTTGCTATTAGGGTCAGATCCCACTTCCCTGGATTATTCATTTTCCACACTCGATCACAAAGATCAGCGGTCAGATCAACTGTCAGAAATGAACAATAGGGGCTAGCGGGATCTGACCCATTGCTATTAGGGTCAGATCCCACTACCCTGGATTATTCAATTTTCACCCTCGATTACGAAGATCAACGGTCAGATCAACGGTCAGAAATGAACAATAGGGGCTAGAGGGATCTGACCCACTACCATGGACGCTCTCGGAGGTTTATTTTTTTGGGCTTCGCAATTTTGTGCGGCAAAATGTGCGACAACGTCCGGGCATGAGAGACTGGATGGCGGTTAGTCGTTAGGATTCTTTCTTTTTTTTTTTTTTTTATCTAATCTTCTCTGTATCGTTCCAATTTTAACGGATGATTCGTCTTCTTCATGGCGCTATAATGTTCGTTCTTTTCTTTTCTTTTTTTTTTTTTTCTTTTTTTTTAAGTTCTTTTCATTTTCAATGTAACAAGCAACTGAGAATGAGTGTCTTTGCACTGTAGACGAAGTGTTCTTTTTTCCTTTTTTTTTTCTTTGATAGACGAAGTGTTTTACCTATATCCGCGGCGGTCGGTTGAAGTCACAAGGCACTCGTTGTCGAATTGGATATATAGCAATAAGCAGTTTTAAGCTCCGTATGTGTCAATCTGCGGTCACTGGAACATTTAAGCGGCAGCCGCGGCTTGCGGTTATTGATCGGCATTTCGGGCGACGATCGAGATTCTGTTTGTTTTTTTTTTGGGCACGACGAGATTCTTACCCCGCCCCCACCCCCCCAAAAAAAAAAAGAAAAAGAAAAAAAAAGAAAAAAAAAAAAAGAAAAAAAAAAAAAGAAAAAAAAAGGAGACCGGCACGGCTTCTCAACATCCGTTCCCACATAAATGAAACTCTTAACAGACGTTTCTTGCATTCACATCAACTGACATACGGCCTGGCTCCACTACACATCACTCTACATGCACGTGGACGCTTTCAGGACCAGGTGCATCCCGACGAGTCCAACATTTTGAGTGTTCCTGGTCTCTAAAGCATCCAAATTCATGTAGTGTGTTGTGAAGTGTAGCAAGATACATAAACAAACCTTCGTAGCCGACCTCAAAATGCGCATCTTTACCCGGCGGGATGTTTGTGAGCATTCCCGGCCTCTTCTGCTTTGTAATGGAATGCTTTCTTTTGCCCGAAAAAGAGAAAAAGAACCACACAATAGGCATCTTTTTATCAGAGAAAAAATAGATTGTCTTTTTCCTTTCTTTTTCGACGAGAATGTATGGCTTGGAGCATAACTCTAGTAGAAGAATGAGACCAGGTTCTTCCCCCATGCAACGCAAAACGGACCGTGCCACGACACAAAAGCCGCAGTGTGCGCCTGAAGGTCGAGCTCAACCTCACAAAGCTACAGACAAAAAACACTCCCCCTGTAATTGCTGTTCCACGTACCTGCCGCCGGCAGAATCTATCATAAAAGAGGGCCCACAAAATATAGTCGGCAAATAGACGCTCATGCTGTACGATTTCGCTGCGTTTCTCGTGAACAGATGTCCACATGGACTCAGTGCTCCCACGTGCAAAGAGCGGCCCCCACGTGAAAAGAGTCAAAAGACCGGAGAGCCTTCCCGCGCGGCAAGACCGTACAGCGCTCCGTAGATCGATTCCACGTGGTCAGAGTGGTCCCCGACTGCCTGTCCCTCCTCTCTCTCTCTCTCTCTCTCTCTCTCTCTCTCTCTCTCTCTCTCTCTCNTCTCTCTCTCTCTCTCTCTCTCTCTCTCTCTCTCTCTCTCTCTCTCTCTCTCTCTCTCTCGGTAACGAACGAAGTTCGTCCCTTCTTATATCACATAGTAATCTTAATCTTAGACGAGTACGGTCGAAGCAACGTCGGCATTGTCGACTCCAGAAGGGACTTCAGCACTACGGAGAACTACAGGGAACGAACCATATAAGAGTGAGAGAGGGAGCGAGGAAGAGGCGAAGAAAGCGCAGGCTACGACGACGAGAGAAACAAGTGGAAGTAACGCACATGCCACGTGGCGACGCCGTATTCCGAGAACACGGGAGACTGTGTCCATAGCTACTGTGGTTTTCTTTCTTGCGAAAGTGCACTGCGCAAGAGCTGCAGCTGCAGCTGCAAACGTACAGCGAAAAACACTCACAATCAGCCAGCTTACGTCCACCACATAGCCAAGTACAGCTAGCGGCGACCTACGACCAAAGGCCATAATCGAGGAGCAAGATTCCGGGTTAGAAAACCATGCTTCAGAGGAAGCTCACATTCATCCGCATGGCTGCTTGCTACCTGTACACTGTAAACTAGCCGACTTCACGGAAGCCATTGCCCTTACGTCCAACGATGGCTGCTACGTGCAACATCCATCACAGAACCTGATGTTGTGTACGTGTGCTCGACTACGTTCTACCCAAGAACACACGTACAATGACTCCATACATATACTAAATTCCCCAAGTACTCTAGGTCGTGAAAGGATCGCTAACGCCGCTAAGAAGATATGCACCGACGACGTAGTACTACAGCTGAGGCAAGCTAAGAGAGCATATTGCCGACGTTCAGCGAAGGAAGCTACGTAGAACTATCGAAGAAGAATCGCTGAGGTTGTGTACGTTTGAAGATGTCCTTACGGTACGGAACGATTACACTGTGTTACAATCGCTGGAGGACGTCGAAAAGTCGAAGCTATCTTTGCCAACTCGGATCCCGACTTCCTTTCCACACCTCACACAAAATGACCAAATACAAAGCTTGAAGCTTTTGCCCATCACCCAGCAAGTATACGAGAAAAACGTCCCGCCCAATACTATATATATCGCCAGAAAGTCCGATTACATCAAACAGTGTAGGTATGTGCTATGATTCATAGGGACGTCAGATCAAGACCGACAAGACCGCCAGCATTGTGTCTATAGACGAGCTGATCTGGTTTTGATACCTACCCAGTCCGTTTAAGACACGTGGCGGTTAATCACAGAGTACACACGTGACTAATTGATAGGAAGAGAGATTTGGAAGTGTCCGTAGCTACCTCTCGATCTGTATAAAGCTGCGTACGTGGTTCCTGTGGTAGAACAGCCGTCGATCTCAAACACCCATCCTTTGGCCTTGGGGCTGTACCTGGCCATGCCCAATCTCGTAATGGGAGCACTGAGCGGCGTGTTGATAGTCTTGCCGTGCATGTACAGCACTTCCGTCCCGGTGTTTGTCGCCGAGAAGAGGTACACCACTCCTCTGGTCAGGTTGGCCACGGCTGGCAGCTTTGCACCCGTGAACTCCGCCTTGAAATGCGTCTTCCCGTTGTTACATCGCGTCCCGCCGCCGAAGGACAGCGTTAAGGACTGCGCGAGCTCGCCTTCCAGGTGGCAGCGGAACTTGTCGATGGTGGAAGGGGCATTGCCACATGGAGGGGGGTTGGAGGGGTTAACACATTTGTCGCAGTCGGTCCGAGGACTGATTTCGTACGTGCTTCGGACGGGGTGACCCACAATGGACTCGATCCATGCAACGTAGGGGGCAATACGGGTGTAGACAGAGGGCTTGAGGGTGCTCTGGCCGCAGACTGACACAGAGGCGACGCCGACGACGACGGCGCAGCCGCCGGAGGAGGAGGTGGTAGTCAGCGCGCCGCCGTCATCGCCGTCGCAGGCATCGGCCAAGGCGGTGTCGCATCCGGCGCACAGCATGCTCGACGGCTCGAAATCGCTCCCCCAGACGGTATCCAGACCGCACATCTGCGGAATCGTGTTCACAGTCGTGGCCTTGAGAGAGCGCGCGGGAGTCGCCACCCCCGACGCCTTCGGGCTGCCCAATCCCCATCCCGCGATGGTCACGTCGGCGCCAAGTGTCAGCTTGTCGTCCTTCGGAGCCAGCTTGATGGGTCTCGCCCTCTTCGAGTAGGCGATCGGATTCTGGCTGCTCACTCGTAACACCGCCACGTCATGCTTCTTCAACGTCCCATTAGCGGTGGAGTCGTACTCCTGATGCACCCACACTCGCTCCACCGCAGCAGTCGATCCCAGCAGCCAATCCTCGTTCCCGTACCTGACCGTGATCTGGCTGTCGATTGGGACAGCGCTCTCGCCCGGGCCGAACCCGGCCAGTGCCATACAGTGAGCCGCCGTCAGGACATAGAGATTGCTGAGAATCGAGCCACCGCATGACACCTCATCAGCACCCTTCTTCACAATCACCGCTACTTGATGGGAGTAGTAGCGCAGGTTGGCCTGGTGGCCTCCCAACACCTTGGCGTTGGCCTGGCAGTCGGCTCGTGAGAGCAGAGTTACAAAAACTGCCAGCATTGCAATCACACCGGGTCGCCGGACACAGGCATCCATAGCTGATCGAGAGGAAGCCATGGCGCTGAGCAGCCTGATCTCCAGCACGCCTGTTAGTACTAAACGCAGCTGCGGCCGCCGTCACCCACTCCCCACACCCCGCCACCCACGATATCTTCCTCCTTACCTCTCTCTCTCTCTCTCTCTCTCTCTCTCTCTCTCTCTCTCTCTCTCTCTCTCTCTCTCTCTCTCTCTCTCTCTCTCTCTCTCTCTTGCAAGTCTCTACAAGTGGCGTGCACACTGCTACAAGGTGTGAGCGTGTGAAAGACTGAGAGCAGCAGCTCTCTCCCTCGTGGATGCCCGCCGACTTCGTGCTTGCCCACCGACTCCGTGGTTGCCCGCCGACTCTGCACCCCGTGAAACAGCCACTCTTTATGCTCTGCTATATACTATATCCAAACTCTGTACGTTTTTTCGTTTTTTTTGAGGGGGGGGAGAAACTCGGTACTCTCTGGGCCGAGGTCCCACTAGCGAAGGGGATTGGATTGAACGCCGGAATCTGGACGGGTTGGAGCACAAGTGCAGAATATCGAGCTTGAACTGCTTTTCTGCATCTCTGCTTGAAACGCGTCCAGATTCAGGAGCTTAATCCAATCCCTGTTGCTAGTGGGACCCCGGCCCTCGAGTCCGTTGCCAGCCTTTTCTCGGGCGCGAAGGTGATGTCCCCCCGGCAGACACGTGGAGAAACCGCATTTCGGCTGGGAGAGATCTTTCTTTTTGTTTCTTTTTTTTTTTCTCTTTTTTTTTTTTGGGCTGAGAGAGATCTGGGGCGAGGTCCCACTAGCAGCGGGATAGGATAGAAACGAGTTTGTGGGGCAGTTGAGTGACCCCAATCCTGCCGTGCAGTAGTCGTGATCCCACGGTCAGTGTTCTACTTGTATTACCCGAAAAAATTAGGAGATCTTCGTTCCCCTCCTCCTCTCCTTAACACTGGGCATGCCCGTGCAAAGAAAGCTTCCCGCCAGAATCTTTTCTATCGGTTGGGGGTAAGGCCAACCCCAAAGGAGGATCGACCTGAGCCCACTTGATAGAAGATTTTCAGTATTTTACTTGCTGTTGCGCAATTATCTCATTGGGTGGAGCGGTCCTTCAATCACGGAGTATATGGAGGGTGTCAGGATCAGTGCGGACAGAAGTCAAGTTTATTCCAGCAAATGTGGCGGTTACTTTGTTCACTGCTGATGCAACCACCACCATCAGATCATTTGTGATCTGATGGCTGGGAAGCACTCTGCCGTGATTTTCGGTGGGAGGTCTCTGTTTCTTTTTTTTTTTTTTGCGTTTCTCCTGTTTTCTCAGCCCAGAAATTCGTAATGAACCTGTCGGGCCGCTGCCACTCAGTGTCGCACTGGATCGGCCACACTCCTATCCGACTGCTAATGGGACCTCGCCCCTGTAAGACAGACCCACGGGCTCAATTTTTTATTTTTTTTTTCCGGTCAGTTGGTGTACCCGTCAACTATTGAAGCGCGGACCTGAGTTCGATTCCACCTGGAACCAGATGAATCAAATTCCTTAATGACTAACGGTGGCAAAGAGGACTAGTAAGCGTGTTTGTGGACAGGTGCGAAAAATTGTGATTGATCTGGTGTTCTGCACCTCTGCGCGGAACACGTCTAGATTCAGACACTTCTTCCAATCCTCTTGCCGATGGGATCTGGCCCTAAGGCCGGCCAGTTTCACGATTAAAAAGAAAAAGAAAAAGATCCGTTGCGTAGCCGGCTTGCGGTGGTAGCCTTCCCCCGGGGCCAGGTCCCACTGCACGACACGAATTAAGCGATATTGACCGTAGATAGCAAAGATAGCAAAGATCAACGGCCACAATCTCTTAATCCGTGCAAGTTGGACCTTGCCCCCCTAGCCTTCAATCCGAATAGAACATCTGGGCCCAAGTCTCACTTACCCGAAGTTCCGATTTTTTTTTTTTTTTTTTTTTTTTTTTTTTTTTTTTTAATTTCCGACGGTAGAAATGAAGAACTGGCCAAGTGGGGCTTATTAGCCACCGGCTTAATCACTGAATCGGGACAGAACCTCCGTAAAAGTGCATCAACAATGAGGGCATACTCACCATAGGGCTAGGGCTCTTTTGTCCTTGGGAACATCATCATGATGGCCCCTGCGCAAGGAAGGATGACACGCATAAATCGAGAAATGGACTGAAAAGATTGGGAAAAAAAAAAAAAAAAAAAAAAAAAAAACAATAGGGCTCTTCTACGGTCACCTGATCATAGAAAAAGACGTACAAAATGCCCTCAAAGATGCCGTATCTCGTTTGCTGCCCCTCAAACATCGGGTATCTTCGGCGAATGCCCTCCTGGCCTGCCACCATTTCCAGCAGGACCCTGTCACGCGACGAGCAACGGTTGGCCCCTTAGAACTCCATTCAGGGTCAGGCTCTGCAGAAGCATCCGGCAGCATCCTGTGTGCCTGCCCACAAGCCCTTCGCTCCTCACCCCACTTAGTACCCCACTTCCTCCTACTTCCCTGCCCATGCACCCTCCTTGTCCTCCTCCGTCACTCCGTGTCCTCTTCCATCTCCCCGTTGTACCTCTCCTTCGGCTCCCTTTTGCTCAACCTCACCTCCTCCTCCTGCTCCTTTTTTTTTTTTTTTTTTTTCCCTCCTCCTCCTGCTCCTAACTGAACAACTTCTGCCTCAGGGTGACCTCAAAATTCTTTAACAAATATATATATATATATATATATATATATATATCGTCAAATAGAACTGCCCGGTAAACCGTAGGCAGAGAGGGAGAAGAGGACAACAAACGAGGGGCTGTGACAAACTGTTTCGTCGAAGTTTCACCGACTCATCAGGAGGCTGAACCCTCTCTCTCTCTCTATATATATATAGCAGCGTGTCTGGAGTGTATTTTTTGGCTGTGACAGACCTTTGTTTCGTGGATGTTTTGCTGGCTTGTGATGGGGTGTGAACCGACAGTCTGTAGAGTTTTCCATCTGGTGTGGGTGAGTGATAGTCTACTTTGATTTTGGTTAAGGTAGATTATCATTTACAGTGTAATCAGTGAGGGGATTCTGCAGACTGTTGAGGGTTCAGCCTCCTGATGAGTCGGTGAAACTCCGACGAAACAGTTTGTCACAGCCCCTCGTTTGTTGTCCTCTTCTCTCTCTCTGCCTACGGTTTACCGGGCAGTTCTGTTTGTGATGATATATATATGTATTTTCATGTTTTCTGGCCCGGCAGGGCAAGTGACCCCGGGCCACTCTGGTAGCCTAGTTATGAACATAATTGAACTTACTTATTTAACACTGAAAATTGCACCAGTTTTATGTCCGAGGGTCCCATGTTTTTATGTTTTTAAGACGCCCTAACCCCTTGCATGTATCTGGATTAAGTTGTCAATTTGCTAGTCCGACATTGTGACAATATTTCAAATGAGCTATGAGCGCATTTCCTTTTTGGAGGGGGGATTTTCCAGGGCTTCAAGGGGGATGTTCCATTGGCAAAGAGGGTTTGATTTAACACCTGAATCTAAACATGTTTGTGGAGAGGCGTTGAAATTTTGGATAGATCTGTTGTTTCTCCCCCTCTTTATAAAAATGCATCCAGATTCAAGCACTCTTGTTAGTGAGACCTAACCCTTTTAGTATAATTTTTCTTAGGAAACAATTTCTCTTCATTCTCCTTTCATACATAGAAAAAAAAAAATTATGACCATCTGTCGATTACCTCCAACGGTGACCTGTTTGGGTGATGGATGGCACACTTGAATGATCTCGACAGTTTTGAGGAGAGGAACATAAACTCTCCTTTCACCATATCTGCATAAAACACATTCACATTCAGGTGCTGGTTGCTAAAGGGACCTTTCCTCAATACACTTCCCATGAAACAATCTCTCCATTCATCTTTGGTACACAGGAAAAAACAAAGGGAATTCGCAACCACCTCCCATTGCTCCCAGTCGTCTCCAGCAGTGGGGTTCCTGACAAACGTGGACCCTTAAAGTTTTGGGCATTCAGTGATGGTTAGGATGTAGGGTTTGAAGGGTTTCGCCGCATCCCTTCCCAAATGAATTTACTACAAATTTCATTTAAGAAAAAACTACGGCGCAGTCAGGGTTTGAGTTTGTAATTGCACTTGTTGAGGCAAAAGGGCCGGTAATGCTGAATGTATATGACCTACACTTCGGGTCAGGTGGGGTCGCGTGGCGGTGTGTTGTATTCGCGGGATTGCCTGAAGTGCAATTACAAACTGTTTTGGTGACTGCTTTGAAGTTACCCCTTCATTTAATGAATTTACTACAAAATTACAAATTTCATTAAGCGATGCCGCTTCGACGTAAAACCTCGGGACAATAATGACTTTCGGAAGACGTGAGTGTTAGAAAGATTCCCTGGCGAGAGCTTGTGTGAACTTGTTTCCTCGCAGTCTGCAGATAGCGAATTTTATCAAGGGTCCTGCACGACTTTCAGGTGCTGTGACCACCATTTGGCAACTGACCGCTTGAGGACATGAGTGAAATTTGTGAGGGAAACTGGAGGACGAGAGTGAAATTTGTGAGGGAAACTTGTTCATGTATGTCATGGGTCAGAGAGAGAGAAAATGAGTAGAGCAGAGAATTTGTAGTTTATTCTGCCATGAGGCAAGCCCCCTAACTGTGAGTAACCTCAAATAATGCAAATTTGTGCATCTGAGGGCAATAGCCACACTTCTGATTCTTTCCAGCCGGATTCAGGGATATGCCAGGGTCATCAATGCTGGCAGTCCTCTCACAAACTTTATGAATGTCCATCAGATCCTGTCTCATTGTAAGGGACGCTGGACCCAATTTCCAGCAGGTGAAGCTTCCGAGTCCCCACCAATAGATCGGAGTCAACCGCAGGCGTTGCTAGGGGTGTTTGCTCATACCATCACACCTAGGCTGACCTAGCAAACCTGGGGGCGTTTAAAAAAGAAAAGAAAAGAAAAAGAAAAAAGAACAGTTCATGGGTGTAGCATTTAGCCACATGTGCTGGGGGCCCATGAGGCTTGTACTAGAAAGAACACATGCGTGTAGCGGCCGAAGTTTCTGTACGACAGGGCTCATCCAACCATGCTTCATTCAGGGCTGAGTAGGGGTCTTGGTTAGCCCCAGTGCCTACAATAGTCGTCCAGTCAGGTCTCCCCCCCAAAGCTAATAGAAGGGTGATGGTCCTCAGTGAGTCAGTGGTAGACATTGAGCTTAGACTGCGGGAGTAGGGGTACAGCGGAGAGATAGAATTGAGATGAGGAATGGTGGGGGAAGGTCTTTTTTTTTTCAATTAAACCACTAGTACCTCCATAAGTCGCTGCGGCATGTGAGCTGCGGCGGTGCGATCTGGTAGGATGAACCTGGCTGGGGCGCTGGAATAAATTGATTCAATTGGAAACACTGACGCGGCATTGTAGCAAATGGCTGACTGCATGCATGCTGCCAACTTCCACCAGCATTGTCGCAATGGCTGGCTGCATGCATGATTGCTGCAACTTCCACCAGTATGTTACCCACAAACTGGCTGCAGGTCCCTCACCACGACTTTCGGAGGCCCGGAATGTGGCAACAGCCACCGACGAAATTTACCAACGGCGGCCCGAGCCGGAAAGTCGCCGCCGTTAATGAGCCCCATCTCTGTAAACTAGCTGGGAAGATAGCGGTGTGACGAACCATTTTCTGTAATCACGCGACTTTCTGCGCGAAGCTACTTTGGGGGAACGGGACGGGTTAGTAGGGCGAAGTACGTGGGGATGGGTCGGCTGGGCAAGTTGCATGGATGTCCTCGTTTCTTTTTCGATTTTGTCGGGCCAGCATCGGGAAAAGTCCCGCCTAGGCAGTAGGAGACCGTGCCTTAGCGAGCGCGGGAAATAACTGTTGTCATAGCTCTTTCTTGTTCTGCTGGGGCTAACGGGAACGAGAACTTTGGGCGCGACGAACGCGCGGGAATGTCGTTTTCTTTTTTGAAATTCTCTTTCAACTGATGTCGAGCCCCTGTGGGCTCTCGAAATTGTTAAATTCCTCTTTGCTCTTCGGAACTTTTTGCTTCGTCGGAATTTTCTCTGCAATTTGGATTTAGATAGAAATTTAGGAATCTTGAAATTTCACTACGCTACGCTTCTTGGTTAGCGCGCACCTTGCCGCGGAGGGAGCAGAGCTCTGACTAAGTTGCGCCCTTAATCTTGCGTGTAACTGTATCTTTTGGCGGGTGCAGCTGTAACTATATCTCTCTCTTCTTGACTCTCTTGCCTTTCTTCCCGCCTTCTTCCTTCCTGCTATGCATGCATCTTCCCTCGTTTTGATAGGTCGAAGCGTTGCATGCCCAGATTGATGTGTGGAGAGTGGCTACGACCCCCACGCCGCGGCCTGACCATGCAAAACGTAGGCACTTCTATTCTCTCCTCCTTCCTTTTGTCTTCGGTATGATCCCGGGTTTCTCGCGCGAGCACGAATGCTATAAATTTCGCAAGCGCAACTGATTCGCTCTCTCAAGATTTGGAAGGTTAGCGCGGTCAATGAGGATCGGTTAACGAGCAAGTTGGAAGGTGAGTAGAAGTGAGTCGAGCGATCCGACGGACTGGTGCCAAGCAAGCGGGGTTGACGTGCGGGTCACGACGGACTGTGGCGCACGGGCAAACCTAGCGTGTGTGCTTGGACTAAGCGGGGTGACGACTCGGTGTTGGTGCGAGACGACGGAATGTCCGCATCAGAGGTGTCGTGGTGGAGAGAGAGAGAGAGAGAGAGAGAGAGAGAGAGAGAGAGAGAGAGAGAGAGAGAGAGAGAGAGAGAGAGAGAGAGAGAGAGAGAGAGGAACCGATGAGTGTGGGATCGTGACCTTTCTTTTCTTTTCCTTGTATTAAATTTTCGTCTCAGGCGAAAGCCATCTTTCTTGTCTCCAATTTTGTGCGATGGTGTCGCCTGGTGTGTAACTCTATTCTCCTTTCTCCTTCCTTGTTGACGGGTTTGGGTTGAATGCCTCAATTTTGTTGAATGCGAGTGTCAATCTTGAAGAGTGTGTCTGACCAATGGGGATGCACGTCGTCTTTGCATGAACGAGTGAGGCATGAACGAGTGAGGATTCGATGAATGAATGTTCCACGATCTCACAAGAAACCTGATCACCGAAGAGTTGCGCCGTACTCTGGAAGAAATTTGTGAGGTTGGGGAACTAATCAGTCTTTTTGATTGCTTTGAGTATATCGGATGGATGATGAACCCTTCGCAGCCTTATCGATGCATGAATGGCCGGCTTGTCACGAGATTGCTTTATGTTATGCTCGGAAGTTGTCTTTCTTTCTTATCTGATAGTTGCATGATGAACCCTTGGGGAACCACGAGGGCACCTGAAACGACCCATCAACGGGAAGCGAGTCTCGCGTACCCGCGTGTAAGTACGATGGCAAAGACGCGTCTTCCACACGCGTCCACAGGATTGGCCCCCGAGGGCCTATGATGAAGTCAACCCCTTTTTACCGGTATGGATGGTGAGATTCCGTGCGACCCCGGTCCCGCCTCCCTGAGTTCCCTTTCTACGCGGGAACGGAGCGAGTATGTGAATGGGATATTGAACGGGCCTTAAACGCGATTCCCTTCCCACCTCGATTTGCCCACTCGCACGCACGAGACGTCATCGTTGAACCAGGAATCACCATCATCGAGACCAATTATCCTCCCCACCGCCTCGTAATCCCCTTTCACTGTCTAACAGCGGTCCCTTGGTGCGCGATTGGCCCCTACTAGCCACGGACCCCGTGCTCGGAGTGCCAGCAAGACCGTATTTCCCGCACATCGGGATTCGTCTGCCAGACTCGAACTGAGGCGGACCAGCGATCGCAGAGTCTCTGACTGAGACCAGCCTCGTCAGACTCCGAAGTTTGCTACGAGCGACCGAGCGCCAACCAGCCAGCGCGACACTAATAGCATCCCGAAGGTCCATCAGATACTCACACCAACGGTAGCCTTGTGTCCCGAAGCCCAAGCTACCGATGCATCTCGGGATTACCATCTTGCTCAATTACCCTTGAACTGGCCACAAGGAGATCCTAGTTCTGACTAGGGACTACACTACAATTTCCTAAAATCCTTGGCACACCCCGCTTTCGCACTTCCAGACCCCCATCCTACTCCGATCAGGAAGTCGCGCTGGGCGTGAGGTTGGGCGTCACATCGGTGCTTGAAAGAAAAAAAGAGGCTACTTCCTTCAAGCCGAACCAATTCAATCACCTGTCAAATATGATAGGTAGGCCTTTAAGGATTTATTATCAGTATAGTATTACAGGGATTCAGGGAATCCCATAGGAGCCAGCCCATGTTTAAACCACCAGTACTTGGCCCAACTATTGATGCCGAGCTTGAATATGCCCTGCACGCCAAGTTTTGCCGAGCCGCCGCCGCCCCGTTTCGACTTTCTTTTGGCTGGCGCCTCCTGCTGATGCGGTCCGGTAGGCCGAACCCCATCAGTCGCGGTGAGTTAACGGGAAACGTCAGTGGCCGATGTATGGGCCCAGTACTGGTGGTTTAAACCTCCAAAGAGGGAACATGTGGAGGCTACGCCCGACCTGCTGGTGAGCGACTACGGCCAGGATTCAGCCAATAGCATCAGGACCGAGCTTCGTTCTACGGGCTAATCGTTGTGCCGCCTCCTCCTGTCCACTCCTCCTGTCCCCTCCTATCCCCTCCTCGTGTCCCCTCCTTCTATGAGCATCAGCACGTTCTGCTCAGTGCTGATTGGGGGACGAGGGCAAGATACACTCTCTAGGTGGAGAGCGCCAAGTGCGCCCAAGAATGGCCAGAAAGGTACATAAGGTCAATGGCAAATGAACCCATGCCCAGGAATGCCCAGAAAGGTACATGACGGAGTGAGGAGCAACAATATTTACTTGACCCCTGAGACTCAGTGTCCACCCCGCAAAAGGGGGAAGGTTACCCGAAGTCCATCCCGGGAACCAAGAGCGGTAGTGGCTACAAACCGAACCCTGGAAGATTGGGGGGGTCATCTTAGGCCCTTCGATCTCATGCCGCTGTCACTCTAGGCCAATTTATTTATTTATTATTATTATTATAATTATTATTTTGGGACAAATGCTCAAATCTATTCGTGGGGAGCAGCACGTGCTGGGAACCGGGCCCAACGTCCCATGTAGAGTTACACAAGTCATTTGAGATACCGGGGCCATTACCCGACTTCGACTAGGAATCAATTTGGGAACTGTTGAGGAAATTCATGAAAATTAAAGGAGAGGTTGGAAAACTATGAATAACTAATGGCCTCTTTTCGAATGCTCATAACCCCTAGACTCCCAAACAAAACTCTCTAAAACTGTCCAACACTGTCTTATTCCCTGCCGAGCTCTCCAAGGCCTCACACCCCCGCCCGGCTAGGTTACAGAGTAACACGACCCGCCCCAGCTCTGGCCAGCGTCGTCCCAACGACAACCCCTGGTTATCCCTTGGAATGCGCACCCCAAAGCATCCCCAGAGCTCTCTACCAGGCCTCACGCTCCTGCAATCAGCAGGTTACAGGGCAACACCCCAGCACCGGCCAGCGTCGTTCTGACATCGAACAATCGCAGATCCATCATGATGAATGTACCCGTATGAAACAGCCTAAAGCGAGTTGCTAGAAGTCCCCAGAATCCTAGAGCATTCTCAAAACCACTCGTAAACAACCGAAACCAACGAACTTTCTTCTGAAGAATGAGAACCAATTGAGATAACTCCGGAGCCAATGTATGTGAATGCTCAGAACCCCTAGACTCCCCCACAAAACTCTCTAAAACTGTCCAACACTGTCTTATTCCCTGTCGAGCTTTCCCAGGCCTCACACCCCCACCCGACTGGGTTGCAGAGCAACACGACTCGCCCCAGCTCAGGCCAGCGTCGTCCCAACAACAACCCTTGGTTGCCCCTTGGAATGCCCACCCCAAAGCATCCCCCGATCTCTCTACCAAGCCTCACGCTCCTGCAATCAGCAGGTTACAAGGTAACCCCCCAGCACTGACCAGCGTCGTTCTGGTATCGGAGAACCACAGACCCATGAATGTATCAGTATCAAACAACCTAAAGCGATTTGCTAGAAGTCCCTAGAATCCTAAAGCTTTCTCAAAACCACCCGTAAACAACCGAAACCAACAGAGTTACTTCTGAAGAATAAGAATCAATTGAGATAACATTTTCTGAGATACCGGGGTCATTACCCGACTTTGGCTAGGAATGATAACTACGCACTTCAAACAGCAAGAGGCTGTGAAGAGAGTGCAAATCTACTGAAGAAAGCTTGGATTTTATTATTGTAAAAAAACGACCTATACATCCACCAACCAAAGAGACTACCAAAAAAAAACTACTCTCCTCGTTCTTTCCAAATTCATTTGACAAGCAAGCAAGACTTAGTCCGACCATTCTATCCTCATCAGAACTCAGACAGTCTCTTACCCCCCATCAACTAAGGTTACAGTGCAGCACGACCTGCCCCAGCTCCGACCATCCTGGTTCTGACGGCAGAGAGTGTTGTATGGAAAACGATGGGGGTCTTATTTGCAGATTAGATCGAAGTGATCTCAGCGGAAAAAAAAAA